>VZRL01003795.1:904177-1156244 GCA_013397895.1 Origma solitaria | reverse complement strand
TCTGGGTCAGTTTCAGGCTTGGGCGTGGACCCCTCGCTGCAGATCGACGTGCTGTCCGAGCTACAGCTGGGAGGCTCCACGGAGGGCGTGCGCCAGGTGCCGGGGCTGCACAACGGGAGCAAAGCCTTCCTCTTCCCAGGTACGGCCGCCCCGTCCCGCCCGGCCCCGCAACTCCGGCCGTGGCCGTCGGGCCCCGGCGCCGCGCACGGGGCGCGCCCCCCCAAGTCCCCCCACCGCGAGGGGTGTGCACGCTTTGAGACATTGGGATCCCGTCCCTTCCCTTCCTGCTCGCTTTTCTTCCACTCTTCTTTGCAGCTCCCCTCCCATTCTTTTTACAATTTTTTTCTCTCTCACCCCATTTTTTTTTTCTTTGACTGGTAGACGCTTAATTAAAGTACAGCAGGAACGGGGATGGCAGATGGCTTGTTTTGTGAGTCGTGGGGTGCGGTGATGAATAATAGCACCACCCACTCTACTGCTTTACTTGGGGAACGCTAAACATACTCCAGTTCCAGCTAAGGAAAAGCTCACTGAAAGTTTTATGTGAATCGAGCAAAATGCTGAAGTGAAGTGCCCCGGAGGAGGGAGGCAGATGGCTGGAAATAAGGAAACCCTTTTTTTCTTTGCCAAAGGAAAGTGTCTCTTTGGAGCTTCCGTGATGTACCCCTCCTGAAAAACAAAGAATGAGTTTTGGTCTCTTTTAGTGCTTGTGATTGTTTCTTTGTTAATATTGGGAATAGGAATAAAACAGTTATCTTCCTTCTTTCAAAAATACATTGAGGAGGTTTATTAAAAATTATTAAACTTTCTTATATTGTAATTTATAAAAGTCTGTAAAATTACTCTCAATATCTTGTTGAGTATATTGACATTGTTTACATTCCATACACTTGCTCATCATCAGTGTGTTTTTGAATTACACTTAAATAACGTACTGATACGTTAAATTAAGCTGGCGTCAAGAATATTGTCAGGAAAAAACCCCAACTCTAATTAAAAAAAAAAAAGTCTAAAAATGGCCTTTAGAAACAAGTCTCGTCTCTGAAAGATGATTAAATGCTCCTTGTAATCTATGACTAAACAAGAATGAGGAATATGGCTCAGTATCGGATGAAGTACAACCAAATCTCCACATCAGCTTGCAGTTTTAAAATAGGAGATCTTGATTGTTGGCCTCTTGTGTCATGCCAGGAATTTCAGCTTGGATCTGAACAGATTTCTAGTGCAACAGGCAAAAGGCTGTGTTTCATGTACCGAAGAGTTATGATTCAAGGGAGATAAGATCTGGAAAGGGAATTTCTTTTTCACGTTTACATTAATGAGATAATTTATCAGCAGCTAATAGTTGCCAAAGGCTTCTTTTTTTTTTAAGGTGACCCCTCTAGTGGTGTTCTTCCCCAGAACAGCCAGCATGTGTCACTATGGACATGAATGTGGAGACACATGGGCATATGCTTTCACAAACACTGGCACATGCTGGCTTTAAACATCTGTGGTGGGCTTGTGGCTGCAGAGCAGAGCCCTCTGTGAAGGATGTGACTGCCTAGAATGGCAATGCATTTGTGTGTCAATGGGATTTGAGTCCTAAAATAGGTGTAATTTTTAAGGTATGGTTCTGAGTTGAAGCCCCATTGTGCTATAATGGGTTGGGGTGAAGGAGTGGGGGGAAGTTAAAACTCACTTTGTCTTCAGTGGTAACAGGATTAGAGGTTTGGAAGAATAAGATTTTCTTGTGTATTTTCTGAGTGTCAGGACAAAAAGTTACTGGGTTACTAAAGAATAATTTTATTCCCAATTTGTTCCCTCTTTCTTTGCAGTCATGACTGTACGTAGTTCCCAAATGGGTTAGCAGTGTAGTTGTAACAAAAGAAGACAGGAGTTATAAATTTTTACAGGAACCTTTTAATTTTGTTAGGAAGAACCGGGGTAATAACAAGGATGAAAACACTTGTGTCTAAATGGTGATTGAAGTCACTCAGTGTCCCTTAGGTAGTCTTTAATGCCCTGCAGGACGGGAGATAATTTTCCTTGCTACTGCATAAGATGACTGCTGATTTTCTTATAGTAAATGGGGTCCTTACTGAGCAGAGAGATTTTCATTTTTGAATTTGCATTTAGAAATAGAGAGATTTCCTTCCTTGATCAGACCTCTGGGTCCACTTGGTCATTTTTGTTCTGTTTTTAGAACTTACACTTTAGGAACACTGCTGCAATGCATGACTCCCAATGTATATATTTGCAGTGTGTGAGTTTCAAATACATGTATAAGTTGACTTGAAATTTGGTTTTGTCTGTGTGGTTTCCTCCTTATTCCAGCTAAAGCCATGGTCTGGGACAGAAAAGATTTTGTGAGAATGAGACAAATGACTTTGAATGATCTGTGAACTTACTCTGGAAGCTCTAACTTGTGGTCCTTTGTCTCTTGGTTTCTTCAGATAGTGAATCTTTTCTTGTATCATAAACATATTTACAACACTGTAGTATGTTGCCTTTTTTGACAGATCACATTCTCAGCTGATGTAAAGCATTATTTTACATACGCTTAAGCCATTCAGAAGTCCTAAATGCTGTTCTTTATTTTAGAAGGAAATTATGAATATGGCATGTTGAACTGCCAACAGGTAATAGACAATTAAAGATATATGATGGGAAAATTATACATATAGTTAAAGCAGAATAGTCTCTTTACTTCAGTTTCTAGGCAAAAAGTCAGTTTTGACTGCTTAATTAGATGTGGCATCAATTTTCAATATAGGGGTTTAGCATCTAATAGGCTGTTCTGACAAATTCTCCCTTGTGTAATTGACTTTTCAAAGGTACTTGTATTTTTAGGCCATATGAAACAGTAAGCAGTTACTCTCTAAAGGTCGTTTTAGTCTGCAGCTGTCCAGTCAAGATAATTTAGATTGCTTTTTACACAGTTCGTGATTTAGAAATAATTTTAGCCATTTGAAATTTGCCGTTACCTGGACTTCTTTTTTTTTTTTGGTGTGTGTACCTGACTTCAGTGGATTTGGGTGCTAGATTCTAAAGCTTTTTAGGTGTCTGATGCTCCTTGGTTGTCATGGATGGTAGCAACAGAATGCCACTGTAATCTGGCTCTAATTCGCTGCAGGGACTTCTTTTTATGGAAATGTGATTTACAAAGTAATTGTAAAACGTTCCAGTGTAGCTTGTGGGAAGATACAATTATGAATAGAAAACAGGAGGAAGTCTTCAAAAATGTTAGTGTTGCCGTATGTGAACATCTGCCAGGACTTTCTAGCCAACAGCAGATATTATTATGTCAAAATATGTTGAGAGGAAAATTATTCCTCTGCTGGACAGAGCAGCAGAACTGAAGTCAGAATATCCGTGTCACAAATGTCCCTCTGTTGGCAACCATTTACATAAGTCAGTGAAATTTTCAATACCTTTGTTCTTCTCTTTGCAAAACAGGGATGACACTTGAGTAAAGCCCAAACCAGATGGGTGGACTGAAGTGTAATTAATGTAGTTAAAGAAGGCTTTTGGAGGAATGCAAATTGTCATTCCTCTAGTTCTTTTTTTTGTAAGTATACTGCACTGATATGATTTGAGGAGATAGGTGAAGATGAAAGTCCAATGTCGCTATTTTCCTGTGCAAGTATGGAAATCATAATGCTACAAAAGCACTTGTTGCATATGTAATTGCAGGGAAATTTGAAGAGGGGGACAAACCCACAACAACAGAGACTGTAGGACCATGACAGTTTTGGATGACTGACTCAAGTCTATGCTAACATTAAGCCCATGCAAGGTCCCAGTGAAGCCAGATATTACAGCTGGCAATGGGAAATGGTATTCTGAAGTGTGACAATCTAAAGAAAGTCTGTGGGAGAAACTTGGTCTCTTCTAGCATTTCACTAAGCAATCACTTTTTGTCACCCTCCCCCCTCCATTTAAACTCTGTATTATATGTATTTTATAGATACAGTATTTTGATAGTCTCTCTGGGTGTCACTTGTTGAGAGCAGATACCATGGGTCAGGCTACCTTTGTCCAAAGAGTATTTGTGTGTGTGTAATAATGGGGACACCTTCCAACTGCTTCCAGCATCAGTGGAGCGTGGTGGAAGGTGCACTGTAAATCAAGTGATGAGAGGCAACAAAAGTGAAAGCCAGGTGATGTGTAAGGACAGTATATGCCCATCAAAAGGTGTCTGTTCTTCTCAAGGAGAAGGCTGAAAGATGGACAGAAGAGTGCAGTCAGATGGTCACAAACACAAGAATGTGTATTTAAGGAAAAGATAAAAGGGGCACGTCAGTCATGAAAATGTGAGAGCTTGTGTATCTGAATGTGGAATTTGGAATTTATTCAGAGGTTGTTTGGTTGTTTTTTTCCTTTTTTTCTGTGCCAGTTAGGGTATGTAACTCATAATATGGTTATAAATAATATTTTTATATTTCCGATGAGGAAGGACAATTTTAGAGGCAAAAAATGGTATATTTTGATGGGGATCAAGATATGATATAAACCACCAAAAATAATTTAATGTCTCAGTGGGATGAATGAAAGGACTCAGCAGTACTGTTCTTTGAATTGGCGCTGGCATAAAGTGCTGACAGAAAAGAGCCCCCTAAAATAGACCTCTTGGTATAAGTGGTTTGTTACCTGTTGTTGTATGACTGGATCATTAGCACATTATTTTAAAATACTAGCAAGACAATATTACTCTATCCCTTTGGAAAGGTCACTGTATTTTGTCTCATGATGTCATCTCTGGACATTTACTAAATAAAAGAGCTAAAAATAAATCCTTAAAAGCAGAGGTGAGTAAACTTTCTCTCGCAGAAATAGGATTTACATTGCCTATGCACTTCACACACACAGCTTTTTCCTTGCCACCTGTCATTGAAACTATGGGCAGATGCTTTCTCCTGGTTCCAGCTGAGCCTGCTGAAAATATTACTGTTCCCAGCTGCTCGTCACTGCCCAGAAGCTAGAGGTTACTGTCCCCACAACTCTTCCAAAGCAAGAGATTATATGAGTGTTCCCATGTCTGCTGATGGCAAAATCAGCCAGATTCAGGAGCGAACCTGGCTGACTGCAGTGACATGGATTAGAGAGTCCCGTAAAATCCCCTTTCTCCAGCTGTACCCATCTCCCAGAGGAGTGGTAACAGACAGCTGGGAAAGTGGATGTTAATGTTGCCAACTGGCTTAGCTGGCTGCAGAGTAAATACCTATCTGCAGCTTTTTTTTGTCTTGTGTACAGACTGGTTTCTCTCGGAAACACTGAATCCTCGAAATGTGGGACCTGCAGCATAAAGCTAATGTGTAGATAACAAAAGTTTTAATCAAAGTTTATTTCAGTAGGTACTGGCATGTTTTTTTGATGTTAGAAATGCTTAGTGTAAGCAATTGCTCTATGAAAATGTAGAATGGTAGCCAGAAGGGTACAGGTTTTGGTGTATCTGGAATAAGAGCCTAAGCTTTCCCTTCACTGCCTTCCACCTCTGGAACTTTCTAAAGTCACCTCTACACCTGTGCAAACAGTAACCATTGTGGTAGGGCACTGCCAGGAGTGTGATTGATGCTGCTGAGGAGCCAGGCTGGGTGCTGAAGGAGAGCCCTGGAAAACTGTGCTGCTTTTGCTGGAGCCTGCTGGTCTAGCTGCTCCTGTGAGACGCCTCCTTGCTCCAGAAGGACTTAATATTCAGCATCCCCCTCTGGGAAGGAGGAGTGGTGGTAGCAAGAGGAGGTGTTTGTGAAGTGCCTGCTGCTTGAAGACCCTGTCCAAAAAGGAGGAGGCAGTATGTGAGGATCCTACATCCATTTGCCATCCCAAACCATGCTGAATTTTAATGCATGGAGAACTATGACGCACTTACCCCCTGCTGAATATTCATGAATATGCCCAGTACTGGAGATTGTGTTGCTTGCTATCTGCTACTCTGCTGGTTTGTCTGTAAAATAAAGGGGAAAAAGCTATGGAAGAAAGCAGAGGGTAGGGTTGAGAAATGGAAAGTGAATGGGGAGCTAAAGTATGGCAGGTAACATGGAAACTGAGAGGAAAAGCTTGTAATCGCTAAATATAGTTGTTAGTGCAGAGTTGATACAAAATAGTGTTAAGGAATGACATAAAATTTAGCCTGTGGCATTTGGGGATTGCAGCTGTCTTTTGCTGAAAGTTTCCAATAAATATTGTTGCTGAGAATGTGTGTTAGGCATTACTATCACAGAAGTTAAGTGTTAAGCAATAAAGTTGTTTTAAAACCAGCTTTAAAAATTGTCATTGTTCATCCTAAGGAAGAGTATTTTACACAAAGCATTATTTTATTGTGAGGGGTTTTTTTGTGTTTTGTTTTCTTTTGATTTTCTGCGGTGGGCTTTTCCTGGGAAGAGAAAGGAAATGATCAGAGATTAAATATTCCCCCTATAGGCTTTAGGGTTGTTTTTTTGTTTTTTTCTCCTCGCATCTCTTTCCATGTGTCTTGATATGGGCTCTTTTCACCTTTCAGTCTGATAAATTCTTAGGAGCGTGGATTCTGGAAGAAGCTGCAGCACAGGGAAAGGTGATACATGCTTGCCTTTGCAGGCACCCTACTTTGCCTGCCCAGACTCCAGTGGGAGATGGTGCCAAGCAGCATGACTTTGGTGGCTTTGCCTGGGCTTGGTAAGACAGCTAACATCGCCAGTCTCTGATGCTTCAGCCTTTGGAGTGAATTAATACCTGCATTTATTAATCAGCAGGGTGTGACTCCATTTAAAGCAATGTTGTGTTTTATTGTGTTCGTGTGGACTTGAGCCTGTGCTTTTCACAGCCAGGTTGCATCTGATCCCTGCAATAAATTTAAGTCCCTGGGGGTCTGTTTTGTATGGGGACAATGATGAATCTCTAAAACTTTTCTTTTAATGAGTGTCTGATTTTCCAGGTTAATGCAAATAACCTTACCTTAATACATTCAGTATTGCCCGAAACAATTCATATCGATTAACGGCAGACAGAGTTACATTTGCTTCTTCTTGCCTTTACAGTGAGGCCTCTTCTAAAATATTGCAAGTACAAAAACCTTGTTGAGGCTTGTATTATCTCAGGGCTCAACCTGCCATTTTTGTTGGAAAGCTGAAGATGAGTATGATGCACTCTAAGGCAGGTGTGAAAGGGGAATACATGAAGACAGTGTCAGTGTGGTGGTGTGGGGCAGGGCCCTGGTTGGTGCTGTGAGAAGGGACCTGATGGTTTGAGGAGTGGGGCCACAGAGGCCTCTCTCCATGCTGATGTCCCCGTCAGCAGCAGGCAGGTGCAGATGGCTGCTCACCTGGCAGCCTCTCCTGGCAGCATGGCAGGGGGCAGTGATGTTGGCTGAAGTTAAAAGATGTGATGTTGACAGCAGGACAGCATCTGTCCTGTGTGCCAGAGAGAGCCCAGCATGTGCAGCACTTGTGCTGTGAAAGGACAGTGATGCTTCTAGGTAGCTGTCAAGTGCATCTTTCCATATTGCTGGGGGAGGATTGCGTTAGCAAGAGGTAGTGATGGGGGAAAATGAGGTCTTGCTACCCTTATGTAATTGCTTTTGCTGTGGCATAGTTTTGTAGTCACAAAGTGTGCCTGAGACTTGCTAGGTTAATCTTTTTTTTATGGTTTCTCCCCCCACTGCAGCGTGGCTCATTCTCCAGTGAGATGTCGCAAAGGATAGCAGCATTTCCTGCACGTCCCTTTTAGATCAATCGCAATGTCTGTTTTTCCCTTACCTTTTGCTTATAAGATGTGGGAAATAGGTTTTCTACTCTCCCCTCCTCCCCTGCTTATGTTCTTCTAGTCTGTATCCTCCAGGGTATACAGGTGCTGGCTTGGAAAAATAACTCCAAGTATGGTTAACTTCACTGTTTCCGCTGAGTCTTCAGGGAGGTGCAGGACTGAGTTCATAAGTTATTTAAAACTGTTGGGTAAGAGCTGGAAATTTTATATAGCTGTCATGGAAAACTGTACTTCTGTGTAGTGACTCTTCTCTACGTTTTGTCCCCTTTGTTTTTGTGCCAAGGTGCAGCTCCGCTGAGCAGTTGTATGCTGAGGTACAGCTGAATAAGGGGTGGAAAAGGATTTTTTTGTTGTTGCTTTATTCTGTCCATCTGTTTTGTCTAAATTCCTCTATATTTTGTCTCAATGTGTAAGAAATGCTATTTTTTGCCATCTTGGCATCATCCAAATTATTTCCTCTCAGGAAAATCTGAGAAAAAATATGATAAGAAAGTGTACTTTGGAATTTAATTTTTTTGCCTGGACATGTTTTCCACAATAAATACCTATTATGAATGTTCACTGAAATATTTCAGATAGAAAAAAATTCTGTAGCCATTTTCAACATGAAAGAATTTGACAGCAAAAAATTCTTCTTATTTGTTACGTTAACATTTTTTTTGCTTTTCCTTTTTGGTTACTTTTTTTTGGAGGGGGTGTGTGATGCTCATGATTTCAGAGAGTCACACAAGCTTAGAAAACTGACTTTTATGTTGAGTCATCTCCTGAGCTGCTGCTCACAACTCTGGGCTGTTGCAATGTGCTAAAGAAATGGGCATGCCCTAAAAGGACCAGTAGACTAAAAGAGACTTCTGAAGACACAGTGTTCAAGAGGCTTTTAGCAGATTAACATATTTGCTGCAGCACCAATATTGCTACGATAGACTGTAATGTTTCCAAAGGAGCCATTACAATCAATATTGCAAGCGATCCATAACGGAGAACTCTTTTAGCGGAATTTGAGTGGCTATTTCCCTCTCTGAAAACATAGAGGGAGTATAATAAGAAAAGGACCGCCAATTGTAGAGTTTGTCACTCTGTTAGAGCAATGTTTATACAATTTCCCCAGCATAAATGCTTATTTAAGCATAATTTGATGATTTTAACATCCGAAGTGTTTATTCTAAAAGAGATGACATGTACCAGCCTTGCCTCTGGAAATTCATCAGTCTCTAGATAAAGCTGTGTAATGATCCAGAAGAGTTCCAAAGGACCTTTTCTAGTGTTGAGGTCAATAATCTATGTTTCAATAGCTCCCTAAACATGCATTTGCATATTGTGCCCCGGCTATTCCAAAGGCACTCTTAAGATTTTCTTTAACATTAACTAATATCCCTTTGACTTGAACCAGTCCCTAGATTTGCTCAGCTCTTGTTCGTGGAAAAGGGTAAACTTGAGGAAAACCTTGTGTGCCCTGTTCAGTGTTGCTCCTACTAAAAATCTCTGCACACGCCATTAGCATAAGGAAAGCATATGGGAGTAAGAGACCTGGGAGGTTGAATTTTTAAAAAAAATTGCATCTGGATTATCGCTTTCACTCTGGGTTTCTGCATTTCAGAAAAATATCAATGAATTGCAGGGACTGAAGAGAAAAACAGCAAACCTGATTATACAGTAACAAAAGGACTGGCTTAGTAAGAAAGCTTTTGAAAAAACTTGAGTATGTACAGCTTGTCCAAGAAATGACAAAAGTGTTGTATGATAAGCGTCTAGTATTAGAAGATTCTTAGAGGTTTAAAACTGAGGACTTCTTTAGTATTCAGAGAGCTAGAGGTAAGAGTAATGTAATGATACTACAAATGGAGAGGATTTAAGATAAAAGGAAATTTTCACAGTGAACTAGTTTAGACTGTGGAATAGCTGCTGAAAAGAAGTGGTGGAAATCTCCATACTTTTGATTTTTTAGAAGATAGCATGAAATAAAATATCTAGGAAGCATTAGCTGTGTTGTAGTCATTGTGTTACATTCCGGTAATATACTAAGGGATGGGTGGATGATCCTTTAAGTCTTTCTGTACCCTGGAGATCAGGGGTGTTGGTGAAATTGATCTAGCATAGGGAGAGCTTTTCTAAGGCACAAGGTAGCATCAAACATGTGATACACAATTATCAAAGCAGTGCCTTTGTATTCTCCCAAAACCTGTTCTTTGCTGCACTTAAGTGTATTTTGATGATGTCTGGCTAAAACAAGTCTACAAGAGCAAATTAGGGATTGGAAACATTTTGCAATTTTAACTCATCCAAGCTTGTAAGTTTGGCATGAATTTAAACCTGTAGCTGATTCATCTGAGTTAGTGGGCACAGTCACAGAACATGGACCCCATTAATACCTGATTTAAGTGAAAACATCTGGAGAATCTGAACTCTGGTCTTTCCCAGCTTTCTTCAAATCTCTGGTAATGCTTGGCTCAAGTCTTCAATGTATTTTCTACCTCTCTGCCCTGCTCACAGCTGAGTTATGTATATGGCATTCCTTGGTATCTCTCCTTTTTGATGTTCCCAATGCAAAACCTTCTAACCTTTCCTTTTCCTGGCATCAAAACAGATATCCTGTGAGTAGAGATTTTTCCAAATATGCCAGTATGGTTGGTGACATTGGGTGTCCCTCCTCTACCCTCAGGTGTGGTGTCTCTGCCTTTTCCTGTTTCTGCTGATGCTTGAATTCTCTTTACAGTTCAGCTCCTGCCTTCTCCCCCCATCTGCTGCTGTTTGCTCAGTTTGCTGCTGGAGACCTGTGGCTAACAACAGAGGTGTTGGATGTGTCTGGCATGCTTCAGATACAATTTTTTCCAGTGGTGGCCTCCCTCCCCCTGCCCTGCTCTATTTTTGCTGTTAGGATATGAGTTTAAGTTTTCTAGAGCTTTCTATCTGTGTGACTGTCAGCCATTCTCTTGTGTCAGAAGTCAGTCTTTCATGCAGACTGAATCATTGTGGTAATCTTCAAAATTACAACAGCTCTCATATTAATGCTTTCTTTAGCTCACCATTGTGTGGTGTGAAAGTAAACCAGCGCTTAAATTGTTAACACATAGAGTTTTGGTGAACCAAAGGCAACTAACCCTAATGTGGGCAAAAAACAGTTATACCCTAGAAAGCTAGAGATGAAGGAAAACTAGGATGAGAGATCCAAATCACTACAAAGAGGGAGAAAGAGATTCTTCATGGTGAAAAAAGGTCAGCCTTCTAGGTCATTCACAAACGATTACAGTTGGGCTAGATGATCTCAAGAGGTCTGTTCCAGCCTAAATGAGTGTGAAACACAGGCTGTGGGAGGTAGGTTCTCAGGAGCAGCATACTGGTCACAACAAAAGGAGGTTTTGAGAGAAAGCGACTGAGCAGAGAGCATGAGTAAGTCTTACTGACACTTGCACAGTGAGATCCAAGTGAGGGCGAGACGTGGTGTGTCACTGAGAGGGTATTGGAGTGCCTACACCAAGCATGATCCTAATTCAGAGGTGCTATGGTGAGTGCTGATCTTATACGGTCTGTCTTACATGGTAGTTCGCCTCTGGAATATGATATATTTGAGTTGTGTCATATCTTTAGAGAGGAGGGCAGGTTGTGTAATGCAGCTTGATCTATATCTAGCGTAATCTGCTTGCATGGTTTATTATTGTCATTAAGTTTGTACTTTATTGTTTTTAATTGATTCGGCTTTGTTTACTTTTGGTAGCCTGCCTTTTCATTTGGAAAAGGCTGGCTACACTGCCTCCTCCTCCTCTTCCTCCTGTCCTCCCCCTTGCCGTGACTTGAATAATTTTTAGAATTCTGGTTGTGCTCTATGACGAGGGTCTGAAAATAAAATCAATCTTTTAGCAGTTCTCATGTGTGTCATGCCCTTATGACAGTACCAGTAGGGCTGGAAGGCGATGCATTGTTTTTCTTCTGCTTTTCAATGTCCCAGTGTTAACAGCATTTCTTGATGTGATATTTTAGTTTGCTGTTAGGTCAGTTTGACACAAAGTGCTCGTGTGATATTATGCAACCAAGCATAACTAGGTGCATATGCCACAGATGGCAGCTGCAAGGAAAGCAAGGCAGGCTTGATTTTCTCCACAGGTTTCAAGGTGCTCTCAAAGTAGCTTCTAGAAAGCTGCTTTATGCCTAAAGGGAGCTCTGTGTGTGCATGTTTATATACACATATATATTTATAAAGCTATAGTAGCTGCAATCCTTTAAATATAGCTGGAACTTCTACTGAAATGAAGACGCAAAAGAAATCCCACTCCGTGCTACATCAGCGTCCTTGTTCAAGCATAGTAGGTTTTATAGTGGTATTGGCTGTGAAAAACCTAAACAACATAATTCTAAGCAGTAGTACTTGATTCTACCTATGAGGGAGCACATAGTAAGTGTCTTCAACACTTAAAAAGGATTTAAGAATACTGTTGGAGTATAGGCTAGGGAAAAACTGGTAATCAGAAAAGCTATTGCATCATATAATTGATAACCTGGAACCTATAAATCACCAGAAAGCAGTACAATAATAAATACATGGTGCAGAGCATACCATACAGCACACATTCTAATTTCCTAGGAGTGGAATTTCAGTAACAAGAACAGAAGTCTTTTATCATCATTATTTTGCTGTAACAGGTCCCCACTGAGTAGCACCCTCTCTCCCCATAGTATCTAGCATGATGACATAGTTACTCTGGAAGGGATAGTGTTTCTGTGTACAAGGAACAGAAGTTTTCTGTATCATGTATGCCTTTAAAAATTCCTGATAATACTTTCGTATGTGTGGTGCTTCCCTGTGTGTTGATCTATACATTCCTAAAATTTCTTTCAGAAATGTTCTGGAGAGCACATTCTTATTTTCTATGGCAGTTTGCTCAGAGTTGTTTATTAACAATCTAGTGTGGCAGGATCTGTATTGCTTGTTAGCAAATCAGCTGTTTCAGCCTCCTCTGCTGAGAATGCAGACTTCTAATTTGGAGTCCTACAGATTCAAAGTTCAGGTTTTCCTATGATTAGGTTTCTTATCCTTTCATTTGCAAAAGGTTTGGAAAATTGTCAGAAATATGTTATTGCAGATACAGTCACTAGAACCTTTTCTATACCTATTTATTTACTTTTTGTCTACTGAGTCCAAAAGTCATAAGATCCTTGGTCATGGACCTGATATATTTTTGGAAGAGCACACCTGACTTTTTGCGGTGCAGCTGGGCTGCTTGATGTTACAGTAAATTACTCCCACTTGTAATCCCGGTGCAAATTCCTTCTTTGCTGAAGGGACAGCAGCCCAAGGGAAGATGAAAGATGTCTAAGTGTTTTAGCATTGTGCTCTGGCAGGTTAAGCCTGAGATTGAGAGAGCCATGGTACCTAATCCTATGCTCCAATGAGTGTTTATATAGTGGTGTAAATCCACTGCTTGTTCTCTCTGCATCTGATTCTGCATGCTGTGTAGATCCACAGACTGAGCTAAGGCACTGTCCGTGGCTGTTTGCACCACCACTGAAATAACACTGCTCTGAGCAGCTGCACCCTGCACTGGAGCAGCTGGATTCTGCTAGTGTAGAAGGTGGCTGGCCTGGAAGGAAAGATCCACCTTCTCCATTCCACACAGCCTCCTGTAGCGAAGTATATGTGTGCCACAAAGAATGATTCTCAAGATCATCCCAAGGGGTTGGCCATGTTTTGAAAGAATTTGTATTTTAGTGGCTGGCACCTTGACAACTGTTTTGTAGCCTCACAAAGGATGGGATGCAAAGAGACTGTTTCAGCAGGGAAGTCATACTAGTTGGGCTGCGGGAAGGTGAGCTTAGCATTGCAGAACGATTCAGTCATGTCTGACTTTCCTTGGTTTCTAGAAGCAGCCAGTGGTGCGTAAGCTCAGAGGCTTAACCCAGCCACTGGCATAATCACCCTCAGATGAGTTTTGTAACATCTCTTGCAGAATGCTTCTAGGCAGATTTTGGTGGTATTATTGTCCGTTTACAGGGAATACATGTTATATTACAGCTGTCGTTTTCCACAGACAGTCATGGATTTGCAAAGTCTATCCTAAAGAGTCATACAAATCAGTGCCAGGAGCAGGCAAATAACACAGTTAAGGGCTTGCTGCCACTGAATTATCTCTATCTGTCATACTAGGTAGAAGCTCCCCCCCTGCCATTAAATATGTGCTATTTTCTTTTTTTTTCAATAGTTGACAATTTTTAATATTCCTCTAGCTTAAAAAAAAAGAAAAAAGGAAAAAAGAGCAAACAAGCTTAGTAAACCAAGCAAAAATTCTCTGGGGGCTCTGACCATGGAGAAGAAAACATTTCAAGTGAAGCACTTTGAATGAAATCATGATCATTTAGACAAATGGACTAACTACTCCCAATTAAACAAGCAGGTAAGGTCCATAATAATGGTTCAGTTGTTTCAGATCAGAAACACTTCACTGCCTTCAAGCCTGGTGTCCAGGCTCTCAGTACCTTTCCCTCCTCTTGTCCCTCAGTGGATTAGTGTTCTCAGCTGTGCCAAAATGACTTTAAACATCAAAGTACGTGGCATGTAGGTGAGGCAGAGTTTTGTCCAGAAGTGATATACTCACAGTTTTTCAAGGATATAAGTATAAACAGCCGGTGTAATTGGAGGGAGAAATGTGTTCAGAAACAGGTCTTCTGGTCTTTTGTGTCAGTCTGTTGTGACTTGTAGGACTCTGCACATGGTTTGAGCTGGAGGAAAGCCCTTGCTGGATGACACACCGAAGCTGTAGCTGACATTCAGAACAGAGGAAGCTACAAAGCAAAGGCAGTTGGAACCTCCCCAAATGCTGCAAGAACAAACTGTGACATTTTCCCCCTTGTTTTTATTTGATTTAATGATTTGGCTTCAATTCAGTTTTTGTTTCGATTGTTTTGTTTCAGCTGAAGAGCATTTTGCCCTCTTCCTTTTCTCCTTCCCATCCACTGTATTTCTGTCTGCATGAATCCTTGCTGACACATTTCTTCAGTGGAAATAAGAAGGCAGACATGTGCGCACCATAATGTGTCTGAACCATAAGAGGGTTATGTCCCTTAAACTCTTTGTGGGGTATCCAAGGTCCCAATCATTCTCCACTTGGGAAATTAATTACTAGAGTCCTCGTTCCTGGCATTTGTGAGCTTTTGTTCTGGGGACACCAGGTTGTATCCAGTTAATGGGGAGCACTTGGGTGCCTGGAGGTCTGGATGTAGCCAGTTGTGTCCTGAGGTATGCTTAGATTGTAGTCCTAGAGTTCACCCAGGCTTGGGAACTGAGCAGTGCTCCTGGGCCCTGCAGCTTAAGCACACCCTTTGGGAATGGCCCCAGTGGGAGTCATACACGGTTAGTGTTTACCCTGTATCTTGTAGTTTTTAAATTTCAGGTGGAACTGCAACACCTTCCCCCAGACTCCTGTAGAGCTCCTTCATACAGCCTTGGAGAAACCAGCTCTGGTTCACGTGGGTTTGGAAAACTACAGCTGCTTGTTTTGCTATTCTCTCTGAAACAACTGGGAATCTGTGAGAAGGGAATGGACAAATTTTTAGGTGAAGCAGCTCAAAATGTTTTATGAGCTGGTCTTATGTATCAGTTCGAATAGCCAAACTGCCAGCCTTTCTGCTGAAGGATGTAATGTATATTACGTCTAGCAAGGCTTTTGTCTCATAAAGGTTGTTTTACTTCTTTCTATCTTCGTTTTTCATTACAGGAATGCAATTCCTGAATTTGAATGCACTGTGCTCCACTTAAAATCCTGCTGTATTTGGTCAGCCTTGGAAAGATTCTGCTTTTGGATAGGCTTTGCATGCTGCCCAGTTGGCTGGGTGTAGCTTAGTCTATATTTGTTACTTAAAGAAAAGAACAATATAAAGTAAACCTTTTACAAAGGGTATAAGAAATCCAATATAAAATTGCCCTTTGTAGGCTATGTGAAATCCCTAGTTAAGAAAATATTAACCAAAAATTTGAATATGGTAAAGTGACAGGATGTGAATATATGCTTGTAACATTCATCCCTCCTAGTGTAGGAGACTGAAATAAAATTGAGCCAATTATATTTTTCAGCCTCATTTTAGCCTTCAGCCCTCCTTTTTCTTGCAAACCACTAGGATTTAATTTGGATAGTTCAGCAGATCTACAGTCAGATGCAGAATTGATTTATAGATGCTGCTATTAAAAGCTGATTATGTGCACATGAAACAAACTGTGGAGCTCAATTAGTTAGAATGCCTCGTTCAAAGACTATTCTGCAGGAATTTGTTTTATAATTCAGTTCATACTGTATGTTTACTTTTAGATGCTCTTTGGAAATTTGAGAGCATATTCTTTGCTCTGGTAAAGTTTCTCATTCCATTTAATAACTGTTTTCTTTTATTATGGACTGGAAATTAATGGTAATGAACAGCTTGTCCTGAGTCTTTCCACTGTGTGATTTAATGTGTTGCTGGTGCTGTGTATGGAAATTTTCCTGCTTACCTCCCATAACTTGATTGTGGCTGCTTCCAATGATTCTTTTTTTTTTTTTTTTTTGGTAGGGAGACACAGCTGGACTAGTTAAGACTGGATCAGTTGCCTGTAATAGTTCCTCATATGTTTTTTGACTGCAGTTGTCACTATAGGGAGGATGAGAGCAGTTAAAGACGGGTGACCACAAAGGGTAAAACTGCTTCTTTCTTCAGTACCCATTTGGACTGATGGAAGTCCTTTGGACTTGTGGAGTGAGTCCTGGTGAAAGTTACTTCCTGTCTTTGTTACAGTGCAGTAATTATTATCTCATGAAAATGACTGAAATGACAACGTCTGCCCTTGACACCTGCAGGAAACACTGGCGTGATGTTGGTGTTTCCTGCAGAGCTCTGGCTGCAGATTGTTTCTGAGAGGAGAAAACGTGTCCTTATAGCGAGGGCTGTTGTGAGCACAGGCAGCTGCTAAGTTTGTCTTCTGAAAGGCTTAGTTCCTGCAGGTCTTATGGTCACAGGTTTTCTTCGCAATGTTAGATCTTAGATCTAGCCTGAACAAGAAGCGAGACATGCTTTGAGTTGGGATTTTTGTTTCTTTAATTGTCACTTTCATGTTTCTATAAGTTAAAGAGGTAATGATGACACCGTGGATTTGTGCCTTGTTGTGGTGTGGTCAAACCAAACACGTGCAATATTCTAGGAAAATAAACCCAAAATACATATGTCATGGTTAGAGACAAATTCCTCATTCAAACTAATAATTCTCTCCTTATTTTTGCTCTCCAATATGAAAAGATTTATGCCTTTGGTTTTGTGTATTAGAAATGTTCACAGTATGAGGTTTTTATGTAACTATTGGGAAACCACAAATTATTATCGGAGATATACCAGTTTGGTTTTTTCGAAGCTATTATGGAAGAAATCCAGTTCCAGTAAAGTATTTTTGTTGGGTCTTAAACTGATTACTAGAAGCCAAATATCAAGAGGAAGCCCGAAGCAATATTTATTGAGCACAGCTGGTGATCTATCAAGCACTGACTGTTAGTGTTCAAAGGCAATTGGAAGGAGGGATTTGCACTCTTGTGTCAGTGTGAAAAGAATGGATCTGACGGATCAAGGACCTTTCAGTCATCTTGCTTTTAAGAAATCCACCTGATGCCGGCCCGGAGCAAAGGGTGTTGTGCTTTGTGAGAGTAATAATTCAAAATGCAGCGTAGCTTTTTTGAGCAGCAGGTATGAAGTGACCTATTTGCAATACCAAAACTGAATGGCCATGTGTTTTGGCAATGTAACACTCCAGCAGTTGGTGTGACGGTAATCTTAGTATCTGGGCTGCCAGCATGATGTAATCAGGTCTTGATGCTGTTGTCTGTATACAAGAAGGTTATCGAAGGCCACAATGAATGATTATAGGGTACTCAGATAACATTTTATAGAATAAAGGATGGAAAATTCTCATCCAGAGTAGTGATCAGATAATGATTCAGGGTGACATGGAGAGACCTCAGAAATGACTCCTGTTTTGTGGGTGTTGTGACAGCTCTGTGCTTCCCCTGCCTCTCTCACACAGTGATGAGGACTGGGGCGGCTCTGGAGAGCTCCATGTGACCATGAGGGTTTTGTTTCCTTGCTAAAGCAGAAGCCATCTGTAGTGTTTGCATCCCAATGGCTCCATTTAGAATGAAAGTGCCTGTAGAAGCGGGGGATAGTTATAAATATATGAGCTGGGCTTCTTTAAGGGTAGGGGTGCTATGCATATACTTTCTTTCATCCATTGCCTATGAGAATATCATAGGAATTTAGTAGAAATTAATGTTTTCTTTTGGATTCCCCTTTGTGAAAAACAAATGAAATTCAACCTGGTGTGACACTGTGCAGGAGCTTGGTTAGGACTTCAGAGTTGCACAGGTTGTTGCGTTTCTTAAACACATATTTAAAATATTCCTGATCCATAAATTGAAATAAACTTTCTGTTAGTGGCATCTTCATAGGTCCAGCGTAAAGAATAAAACTGTTTTAAGAACAGTGGAGTAAGCTGCGAGTGATGTACTTGAGAGCTTAGCTCTAGTGCTGCCAAAAGAAAATCATCAGTTCTGCTGCTGTTAGCTCTGTACTGCTATTCCTGGGTTAGTGTCCCCAAGTAGAGCAGAATGGTCAAATTTCTGTGACAAGAAGCTTGTGAATTGATTTAGTTCTTACACAGTTGATTATACATGCTAATTAATTGATTTTGTGAATTAAAAATGTATATTAATTTTTTTTCTGGTATAATGTATTATGGAGATTGGGAATTATTTTTCTAGCATTTGACGTCTTTTTTTGTAAATTATCTCTCTAGAGGTTTTAAGCTTGGGCTTTTTTATTTTCTATGCATGCTATGTGCAAATTCAGCAGAAATATTGCATCAGTCTGGGCTGTGTGGGGGTTTTTAAAAGTAAAATCTTTATTGTATGTGTGCCATTATTCTAACAAATGTTCATGACATCCTGTGAAAGAAGCAGCAGGAAAATACCACTCAAGTGGAGTATAGAGCAATTAATTAGCAATAATATATTTTGACATTTGGTGAGATTTCAACTATTACTTCTAGTACTTCTGAGTAGATCATTGTTTTGTTTTGGGTTTTTTAAAAATTACTTTATTTATTTATTTATTTATGCTATTAAACATAAAATTTTTGTACAAGTCATTAAAAAGTTGCCCAGGTCATGTGTCAGGGTTTAGGCTCATGCCTAACATTGGGGAAAATATTAAGGGTACCATCTGGCTGTCCATGAAGAAAGTAAGAGTTATGACCCTCTTTCAAAACAAAACACCACTGCTCCCCAGAACAGAACAAGTGTCCTAGAAAATGTGTTCTCTTTCATTGAAATGGCTCCCATTGCATGCAAACTAATGTTTTAAATACTTTGGTCCCTACTTTTGCCTGTCTGTTCAACTGTTTCTCAGAAATAGCTGTTATTTTGTAAGCTATTTGAATGAAGATGTAAGATAATGTAGGATTTTATACTGAGTGTTTTTTCCTCCTGTGTTCTTTTAGATACTTCAAGAAGTGTCAAGGCATCTCCAGAAACAGCTGAAATCTTTTTTCAGAAGTTAAGAAATAAATGTGAATTCACAATCCTGGTGACCTTAAAACAAGCCCGTTTGAATTCAGGGGTTATTCTCTCTATTCATCATTTAGACCATAGGTAAGTATTGATACTTGTGTGCTGGCTAATGAAAGTATATGTATTCATGCATTAAAAAGTGAACATAAATTACAGCAAAATTGTTGTGTAGTGGATCATTGGTAAATATTTATAATGCCTGGATAGGCATACCGTGCAGATTCATAAAAAATTCACAATTCCAAATCTGCCAAGGGAAGGGGAGGAGGTGTTTTTCTTTATGTGTCTCTTGCACCAAGGGCATGAAAATCCAGTTCTCTGTTGTTGTTCATAACCATAAGGACCAGATTCTCAGCTGGCATAAAACTGTCATGTCACTATAGCTACGTTGATTCACAAAGCCTTGACCTGTAAGTCCATTTCTTCACCAGTTGGTTTTTAGGATTGCAACCAGTTAGAAAAAAAAAATCCTCTAGTTATGGGCTTACATCTTCCCATGAATAGCAGAGCACTTAACTCAAAATGTTGTCAGCCTTAAAAAACTAAAATGAATGACACATAGCGTTTAAGGATTATCCCTTTGATAGAATGAAGACTGCTGGAGAAATAAGATATTTTTTATATATCTGAGTAACAGCTATTAAAGATAACTGCCCTATGATTCGCTGACAGAATAAAAAGGAGTTTTCAAATGTGCACCTTCTAAACAGTCACCAGCACAAGCAACAGGTGAGCTCTGCTTTAGGTGCCTAGTCCTTTTTATTTTCTTGTGTACAATCCCATAATTCTTTCTTGACAGTATAACTACAAAATAACAACAAAAAAGAAAAAGGTAAAGGCATGAAAATGTCTGTTTCTTTTATGTGAGTGTACAGGTTTTCATTATCTAACACGGTGACAATTATTTTGCGCTGGAAGATGCTCCAAGTCTACTTCTCTTCCATTTCTCAGAGGTCCCATCTTCTGCAATTTAACTATTTGAAAACAACAAACAAACAAAAAGACCAACCAGAACACACAAAACAAACAACAAGAAGGAAAAAACAGGGAGAACATTCCCAAGGATCATTATGCCAAGTTTATAAAAGCATTTTTAAACTTGTAAAAGGGGTAGTTGAATGTCTCCTAGATGGCACTAGAAGTGCCATTATGCTTTTAATAAACAAATTCTGGTCTGTTCTGTGCTGGGATGTATGGAAAGATACTGTGTGCCATAGTAGCGTTTGTTCAGTTTAACTGTGCTAAAATGAGGACTGACCTAGGTATGGATAATTCTGGAACCAGACGAGCATCTCTGAGTCTCCTGTAGATTCTCTAATGGTTTTAATGTTCCTTTATGATGAATGACAGTAAAGACAAGAGAATGTAGATGTTAAAAGGAAGCATGTTGAATAGCTGCTTCTTCAGTGCTGGATCTCTGTCTCTGACCTTGCCCTCCTCTGACCAGGGACTTGTCTGTATCAGTTCTTTAGTTCTTAAACAGCTTCTTGTGAAGTCTCTGTCACAGCAGTCATCACAGTTAGTGGGAAAAGTAGCAATGCCAGACCTGACTCCACTCCTTTGCACTAGCTTTAGCCTTTTACCATCACTCTGATGTCAAAAAAAGTTGCACTAGTATTGAACTGCTGCCTTGTAGCTATATTCCTAATTTACAGAGGTCAGTAGTAGCTCTTACTTTTCTGCAGTGAGGAGTTGAATGGTGGTGAGGAAGGCTGAAGGTGGCAGTAACTGAAGGATGTAATTAGTTATCAGAAAAGTAACTTTTCATGTGTTTTATTTCACAGAGCTTTCATGAGAGCTAATGGTTCTAGGGTAAAAGAATTTCTAGGGTACAAGAGACTAAAAATGTTTTAAAAGTGGAAAATATGCATTTATTCAATGGCTAGGAAAATAATTTGTGTTTTTGAAAATCAGTCAGAGTAAAAACTCATTCTCTCTTTGCATGGGTCTAGGTATATTGGTGCAAATATATGAATTTACAACAATTGAGGGCATTTCCTAAATTGTAGTAATTGTTTTTTATTTTTATAATTTTGTTTATAAACTTAAAATAGTTTACATATTTCAGAATTTACTGAGTCAGTCTGTGTTGTCTAGTTTTATGTAGTTGTTTTTTTCTTCCTTTTTGCTGGCTCCCTTTTGAGAATCATCAAAAATGAATACATCCACTGAGATATGGTCATGCAATTATTTAAGGCTTTGGGTCTTAAGAAGTTGATAGGGCTGGTCCCACAGAGTTACCCCTCTTATGTCATGTGCTGAATGCTGTCCTTGGGCTATCAGAGAGATACAGGGGCTCTCCATGTAAGATTGAGGCTTGGGCGTTTGCTGAGGCTGGGCTGTTGCTGTCATGACAAAAAGATGCTCCTGAAATGATCTTCTGCAAATATAGTAATCTTTCAATACCCACTTCTTTCTTTTCCTAGTTGAATGTCAAAGCTGACTTCCCCTTTTATAATGAATATGTTTTTCTCTAGTATTTAATATATTAAAATATTTTAAAAATAATCTTAAAGCAAAAGCATCTGAAATAATACCTTTAACTGTCCTTTTTTAACCTGCTCTTACATTTCCACAGACACTGTTTTTTTTCCCACTGATCAAAGCAGGCAAAGAATGCAGGCAGTGGTAGTTTTGGCAGTAGTGGAGGCGATAATATGAGAAAAAATTCTTGTGGTCTCAGGGAGTTCAAATTACACATCAGTAATTGTTCAGATGAATTTCAAGCATCTGAATGTGTCTTTTATACATGGCAGATTTATGCATGACATATGTCTGAAAGATAGAAGTTATAAATGTCTTCTTGAGGGCTTTACCTTGACCACAGACAGTGCTCTGCTTCAAATGCATTGTACTTCACTGTTACAAGGTAAATACTTTTAATTGTATTTATGAAGGGAACCTAAAGTCTGAGTAGAAGCACTGTTAAACACTGATTGCTCTGTTTTTCAGCTTTTAGTTTAAGCTATATTATCCTCCTCACTTTACTTCTCAATTTGTCTTACCTTCTTCTTGATGGAAGAGTCAGCAGAGAGATGATTTTACTCTGCAATGGGGATGTAATATATGTTTGGTCTCGCTATTCCGTCATGTATTTTCATTTAATCATCAACAGTGGAGAGATATAATAAAACCTTTTCCTCTATTTGTGGTTAGATGACTTTATGTAACTAATCTTATATTTGTATCTCTTGAGATACTGCATTTTAGGCCCTAAAAGGATGAAACTGCTGGTTTGTAATTTAACCATTCTTTCCTTTGGTTAGTGCTTTTTATATCCTGGTACAGAGAACTGAAATCAATAGAATATTGTGGACAGGCATTCCCTATGCTTAATTTGTATCCCTACTAATTTATATGATTTCTGCCTTCCTTAGCATTTGTTTTCACAGCAGTTGGTGTCTTGTGATTATCTGCTGTCAAATGTGCTGTACTGTACGACACTTTCAGACCTCTTTCAGTATGTAGGAGGAACTTATCTGTGACATTTTCTCTCATACTGATTTAAGCTACTGGAGATAAGTTGCCAGAGGTGAATTCCTGTGGCATGAATTTTGTTCTCTCCTTTGACCATTGTATTAAAATAGAGGTGGAACTGTACATTCCCTGCTTTTGATGAATGAGTGTCGGTATTTCTGGACTGCAGTGTGAAGTGTCCTCTCTGACACCACAAAATCTGCAGCAAACCTATTACACTCAGAAAAGCTTTCAGTATTTACCACTTAAGCCAATATTCACCACTTAAGCCAATAATTGCAGTGCAGATGTTAGGTAAGACTATTATGGGATGAATTTTCAAACATTAAAGCTGTATATGTCTGTTCCCTGTGCCAAAAGAGGTAGTAGTTTATTTCTTATTTTTAAAACACTCCATGATGTTCTTTGTTGAAAGAGTGGAGGGTTGTAGTGTTATGTATTTTAGTTTTTTGGTATTAAATCTTAGTTTCTGTTTCTTACTGGTCTGATGATAGTTATGAACCCTCTGGAGTTCGTTCATAACAATCAATTGCTTTTGAATTCCTCTAGCGCTTTTAAACTTCTCCAGTGTCAGTCCTTTGTTCTTTTGATGCAGTTTGCATGTTTCATCTAAGGTGTAAAAAAAAATGGTATTTTCTTTCATTCATTCACTGCTTTTCCAGTGCGTGAGAAGATTCTGTGGTACAAAGGAGTCTCTATGCAGACACTGACAGCTTGGCTGGGCTCTTTATCCTAAAAGAAAAAAGTTCCTTGTTTGTGTTGGTTTGGGAGATTTAACTTCTGTCCCTGGGCATGGGGCTGGATGGAAGTTTTGTAAAGCAGCCGTTTTGTGCTGTACTCTGTTTAATGCCTTCATGGTGTTAGGAATGACCTGTTTCTTTAAGTGTTGGCTTTAAAGGTTATTATAAAATTGATTGACACCATGTCACTGTTGCTTGGGTTTGTTTTTTTGTGTTTATTTTTTTTTCTTCAGTTTAGTTTATACTCAGTGACCAAAAAAAAAAAATTGCCAATAGTATGTAAATTCCTGTAATTCTTGCACCTTACTATTCTGTAACTTTTGTTAAATCAAGTGAGGCCAGCCTGTCTGATGTAAATCATTGCAATACCAACTAATCCAGAGTGAATTGATTGAGAGCTTTTTACAGAATGCTTATATGGTCCTGGAACCTGTTACTTGAATTGAGACTAGTGACAAGCCTCCTTGAATAAGAGACAAAAGATTTGTTCCTTCCTATGACATTGAAAACCCCCATTAAAATAGTTGAAATGTGAGTTTTGACAGATTTTGTTATTCTTCTGATGTTGTTTATAAGGCTTTCTATGAACAAACAAATAACAAAGAAATCTGTATTCTTCTGGGGTAGGAAATGGGAGGAGTTATGTTGAAACTGCCTTTTTCTTTTACTAATACATCTATTAGAAAGTTGTTCATCGTATTTGCAGTCCTCTTGCTCTCCTTGGAGAAACTTTGTCAAGAAAGGGAATGAGAGGCATGGTTTATGCCATTTGTTTTTACAGTGTTTGAGTTGAGAAAGTTCTTCCCTCATCGATTTTTAGTAGAAGAGGATGCTTCAGATAGGCAAGACTGATATTCCTGGGACGATGTGTTGGCGAGAACAAAGTGGAAATAAGTATATTGATAAATGGGGTTAGTGACGGAGAGGAGAGGAATGAGCAATTGCTCAAAGACAAGAATTAGTGTTTCAAAATTGTGAGGGATCGCCAAGATGGATATGAGTTGGAGTGGAGCACCAGTTTATATTACAAACTTGAGAGGCTAATTTTGCTGTCCTGTTGTTTGTACACTCTGTTGGAATGGATAATATCCTCTCCTAATTTTGAGCTCTCTTCACTTGGGATCTCTGCTTTCATATAGGTAATCATGGCATTAAAGAGTATTTGAGAAAGTCTTTCAGAGAATCTTAGATTTGCTCTCTCTCTCTCTCTCTCTCTCTCTCTCATTTTCACAAGCATTTCATCCTAGACTCCACCACCTTTGCTGTGAGAGTGTTTGTTTCTGTCAGAAGACTTGGTTGCAATGAATGGATCAACATTTTTGAACAAAAATACCATAAGTCAGAAAACTATGATCTGGCTTTACAATTGTATTCAGTAAAAGGAAGGGACAGAAACAGAACTGGTGGCTTTCCTGTCTGCTGTGCACTTGCACTAAGAGCTACAAATTATCCAGAAAAGTATCCACCATTGTTTAATTAATCATCCCCTGACAGAAATGCCAGTCTTCTCTTGTGTAGGTAGAGCTCTAGATGGAAAAGGGCAAAACCAGTAAGATCAAGCAGTAGTGTGGGAGGTGGGAACTAAATTTTTACAGGTAAGATGAAGCTACCACCTTTCATATCATCATAGAATCATTCAGGTTGAAAAAATGACAACATATCTGGGGATATTTTGATGCCATGTTGTTCTAGGGGATGTACCAAACAATAAAAACTCAGAGTTAATGTTTCAGAGCACTTAGTGTTACTTCCAAATTAAGTGTTCTGAAACACAGAAAAATAAAGCTCACACCCCTGACTGCCCAGTTATGATACCATGGAAAATAGTAAATAACACATTGCTGAATGTGGTAGTGGTGCTGCATGACTTGCTTTATGTCTTCATAATCCACATCTAGCAGAATTGCTTGCTGATATTGTGCAATGAATAAGGTCTACTCAGTAGGATCTCCTTTTTAGAAATGTTTTATGTAATTATACTGAACAAAAAAGGCAGAACTCTGATAGCAAAAATTTTCAGATAAAGTTTTTTTACAAGTAATGGACATAAGGATTTTAATTTTTTTCTTAAGAACATACTTCTCTTTAATTGTATTGATTTGGCCTTTTTTTAGTGTAGCTCAAAGAGCCGTGAAGAAATAGTTTAATATTATACTTACAAATGTGCGTAGGAAAAGTTAAAAAACCCACCACCCTGTAATAAATTCATAAGCAGCAGACATGATATTTTGCCTTTAGCTTCTGAAATACTTGTCTGCATGCAGTAAATTGAAATTATTAGTTGCCTGGAGTAAGTATGTGTGTTTACTGTGAGAAAGGATGCCAAACGACCAAGTGAGCCATCAAAGACCTACCTGGTGTTGCCAGCACTACCTGTTCGCTGGAATGGCCATACCTCCCTCTTCTCAAACACTGCTACTGTGTACACCAGGACCATCTGGTGTTTCACCTTCTAAATCTCTAACTTTTTGCTGTACATCCTGACTTTTAATTCCACAGTCTCCCTCATGCTAGTCTGTCACCTCCCAAAGAGCAGGTCCTGCTTGGGCTGGTGTGACCACATGCCCTTTGCCAGGATGGTCATTAAAACTCAACAGCTGAGCAGATCTGCTGCCTGCCAACTCTTGCCTAGAAGTTACAATAGATCAGTGCTGGGCAGCAGAGAAAACATCACTGTTTTCTGTCTCAGATTCCTCCAGGGTATTTGAAACAAATTTCTTCCTCTTAAGAAGACAGGCTTGTCCTTAGTGAGTCCATTAGGATCGCTGTCTGGCTGGTTTCCAAGCAGAGCGGCTGATCTGCTGCCCTGGCCTTGGCTGTTGCCTTTGCAATGACTGTGCAGGGATGTAGCAACCTTTTTCTCCAGGTTAGCGTTTTCATCTCCACATAGAAAAACCCAAGCACGTATTATCTCCCTGGGAGTTAAATCCAAGTTTAACACAAGGTGGGTGTGTTTTTTTGGGGGGGTTAAAATCAAGTAGGCTGGTATTGATTAAACAGCCACAGTGATTGCAGATGTTAGAGAGATGCAGGTTCTGCTGTTGTATTTTCTTTCTCATTGTGGTATATTTTTCACTCCAAGAGTCATTTGCCTTCTGCAGCATAGAAAAGCACCTTGGAGCTATTGGGAGAAGCATCAGTAATGTTTAAAATGGGATGTCTTTGGCTGCTGCTCTCCATGTGATGAGTGGGCTGGGCTAGGCTGGTGTGGACAAGAAACCAGCGACTCAACTGATGAGGTTTCCCTGAAGCTTTTCAGTAATGAGATTCTTGGCTAGGAGAAGACTGCCGTACAATGTAGTTACTCTTTCCTTTACGAGCAAGTCCTTTAGGAGTTAAATCACCCTCCTTTCTCTTTCAAATGGTTAGTAATCATGAGTGTACAGAGAAGTATGGAGTGTTTTTCTCAACAGAAATGAATTTCTAGAATCCGGGTCTGTTTGTTAATGTGTGGCATACTCTCTCAAAAACTCTTCCAAACCTTTGGAAAGCATGCACACAAGTGTTGCAGCCTCACAGACAAGAACAAGAAGCCTCACTGTGGGCAGACTTTGTGTTTTCACCTGTATGTGTCAGTGCTGAGTCTCATGCTATCTCCTGTAACTCAGGAGGCTGAGACAGAGCCGTGTAAGTCCAGCGAGTTAAACAAACGTAGAAAAGGGGAATAGCAAGCACAGCATTTTGTAAAAAATTGAGTGGAAGTGATTCACTTTCACTTCTCTGTGTTTCAGCATGATGGCATTTGTTCAAGCTGAAAGCAATATTGCTCTGGCTGTCATTTCACTTGCTTTTCCAATTGTGTTCTGCTGCTGCCTCTACAGATTATTAATTTCTCCTAATAATTCTCCTAATGGCTATTATTTTCTTTTTCATTTTGATGCATGCTTTCTCATTTCAAAGGTAGTTATATTTGTTAGCTTCGCAAATGGAAGAACAAAAGGATATTGTCTGGGAATGTCAAAACAGTGTGTTAATCACCATTAAAACAAAACCCCAAGTGTCCACAGTTTCTGTGCAGCTTTGTGTGGGAAGATTTCCTTGCTTATTAAAGCATCACTGATTGTCAGCATCCTCTCTCAGCAGTTCTTAATTCATGAAATTTTTACGGCAATGTCTTCTTTTTATTGGCAAATCCATGATTCATCTGCAGATTTCATTATCTTACATGCATAAGGGCAACATGAGTGTTTGTTTTATACCTTCTGTACTTGACTGTATGTCTGCTGGTGTTGTTCATCTCCTGCCTGCATCTCCGTGTGCTGGCATCAGTTCTGCTATTGACTCTGAATGAAGGAGGAGCTAGCTCTTGTTAAAACACTACCTCCTTGTAGAACCATATCCATGCCTTTCGTTTCCTTTTATTTTTTTCTGCAACTGGGTGGAGACACTTAAAAGTTGCTGGAGGGGCCCAGCTCACTAATGTTCCCGTTCTCTGTTGGGTTGCGAATAATCTTGTTTTTATCCTTGAAGCTTGAGTTATGAAGGAGGTTATTAAGTTGACTGATGTCCTGCCACTGTTGTGCAATTTTTCCAGCCAGGCCTTCAATTAGTTTCCATTCTTGCCAATGCAAAAATTATTTTTGGGCCATGAAGAGGTAAATTGATTATAAAATTTATATCTGACTCTAGTTAACTGCTTTGTTAATACTGGGGAGGAAGAAATTGTCCTTTGCTGGTTTTGCAAACAGGTAGTTGTTTTTGTGGTTGCTGCTAGGTGTGTTCCACTGTGGAACACCCTGAAGGAAGGAGGGATGTGCAGTGAGCCCAGCCTCTTCCTAGGGATAATGATTGTACAAGGTAGTTTTGATTTGTCCTCATTTTTACTCTTCAAAACTGCAATCATTGTCTTTTCTTCTCCTTTATGTAGATAGCCTGTTAAAGTAAATGCCACCATCCTGGAACCTATGTGCACTCAGGTTACAAGCCACTGCCATGTCTGATTGCAGATGTAGCCACAAAAATAGACAAAAATGAATTGTTCATTCTCCCAGTTGTTGTGTATACCTCACTGCATGCATTTTTTTCCTTGCTCTTTAGCTTTAGTTTGCTTATTGTTATTAGAGAATCTATTTCTGTTTCTCTTTCCTGTGTAAAAATAATTTTCTTGGGGGAATTTTAAAATGAGAAACTTAGTACTTTGAAAGGTAAATGGTTAGTCAGGCTTTTTCCCAGAAGAGGTCCAACATGCAAGACACAGCCTGTTTAAGAACTGAGTTTGGTTATGGAATGCTTTTTAAATTGAACTGCTGGAATTTCACCATCAAAGCTTGTGTTTGCAATCTGCTAGGTTCACTTATCTCAGCACAGCTGCACTGTTGGGTTTTTACTATATATATATATGCATATTTACATATATATGTGTGTGTGTGTGCATATATATATCTGTATATGCATGTGTAATATATATGTACACCCGTTCTGCAAATACACATACTTATTTTACAAAGCAAATATGTACACATATATAAATTGTTCTGAAGAGTTATCATGTCTTGATTTTATATATCTTTGGAGAAATTTTATTACAGAAAATGAAAGGAGATGTAACAGTACATATGAAAGCAAACAAAGCAGTGTTCAGTCTCAGTCCTTACTTCCCTGGTTGATAATTAGTAGTGATGCCCCTATTGCAAAACTTGGGGTTGTCTTTTGTGCATTCATGCCTTCAGAGTATCCCTACAGTGCTCTCATTATATGAAGCAATTATTTATAATAGTGTAATTCAGATCACATTATGGAAAATTGTTTTGCTAGAGGAAGACATATTTGGCTTGGAATCTTGTGTACTTACATGGAAGTTTGAACCTGTTACTATGTGTCACTGAGAAGAGAGATGCAGTGGAAATCTGAATAGGGTCCACATTTGCCTTTGTATCTGCTTGTTTTTCTTCCTCTTTTAAATAGTTCCTGCATGATGATGAGAAGATGTCTTACGTAAAATGTTGCTGTGCTGATAAGAATGGTTCATGACATGATGATGCATTTGTGGTACAGGTACCTGGAGCTGGAAAGCAGCGGTCATCGAAATGAAATCAGGTTGCATTATCGTTCAGGCAGTCATCGTTCCCACACAGAAGTATTCCCCTACATTTTGGCAGATGATAAATGGCACAGACTTTCCTTAGCAATCAGTGCCTCTCACTTGATTTTACATGTGGACTGCAATAAGTAAGTAGAGTGTTGTTTTATAAGAAGTTACGTTTGGAATATTCCAGCTCTGAGTAAATGAAATGATAACAACATGGGACTCTATTTTCCCCTTTCTTTTCAGAATTTATGAAAGAGTTGTGGAGAAGCCTTTCATGGACTTACCTTTGGGTACAACTTTTTGGTTGGGACAGAGGAATACTGCACATGGTTATTTTAAGGTATCCATTCCCTGAAAGATAAAGAGTGAACTTAAAATGATTAATTGAAACATCTTTCATATGATGAGAGGCTGAGAGATTTGGAATTGTTCAGCCTGGAGAAGAGAAGGCTCAGGAGGTATGGGGGGTGGTTCTCATCGATGTGTGACCTGAATTTGTGAGGGGAATGAAGATGAGGGATCCAGGCTCTTCTCACTCGTGCCCACTGACAGGCCAAGGAGCAGCGGGCAAAACCTGGAACATCTGAAATTCCATCTGAACATAAGAAAACTGTTCCACTGTGAGGTTTGTCAAAGAGACTACTATAGAGATATTCAAAAGCTGTTTGGACACAGTCCTGGGCAACCTGCTGTGGCTGGTCCTGCTTGAGGAGGGAAGGTGGAGTGGATGATCTCAGGAGGTACCTCCCAACCTCAATGGGTTTGTGCTTCTGTAACCATAACACGGTTCTTGGGTCTCCTTGAAATTGCTCTTTGGCCTTTGCTGTGGGAGAGCAGCAAACTGGCTACTAATTATATCTTAACTAAGCATGCATGTAAAATCTGCCTGCAAGCATGGGATCTGTTCTTCTGGGTGAAACCATCCCTTTCCAGATATCATAGTTGAATTTCATGTTGAAGTCTCCCTAAGTTCTTAACAAAAGGCAACTCTGCAGCTGCATAACAGACATGTATTTTCTCAGCATTTTGCAAGCTTTATGGAAGGATCCCCATCAAAATTTGTTCTGATTTAACCCCAGCTGGTACCACTTAGCCACTTGCTCACTCCCCACCCTGGTGGGATGGGGGAGAGAACTGAAAGGGTAAAAGCTAGAAAACTTATGGTTTGAAACAGAGTTTAATAGGTAAAGCGAAGCTACAAAAGCAAAGTAAAAGAAGGCATTAATTCACCACTTTCTGTGGGCAAGCAGGTATTCAGCCTCCAGGTATTCAGGAAAGCAGGGTTCTGTCACATGTAATGGTTACTTGCGAAGACAAATGCCACCACTCCAAACTTTCCTGGCTTCCTTCTTGCCCCAGCTTTAAATGCTCTGCCTAATGCCTGAGGTCTTGGATGTGACCTCTTCTTTGGTCAGCTGGGGCAGCTTCCTGGCTGTGTCTCTCCCAGCTCCTTGTGCATCCCCAGTCTCCTCACTGGTGGGGTGGTAGGAGGTGCAGAAAAGGCCTTGTTTCTGTGCAATTTCTGTAGCATCCCTGTATTATCAGCACTGCTTTCAGCACAAATCCAAAACACAGCCCCATACCAGCTACTTTTTTGTGAAGAAAATTAACTCTACTCCAGCCAAAACCAGCACAAACTCATTAAGGGTTTGCATTAATGTATTTTTCTTGACTCAAGTTTCTTTCATCTTCAAATCTATTTAAGAGTTATAGCTTGTAAAAAATTTGCATTTTATTTAAAAGAGTATTTCTAAGTGACTGAAACTGCAGCTGTTTTCAAATTACTTTTTAAAGGTCATTTGCAAGCTTTTCTGCAGTGACTAACTAAAAATAACAATGAATTCAAAACCACCAAACTCTTGCCACATAATTATATCTTGACATTTAATCTTATGTCTTTAGAAAATATTCACTATGCCTGTACATCTATCTATTTTAGTTTCTGTTTATTCTTCTGTCACTGAATTGGGTCCAGACAAGGAGATGTTTATTCATAAGTATTGTTTTTATCAGGTAGTTTTTTTTGTGTGGGCTTTAATGTTTTACACGGTGAATGAAAAACATAATTTTGACAGGTAAAAATAATGTATCCTTTTGTTTTCTCTCCACTTACACATAGGGCATAATGCAAGATGTGCAATTACTTGTCATGCCTCAAGGATTTATTTCTCAATGCCCAGATCTTAATCGCAGTAAGTCTATTAATTCTTATATCATAAAATGAAAGGTGTGCTTTTTACCTTCTTTCTGTCCGACAAGCTTTCTTAAAACCTTGAATTTAAGTATATTGGTTGTCAACTCTGGCATGATTGAACCTATTGTGAATACAGGTTTGGTTTTGTTTTTTTATTAACACATACATTTTATTATTGTAGCATGCCCAACTTGTAATGACTTCCATGGACTTGTGCAGAAAATTATGGAACTGCAAGACATTTTAGCAAAAACATCAGCTAAGGTATTGTTTACTAGGATTCAAGTCATGGGAGAAATGAAGACTGTCAGTCTTTAATTACTGTCTTTTTAGATTATTCATGCTTATATAGGGTGGTGCGTATGGCTTTGTGCAGAACATGGTATATAAAGATGTAAACATGGTATGTTTACATCTTTATATACCTGTGCCTAATGTTTATTCATAGAAATTATCAGTTCAGAGAGTTTTCTTGTGTTTTAATATTTTAATAGAATCATGTATTTTAATAGTAAACAGCATCCAAGTCCCTGAGCAAGGACAGGGCTTGTATATATCCAAACTCTACCTATTAGGCTAATAAATCCATAAACCTAGAATGAAATAGTTAACTGTGCTTATAGTGCTTATGACAGCAAGGCTTACCAAGACTTTTCAAGACCTGAGCTGCCAAAGGCACATTCAGACAAAATACATGCAAGACAGGGACCTAACAGTCCAAACCAGGACTTTCTTCTTTCTTTCCTGTAGAACATTACACCGAAAGCATTCATGTCTGCTGGTGAAAATAGACTACTCTGATTTTAAATGTCAGTTCTTTAGATATCTGCAGGAATGCTGTTACCTGGCTACTTTGATACATGAATGTTAAAAATGCCTTGACTGAAGTGCCGAAAAAATTGCTAACATTGGTTTTGAGTTTTACTTTCATTTGGGCACACTATCTGTGAGAACTTTATGTAGAGCAAGGTTCTTGATCTGTTCCCACATACAAAGATGAGAAATCAAGAACTGTAGTCATCTTGACCTGCTCATTTTGTTTCATGACATCCCTGATGTCATGATGATGAAAAAGATGAAATACCTCCTGTCTTACTTCTGAATTTCCGTCTCTGGAGTGACTGGTGGTTTAATCATATTGTATTTAACAATAATTATTTTATTGTCTCTGACTGCATTTTCCTGCTTGTATTCTCTCATTGGCAAACTTGATGATAAGGGGCACAGTTTGAATTGTGTTTTTACTAATGCGGAAACCACTTACAAATTCAAAACATTTTTGCGAACTGTAAATACAGTTGTCTCAAGCTGAGCAGAGGATGAACAAGTTGGATCAGTGCTACTGTGAAAGGACCTGCACAATGAAAGGCACAACCTACAGAGAGTTTGAATCCTGGACGGATGGCTGTAAGAACTGCACTTGCATGGTATGGCTATGGTTTGAGTGGAGAGTCAGGAGCTCCAATGTTTCCTCTGATTAGTTTTATTGAGGCAAATAATGAGAACATCCAGAAGAATGCTAGGTGCTAACAACAAAGAGGTTTAAAAACTTGTTCTAAATCTTATTAATAAATACATTTTCCTATGTTTTCAGCATTGCTAGCATGTGTATCTCCTGTATTTTATGTCACCATCTGCAGGTACTAGGCAATATACTTCGCTATCATGCTATTATTCCCTTGCACTGAGCTGCGAACAGTTTCTCTGGAGTTCTAATTCCCTCCTTTTTGTCACTATAAACACAGCCTTTTTCTTAGCAAATGATTTAATAGATCCCTTGTGTCTGATTTCCTTTGGTTGCCTTTGGTTACATCTCAATAAGCAATAAAGAGTAAAATGTCAGGGTCATATGCAAGCTTTGTTATATTACAAATGAAAAAGATTTGGTGGATGGAAGATTCCCAAAGGTATCACAACTCCAGATATGACTGCAAGTATCCTTTCAAGTACCAAACTAGGGCATCTGTATTATTGTCCATTCATGTAAAACTCTTTCATTCCATTAGAACTCATTAAATGCCTAATCCAAAGGCCATTAGAAATTGGTGAAAAGGCTGTTGTTGTCTGTACTGCACCTTAGATTGATTTGCTGCTATCTATACTTTGTTGAATGGGTCTCTTTAAGCTTAGTTATTTTTTTGACCTTTATATTTCTGGAGGAATATTCATTCTGCTTTTAGTTTTTTATGGTATCAAATATGGCTAATAATGTTTAAAATTCTTCAAACTTAGTGTTAAATGCATTCCATATTTTTGCTCTGGATTTTTCTCACGGCTATAATATTATTACCTTTTAGAAATGCATTGTCTCTAACACAAAATCAGAAGGCAGAGTATTGTTCTGTGCAGTTGTTATTTCACAGTAATCTGCCAGTTTTTTGCTGATTGGCAGAATGTTTTGCCTCCAAATAGATTTGCCTCTAAAAAAAATTTTGATCATTATCATCTCAAAGAGCACATCATTCTTGTTAAAAGACAGTATTTGCGACATTCTAAAGGTATGGTTTCTGTTCTTGTAGTTATTAAAAGACCCACATTAAACTGTCTTTTTTGGATGTTGCTAGAAAGTTCATTGCATTTAAAAATAGATTTTCAAGTTCCTGTGTTTGAGAACATCTCTGCTATTGCTAAATAAAACTACCAGTTAAGCACCTTTTATTCTCCTAGAACGGTACTGTGCAGTGCGAGGCTTTGGTTTGCCCCCTTGCTGACTGTCCACTTAACTCTGCCCTGGCCTATGTGGATGGCAAGTGCTGCAAAGAATGTCAATGTAAGTTTTACTGTTGTGCCTCCTGCTAATAAATACTTTGAAATTTTAAAGAATATGAACCTTTCTGTAAATATGTCCGTGAAAGAACTGGTCATTAAATAATTGGGCTGAGGAATCGGGGAACTCAGACTTCTCTGAAGTGTTCTGGGAAATTGATAACCCAAAAGTTTTACTATTGCATGTGGGGATATTTTGTTTAATTTTAGTTATGTTTTTTTATTTAGGACAGATATTTATTATCAAAATTTAACAAGAAAAAAAGTTACTTATAAAGCTTTCTGCAGACTTCCATCATCTATATTTCAGACCAAAGTGCTAGAAATTCAAGAACAATTGCCTGGTGTTTGTTTTTACCAGTGTCTCCAACACCTTTTTCATAAGAAGAGTGTACTACCAACCTTATGTTCTGCAGCTTGGAAATGGAAGTTCAGATTTATGATTCTTCTTCTGTAGTTAAGGAAAGAGAAAAGAAGAAACCAGCAAAACTGAGACACTTAGAAATGTTCTTTCACAAAAGATCATAAAATAATTAAAGGAAAAATGGAAAAAAGTGATTTAATGTTGTCATTTAGGATCAGATACATGATTAACTTTTGATTTTATCGCATTTTGGTTTTGTTGCAAACAGAGCCGGAGAAGGGAAATTTCAGGTTAATCACTGTCTGGATGGACTATGTATAGTATTTCACATTGATTATGTTTGAGTATTCCATATGTGATGGTTAGCTATTTCAGGCTGTGGTAGAATCCATTCTTGAAATTGAGCATGAGGTGCACACACTTCTTTATTCTGTAAATGTTGAGAATTTTCTGTGTGGTTTCATTACTGTTCTACTGCTCTATGAAACCTCTTACAGAGTATAGACAAATATGTAACTGGTTAAAATGACATGTTGTAAGATAAAATTGAGGAGGATGTTTTGTACTCCATTGATCTAGCTCCCACAGGAGTTTATTAATATTTAATTGTGTTAGAAGTTACACAAACCATCCCTTTTTATGAAAACTTATTAACTGACTCAAGTAGATTAATTCTAATTTCGAAGAAATAAGAATTAAAGTACTTTATTTTAACCAGCTATGCATGATTTTCAATGCATATTAGATGAATCAGGGTGTTGGTAATTCAGGGATGTGAGGTGTGGCATTCATGCCTCTCTATTTGAGGCTATTTGAATCTCTGACCATGTTGGCAAAATTTGGGAACCGGATCCTCTGCAGTATGTTTTTGTAATGTACTGTCTGTGAATTGAGTTGGGAATTCTCTACCCAGATGATAACGGGAAGCACTCACATCATATGACTTCTTCCAGAGTTGTTTTTATCGGGAGTCTTGACTGAAGTCAAGAAATGTGAACAAGCATATGGATACTGACCTTGCCATAAGAGCATTGATACTTCTTCGAATTAAGATACAGTTCTGGCACAGCACACTGATGTCTACTCTGATATTTCATGTTTTATATTCTTAATATTATCAAAGTGTCTTAGCTTTCAGTGTTGCTAATTTGATGCCAGTACATAATTCAATTTATAACTAACATGCACACAGACTACCAGGAAAATAATTAGATCAGAAAATATAAATAAAAATTGCTTTTGAAAATATTTTCCTAATTTCATCTAGGTTATTTAAAGTGACTTTTAAAATAAATCACACCCATTTTTAAAGTGACTAAATTCTGGGAACCAAAGGACAGAGAATGTAAATTGGAGTCCCATTGACAAAGTAGTTAAATTCCAGTGAAAGAGTAGAAGTTAGGGGCAATGGAGGCTACAAGACTCTCACTTGTTCTCTGGGCCAGTTTGGTGGAAATGCTGAGTTGTTTCTGTGTTCATCTACTGAATTCATATTCTGAATTCATTTTGTCTTGGTGTCTTCAGGTCAGGGTCTGAGCTGAGTGAAGTTAGTGTGCTCGGTGAACTTGGCTCTTGCTAGAGGGGTCAAAGCTGAGTTGCTCCATTTGGACAGGTTCTGAGAATAATTTCATTGTTTTCAATGCTTAGAACAGCAGCAAGGGATGTAGTTTCTGACTAGATAATATAGGGCGAACACAGATGGCTTAAAACTGGAAAAACAGCTAATTAGGGTGTATTGCTCAAGGAGCCACTATCCTTAGTTTTGGGCAAGCAATCATAAGTGCTGAGAAAAAGTGATGCCTGATAGACTGTTCTTTAGCTGGATTTAGTATTTGTTTCAAGACAGAACATGCATGGGTATCGATGTTTCCTTCTCGGTATTTATGTTCTCTCATCCCAGATGATGGCTGTTTCTGCCAGACTGTTGTTTGACTAGAAGTGCCCAGGCAGCGACAGCTGCTGGAGCCTTGTGGCTGTGTCTCACTCTGCCAGGGCTGAGTGCTTCCCTCCTCACTTCTTCCTTTCTTCTGCTGGTGTTAAAACAAAGCCACCAAAAATCAAAAGAGTGAGATCGGATTTAATGACCGCCAGCAGAGAAGAGTGAAGAGAACAGCACTTCAGGCTTTCAGTGACAAGCAAGCAGGCTTTCTGGAGTTTTTAATTTTATTTTGTTTGATTTTTTGGGATTTTTTTTTTTACCTCTAAGTGATTGAGGTTGGAGTCATTCTGCATTGCTCTAGGCATGCAGAATTTGGGAATACAATCTGAAGTGGCTTCACTTAACACTAGTAAATAAAATAGGGCAGGCACAGTCCTGTGGCACTTGTAGCTCACATGGCTGAAATCCCTTCCCCTTTTCCACCCCCAGCAGATTATCTGCAATCCAGATGGTTGACTGGGAATGGCCTCTGATCAGGGCTGTCCCCCCAGCTTGTGTCTGGCACTGCTTCAGAGCATCTTGGCTGGTGCCATGATGTGTGCTAACCCTCAGACTGCAGGGAGAGTCACACGCCGTAACCAGGCATTTTCAAGCCTGCTGTCTTTTGCTGTTTCATTTACCTGTTGTGTTTCATTTACTAGCTGTGGACACCACCAGTTTGGCTCTCTTGACAGCCAGTTGAAGAGACTGGCACCTCCAGAAGGCACTTGGTGCTGAGAGGGGCTGAAGGGGTTAGTTGCCTTCTGGAAGTGGACGTCTCCTTCCACGGGTTGTATCCAGAGCCCAGGTGATTAGATTGCATAGTGAAGTTTTAGACAGCTAAAGCTGTGAGGCTAATCTTTCATCAGTTACTGTGATGCATATCAGGTATGTAAGATAGGAATGTAAAGTGCTGGATTTTCAAGCCTGGTTCTGGCATTAAGCTGTTATGCTAAGAGACTTTCCCACGCTGCCAAGTCCTAGGAATTAAATTTTAGCCCAGTCCAGCATTTACATTTTGGACAGTGAAGCTTTGTTTTATCTTGTTTGATGACATTTTCAGCACTTTGGAAATTTAAGCACCACTGACTCTCCATGTCTTTCTTAAATGTTTAGTTCAGGGAAGAACACTTAGTAAGGAATGGTTTAGGATTTTTTTTTTTTAAATAAATATTGCTTTGACTTTGGTTCTTTTTGTGAGCCAAAAGAAAAAAGCCACAAAACAAACAAAAACCCACACTCCGACCTTCTCTCCTAACTCCATACCTTTGTTTGAGGCCATTCAGACAACTTGTAGTGTTTTGTCTTGTGTGAAGGTCAGTGCTGGTAGCATGAGGAATGGCAATGCATGCAAATTATCACTGTGTTTTCTATTAGCTGCAATGGACTAAAAGAAGCAGCAATCTTCCAGGGCAGATGAATGGGCCAGTGTGTTGGATATATGTTTCAGCTGTAGACAATGTAAAATTGAGTCCAGCTACCATAGCATGCATCTTAGTTCAATGGGAGCTTCCTGTGGAGAATTGTTTGGAGCTGGAAGGCAGAGACTACCTTTTTTCTATGTTCAATGCGATTTTAAACCATTCTGAGAAAGTAGGTGTGAAAGATCATTAAATTTTTTGCTCCTCTGCCGAGACAAATGCTTTGTGTGGTGATTGGCACCAATACAAATCATGGAGAGATTAAGCTCCCCAACTGACCCTATAAATATTGCTTTAGACCACAGACTTGGCTTAAGAACTACAAGGACAAGTTAATTTATTTTAAGTGAATTACAGAAGGACTGCCAATGTCTTAGCAGCTGAGACAATTGGTGCTTGGTCAGCAGATCTCATTATGGTAATATTTTTATTAGTCAGTGTATTAGCACTAAGGCATCACTTCCAAAAGCTATATGTATTCTTCCTTAAATGGAGCTAGTGTATTTTTAACAAACTAGCTGATTTTTGTTTTTGTAAGATCAGAAGTGATATTTGTGCCAGTATCTGATGCAGTAATAATTCCCATCATCAAAGACTGATCTCCAGAAAGCAATTGGTCTCTTCTCATCACTTTCATCCTCACAGTGACACTGCAGATACTTATTAACCTAATCGCAAATTATTTAAATCCATCCCAACAGATTCCAGTAGAGGTTAAAATCTGAGCCATTATGCTCAAATCTGCAGGCTGTGATTTTTCCATCTACCTGTTTTGTTTTGGTTTTTTTTTTTGACAGGGTATTTGATGGGTTTCTGGTGCACTGAAGCTAACAAGTATTTTGAGCAACTGTGAGAAGCGTAGGGTTGTGCTGGATCAGATCACAGGTCTGGTGCTAGCAGGCGTGGAGAGGGAGTGTGTAAAGAGGTTATGTAACTTGGGAAGGATTTTTAAACAAAAATGTTAAAACACAAATATGGACATTGTAGCTCTTAATAATATGCATGATTTTCTGATGCAGTGATCTGTCTTGCTACCTTGCAGGAACTTTTAATTTTATGATTAAAATTGAAGGAATTTACCTCTTGCTCTTCATAATACACTGATATTTGCCTCCCAAAGCTAGACACTCTTCTGCAAGCTCCAGCACTTGTAGCCTACTGACGCAGAGAGAAGGAGCTGTGAGAGCCCATCTACTTCTCCTTTGCACCAGCATTTGACCATCAGCAAGAGTGCAAAATTTTTATCTAGAAACTTAAGGAATATTGATTAAACTTACTCTGAAATTCGTAATTTACCCAGGTGGCTTGAAGCATTGCAGACTTAAGCCTGTGCTGTTTACAAAGACCCATCTTTTTACAGAATTGCCACTATTTTTTTTTTTTCTGGGCTTTTATCCTCTTGCCTTAGGTGACTTCTGTCATTAGCAAGGTGGGATGCCAGGCCCTGCCTTGTGCAGCCAAGTGCTAGAGAAGCTTCTGCAGTCAGTGTGGCACAGAGAAGGGGCTGCAGCTTGGAGAAGTGATTGAATGACAGGATTAGTCGCTGACTGAACAGGTCATCTCATCCTTGCAGTAAATCAGAAGGGACATGGAAGAGCATCTCCAGTGGGCTGGCTGGAACATGGTGTGAGTCTGAGGGCTGTAGGCAGCCAGCAGGCTCAATGTGCCAGAGCAGGCATCAGTACTGGAGGAGGAAGAGGCAGTTTTTGGCAGTAAAACAGTGATTTCCAACATTCTGGTTAATACAAAAAAAGATTGCTTTTGGATTTAAAATATTTATATGTGGCTTTTTAAAGAACGTAAGTGCAAAGAGAGCATAAATTCCATTATATTGAAGGTTGGTTTTTTTTTTTTTTAATATGAAAAATCAGATAAATTAGCCTTCTTCAGAATAGTACTAAAAGATATCTTGAATATAGCCCGCACTGGATTGTTTCTTAGAGCTGTGTTATTTGCTATAACCTCCTGTAGTCAACATGCAGAACTTCTGAATGTTATTTAGCAGAATAGTGTCCATTCAACCTCTACTTTGTGGATTTTCTGTGCTGAAATGATTCACATCAACCTTATTTTTCAAGGCTTTGAATAACATATAATGATAGTACCTCATTGAAATGACAGATAAAAAGCATTATATACCCACTTGTACTACTGAGATGAATTACATTGTACTTTACTGACTGTTTAATCCATTCTATTACTTCTTATGACTTCAAAAGTCAGTATTCTTATTCATTTAGAAATAAGACACAAGTGATTTTTCTAATTAAATGCTTTTACAAGTGGAAAAAACATGTCCTTGAACTCATGCAGTTCAATAAAATCAGTGGAGATGTTTTAGATTTACAAAGCTCTGATAGAAAAGCATACTTGATACACGTCATTTGTGAATCCAGCACCACTCCTACACTGTCAGAGTCTCTCAGAGGGGCTGAGGTTGGAAGGGACCTCTGGAGGTCTCCTGGTTCACTCTCGTGCTCAAGCAGGGCCACCTCGAGCAGGCTGCCCAGGAGTGCGGCCAGACGGCTTTTGAATATCTGCACAGATGGAGACTCCACAGCCTCCCTGGGCAGTCTGTGCCAGTGCTCAGTCACCCTCACAGTGACAAAGTACCTTCTTGAGTCCAAATGGATTTTTATGTGTTCCAATTTGTGCCCATTGCCTCTTGTCCTGGTGCTGGGCACCACTGAGAGCAGCCTGTCTTTCTCTTCTTCATTCCCTTCCATCAGGAGTTTACATACTTTGGGAAGATCTCCTCAGAGCCATCACTACTCTGTGCTGTGTCACGTCTCAGGAAGCTGAGACACCCTAAGAATGTTTTGTGTCCTTTCCTGTGCTGAACTCAAAGCCAGTTGAAGACAGTGGAAGGAATCCCCTTGGCTTTGGTGGGCAGGGCCAGTCTAACCCTTGACCCAAGGGTGCTCAGTCTCTGCTATGTTTTCCATTGTAAAGCTGTAGAAATTTTCAAACTACTCTTATACCACAACAATATTTGGTTTATATTTATTACATAGCCAAAGACAGGATTATTAGGGGATTTTTGCTGCCAAGCATGCCTTCTTGGGTGACCTTTGTTCTTCGTAAGCTGGACAGTTTTCCTTATCAGGAGGAAAACAGGGAGTCTTCACTTGAAATTCATTTGCAATTCCCCTCTGAGCAGGAAACATATTCCTTGTATGTCTGTTGTTCTCTGTAAATTAAAATACAGCTCACAGCATTTGGACTTCTCAGAATATTTTGCTCCTATGTTTCCTTTCTTCTTTCCACATGTGCTTTGAATTTCATTGTTCCTTGTTTAGCAAAGGAGGACTGGGGGAGTCAATGCCTGTGCCTGTCTCAGACTTTTCATGACTCAAAGTGTGGCTCCCTCCTAGGTGAGCAGCTTTTTAGCTGTTCTGGACCCCACGCTTTATGGAACTCCACTAGAAGACTCTAGATCTGGAGGCAATGTATCAGTATACAAGGAGAACTCCAGTTTATGGTAAAATCATCTAGTTTTAGTCTTACTGTGTGCCTGAGGAATGAATACTAAAATAAAGTATGCTTAAGAAAATCCTTATTCATTAAAATACATTACACTGGATATATAGCAATCTGCACTAAAGAAGAAATTGGAAACATAATATTGGTAATTTTATCGGTAAAGAATTAAAAATATTTTTTTACATGGAGAATTTTGCTGTAGGCCATGCTTGTTCTCCTTATAACCTATTTTGTTGAGGTTGTGTGGGAAAAGAGCTAATCTTTTCCATTTCTTTTTCATTATATTCTTACCAGGGAGTTCATAAAATATAAAATACCTGCAGCGTATTATTATTTTAGTTTATTTCCAGTGCAAATAAAACATTAACATATGCTAGAGATGAATAGATTTGCTTTCAGACAGCTGGGAGGGAACAGGTTGGCAGTGTTCCAGTTTCTAATAAGTTGGTACCCTAATGTTAATAATGCTAATTTCACCAGAATTTACTTAATGAGGTAGCTATGAAATCATAATTTAAAAAATTCTGGTTCTGTTTATAATTACAGAAATCATCTAGGATATGTGAGCATTCACATGCCTTTGTGTTGATTTCAATATATTTTTTCTCACCACTGATGTGTTCATGTCACTCTATTTGTGCACCATTGGACTGTGGGGTTGGTTTTATTTGTTTTGTTTTTTGGGGGCTTGTGATGGGGTTTTTGTTGCTTTGTTTTTCTTGGGTGGTTTTTCTTTTTTTTCCTTTGGAGGGGGTGGGTGGGTTGTTTTTGGTTTGGGGTTTTGGCAGAGGGAGTTGTTTTTTTTCGTCCCATAACCAGAAGCACACTGCCAAATCATCAGCTTGTAGCTGATGTTCTAGTTTTTTGCCTGGAGCTTTTATTCTGTAGATCTTAGAAATACCTATTGTATCAGTAGCAAACATCTTCAATGGGCATGTGTTCTGAAAAAAAAGAGAAGTTTGCCTCAGCTGAAAACCCCAAAACTTCAGGTTTTGGACAAGGTTACGGAAAAGTAACAAGTTGGAGGCAGAGAGTACTGGTGGAGCTGGATAGAGCAAAATATCCAGACTCAGCCAACAAACCAAATGAGATTCTTGGCTTGTACGGTTTTGCAAAGATCAGTTTGCACCTGACATACTCTTATGCAGAACGTGATTGCCACATTGACAAGGAGAGTCTGGGTGGAAAGCTGGCCAGGGGTGACAGTGGTAGGAGATAGAGGAGCATGAAAGAAGGCACACATACAGTTTTTTGACAGTGCCTATGTCTGAAAAATGAAAAAATAGAAAGATTGTGAAGGTTGGAACTCAATAAATAAGTTATTGGAAGAAAACCCACCACAAAACTGTCAATAATGTGATCTTATTTCCCCTGTAAGGGTTGGTAAAATATGAATGAAGTTGATTCAGTGAGATTAATATAAAATGATGTCTACTGTTATCCTTTATTTTTCTTTTTGTGAAGATAATGATTTAAACCAGTGGTTTTCAGTCTTTTGGACTGCAGAAGTTTGACATTTTTTCAGTGGAAACATGTTGTGAATTAAACCATCTACTGCTTGGTTTACTTCTCGTAACCACTGCTTGCAGATACCTGAAGTGTGATGAATAGACCTCCAGGCTGTTATTGATCACTGTTTCTACATCTGTCAGCTCATAAAATATATTCAGCTTCAAATAACAGTCACTTAGTCCCATGTGAGACACAACTTTAAGACAAAATTCTTGGCAGATATGGTGTAACAGACCTTTATCCTACTTTCCTCATCCATTACCTTCAAAAACATCATTGCAGTCCTTATCTGAAGAGTTTCTGCAATTTGCTTTTGTCACTGTACCAGTCACAGGACTGTGTCTGTGGTGTTTCTGTATCACTGTTCTGCCTCTTTGCCAAGATAGAGAATTTTTACTAATTTTTGCCTCTTGTGAGGTTTTTGTTTGGTCCCAGTTTCCACTAAGAAGAAAGCCCTTTTCCGTTTTTTTGGGATGGCTGTTGATCAGCCTAAGTCTTTCTCTACAGGGTAGCTGACTAGTTTATTTTCTCCTTCTAATAATTGAAATTATTTGTGTAAGTTTCTGATTGTAAATTAAAATTCTGGTCCTCCCCTTCTTGCTTAAAATTATTTTCAAGTATAATTTTGATTGTTTTCCCAGATTTAATTTTATTTCTAAGTGCTGCCATTTGGTTAAAATCCCTTAACATTATTTGACATCTAGATTTTTTTCCTTCGTTTTTTAAATGAATAAAATTTGAAGATATTATTAGGTTTGCTTTTTTCTGATGTCCAGTGTATGTTTTTATATATAGATAGATGGATATATAGATATAGATATCTATATATAAAAATAGTATTACAGTGACATTATTGTTTGATATAATCAATCGGGACAGAAAACACCTGGTTTCAGTTATAAGCCTTTTTTTCCCCCATCCTGAAATCAAAGCAAGTAAATATGCTTGACTCATCTAGAAAATAGGCACATATCTGTTTTTTCTAGTGAGTGAGCACTTCAAATACTTTGAAGATAGGGAAGATGAACAGGCATGTATTGGTATTATTTTGACAAAGACATGTAAATTCGGGTATTATTTCCTTAAGATGTCTCTTTAGGTTATATTCATATTGACTAAAGTACAGTAGGCAAATTTTACAGGCGTGTAAAGGGAATGGTTTGTTTTGTAGATGTTTTCATCATGCTTTATCTAGAAACCTTGCAGATCCTCAAGGCAACTAAGTAAGAAGTCAAATCTGAGTATAACACAGAAGAGATAATGATCTTGCATATGGTTGTTGTGAATTTCTCAGACAGGCTTCTTAATAGTAATAGTAGCGTATGACTTCAGAATGCTTAAATATTGTCCATTGTGTTCTGTGGCACTGTATGAATAGAATTGGTAGTACAATGTAAGCACCTAACCACACATTTTTCATTTTATTAATTTTGCAGTATTCTATTGGTGAATTGCTGTGAGGAAACATGGGAATAAACAAATACATTTTAAAACTAGAAAATTAGAAAAGAGATACAAATTAATAAAGGAATCACATCCTTGGGCAATCACTGGTTCCATCAGTGCTGGTCACTTTTTAAGCACCCTTTCTTAAGAGCACAGGAGCAGGCAATTCTAAAATGTTGGAAGTCAAGCAGATGAGGCAGATGGTCGGCTGGCTGAAAAGGAGTCTTCTTTTGGAGCTGAGGCAAAAAAGGAGGGTGTGTGCCCAGGGGAAGCAAAGTCAGGTGACATGGGATGAACACAGAGATGCTGCTCACCACTGTAGGGAGAAAATTCCTGCAGCCAAAGCTCAGCTGGAGTCGAATACAGCTCCACATAGACTCTGTCTAATGTCTAGAAAGGTCCTCCTAGGGACAATAGGAGTATTAACAGGTATGATTTTTTAAAAATTATCAGCCACTGTAAGGCTTTCTTTCATTGGTGTAGTTACCAAACAAAAAAAAGGAGCAATCACATTAACAGCTGCTATGAGCTCCAGCTTCCTGTTTTTCCATGATGGGTCAGAGTGTTGATAGATGCATTTGGGAGAAATTAGCTGTGACATAGAAGAATCTGTGAACATCTGCTCCAGCTACTTTTAAATTTTTAATTATTTCAAATCCTGAACTGACTTTAAACATGAAGTATTGTATTGTTTGGGAATACACAATGGATAATAGTAACTTCTAGGAGCCTTGAGAAATGGCATGTTACATATACATAGGTTTCTATTTAAAATTGTCTTTTGAAAATTTCCAAAACTATTGGTAATACCTGATTGTTTTTTGTTAGTTTTTGGTTAAATGTTATTTGATAACAAATACTGGCAGTGTATATATAACAAATTTGGAAAGCCAATTTTGCATAATTGATTTTTATCAAGATTTCAAAAAATGTGTTTACACTGCTGTCTGTGTTAATAACCTTTTGCTGAACTAATGCGAAGGACTTAGGTTAAGCATATTAAATACAGTTCTCTGGAGTGTTTGCGATTATGCCAACTAATCCTGTCATTCTGGCTGAAGGGAGGGATGGAAGGATTGGCAGATTCCTTCTGTGGGAACAGAAGTGCATGGAAGAAGAGTTGGGAGCATGAAACCCTGTCAGTTGTTGTACAGAGCTAAAGGCAGGTTCTCTGAAAGTCCTGAGATCTAACAGCAGCAATAGATGTGGTGCTCTGCTCCTGCGAATGTCTGAGCACATTAGACTGGCCTGCGCCAAGGAGACAAATGTGAGTATTGCTGTGACAGCCAGCTTAACCAGGGCTGCTGTTTGTAGGAGAAGTGAAAGCACTTGGATCAGAGAGGGAAATAAATACAGTGACATAGATGCCAGGTCACAGGATGCTGTGTCTTCTCTAGGGAGATGTGGGCAGCAAAGTCACAGTGCAGAATTTCTAGCTAAAATATCTGTGGGAACTGTTGTGGGCCAGGAAGAGTCTGATGGAGAATGGAATAATCTGTAGGGTCCCTGATAGCGGCTTACATATTGGTGTAGTCTGTGGGTACTTAAATAATATGGCAAGCTGTTGGTCAAAACCCCCCATGACTGCTGGAAGTAGCTGTAAATTTTTGGAGCAGAAGCTATGTGGAACCTTTGTGACTTGGAAGCATGGAAAAATCACTTCCAAGTTCTTTTCACCCTAATAAATGCCAGTTTTACTATATTGTGGTGATGCTCGCAGTTTTGCAGTTTGCATAGGATCTTCTTTAAGGCTGTCAAATGAAACTGTTAAAATCTGTGAAAATGCTGGTGCTCAGAGGCACTTACATTTTACTGAACATGCTCACATAATTTGTGTCCACAAAGCTGCAGAGAGCCACCATCTCAGTAGTCATGTTCAAAAATGGGTCTCTTAAAATTATGCATAATTGATGCACTCTCTTTTTTCATGGCAAATCTGGGTAAAATATCCTAATGAATAAAATGCATTATTTCCCCTCCGCCACCTGTTTGAAGTCTCTGTGGAGTGGAGTAACAGTAACACCCTGTAAGCACAGCTGCAGGAGTAGCTGTGTGTCTTCCTGTGGCATGCCCATGGATGGTCTTAAGTTATGACAATGGAGAACACAACCTTCTTTCTATGTAGTAAATTAATGCTGATTGGTGGTATCTGTTTAGTTCTCATAGATTTCAAAATACTGACTCAAAAGCATGCAAGTCTTTACCAGTTTTGCATTAATTTTGTATATTTTCAGTACTCAGTCCTAATCAGTTCATTTAATTTCATCTTGCATATGCATGCTTGTGACTTGAGGCATTCTGTTGGGTGTATGGGTGAGTTTAAGCATGTGTTGAAGTATAAGGTGTTCTAGGGAGGTGTCTAATTTTCTACACTCTGCTATAATTCTCTTTAAAACGTTTTCAGAAAAGTATCTTTTGCAACTAGTCCAGCAGTCCAACTGAGAGAATGTGAAACAAAGTAGAAATTTCCCTGTCATTAGTGGCTGTCAGCATTTGATAAAATATCTATTTGCACCTTTGTTAAATACAGTATGTCACTGCTGTTGCAGATAGCTGACATAAGGAATCTACCAGATAATGTCTAATCCCACCTTTATGGGGATTAAGCAGGTATGTAATATTTGCACTGGAGTTCTCGTGGTCTGTCAGACTGTTGTAGAATTTAAAAACGCTTAATGTAATTGTAATGCAGTTGTCATTTAATTAATATTAACCTCAACTGCTTTTCTTCTCTTGACACTCTCTAAGGCTTTTGTCTTGGTGTTTGAGCTTATTGTTTGACATTTTGCTGTAAAATACCTGAGTATTGGATGGTCAACGTAGTTAATTTGTCATAAAATGGGTGGGCATTTTGACCACATTAGTCATGCCCAAGTTTTCAAAATCATGTGTTTATGGTCCAAAATACTCCAGTTCTGTTTAACAGGCAGAATATGGTCCATTGCCCTAAAGCCAAAGTTTTGCATGTCTGTCAGTAGAACCATTTTGGCTGCTCTGTTTAACCAAGCTAAAGTTGCAGTGTGGGTAGCAGTAATGCCATTTTTAAGAGAAGCTGACATCAAACACATTGTCCAGATTGGATCTTTGCTTTCCAGGAGACAGCTCCCTTTGTGCAAGTGGTGTCCATTGGCTTTGATTAGCTGCAACTTCTTTCCCAGACTCTTCTGTCTGGCAACCTGCTTTAAAAGTTCTGCTCATCTGTTAGGTCTATTTGCTTCAGCTGAACTGCTATAAATAGAGTTTTCAGTCATGTTTTCACATGTTTTTTTCAGTGGTCAGATTGCTTTCTTAGTCTTTAAGGATAACTCAAGGAGCCCACATTCCGGGGTTCAGATGAATTCTGTAGAAGACTTCTCAACAACAACACACAGGGTAGATGAATTATGTTATTTCCTGGTAGAAGTTGATGGAAATATAGGAAACATGAGAAGTAGTGGAAGGAATTTATGATTTCAGATTAACTCCTTGCCAATGTGACTAAACAGTCTGTTAGTGTTGTTGGGGGTGTCTCACACCGTAGATGCTCTTAAGAGATTCTAAGGGTAATGCAGAACAATGACTTTGTGTTTTAAATGTAAATGTAATAGAAACACTTAGCTTTTCCAGCTAATGAGACATAAGACACAAATAGTAATTGGTTCCTTGTCATTATAAAATTTCAAATAAATTTTTCTTTTTTCAGCTGAGGAAGCAGAAACAGATATATGCAGCTTTTTGACAGTGATTGACTGGAAAAATTTTCAATATATTTTTCAGCTTGAAATTTGGAATAATTTTGAATTGTTGAGGGAGATGGCATGAAATGAAGTAAGTCTGCAGCCTCACTGACTGCAGTAACAGGAGTTTGTGCTTTCCAGAACATGAGCAAAGAAGAAATAATGTCCAAATCCCTGCAAAGATAAATGAGAAAGGGGTGAGAGCAATGCCTAGTAATGGTGCAGCTGTCAAGAGAAAGAAGTTCAGGGAAGGTGACGATTATCTCTGTGTGTACCTCTAAGGATAAAGCCACACTGTGGTTTTGCGCTGTGTAAGCTTTCAAAGTAGGATTAATGGGACTTACACAATGCCTAAGCCTTGATCTCTGAACAGTGGAAAATGTAATCAAAGAGATTCCAAGAAGGAGTTTGGTAAATTAAGTGAATGAGACAGGTCTGGGGGGTTTTTTTTGTGTGTGATAATTTTGGGTGAGTTTCCTCCCTGCCAACCAACCAACCAACCAATATAAGTGAATAAAGAAGCAACATAGACTTAAATTACCAGATTTAGATTGTCCATTCATAATTACTGACAAATTTCACGAACCTGCAAGTGCCATTTGTCACTCCTTGTGCAGTTGTGAGTACAAGAAATTAAAGTGGTTTGAGGGGTTGACCAATGTGCTAAACTTTCTGCTTTCCCTTGGTGATAAGTCTGAATCCAAACCAGCTTAAATACCACAGGGAAGTGTAAGTGCATTTGTCAGGGCAGGGCATAGACAGTCTAGACAGTGAAGGTGATAAATGCAGAAATGAGAAAATATACTACTTGACATCCTGAGAACTCTGTGAACGGAAGGCATGGGTTCACTGGGTCATGGATTTTGCAAGGACATTTTAAATATTGCAAAAAGAAAGTGTCATTTGGAGGCCAGTGTGAGGAAGAAAGGATCATGGAAGAGAAGGGATGATTTGACAAACTGTTGATAACTCATCTATGTCATCACAGTGTGTTTAATAGTACTAAAGGATAGTTGCATTATTACTACATCTGCATAAATATAAGTAGACCTTGCTAATAATTTTTTAGATCCTGTACAGATGCTAACCAGTGTAATATTTGATCACTTTCTGTATACAAATAGATCAAGAGTAGTCAAACTTCCAAACCAGTTTTGAAGACTTCTTGTTTCCTCTTCTTAGAAACCTGTGCTTTGAATAATATATATTATTTTAGGTGCTGGGGGAATGTGGAAATTTGATGGCAAGAGGAAATGGTTGATGTAATTCAGCTGTAGATGAAATCCTACATAGGCAATAACTATCAAGGTCTGGAACAACTAATCATCAGGTAATGTCTTGACTGTGACTCAGTCTGTTGAATGAAAGGACTTAGGAAGATGAAAGATGATATGCTTCCCCAGAGAGATACCAATCACAAACTAATCAAACTATCTTGGGAAGCATCTAGCCAAGCAGAAATTAAATCTTCACTGGACCTTTCCAGTTACACAGTGCTAGTCCAGATGTTCATGTTGCTGAAACATCTTTATTTCTGAAGGAAAATAAAGACAGGAAACATCAGCATCATTGGATGTTTACTGGCTATGACAGTTGCTGTCAGGAGGCAGGAGGAATATTCTGTTCCACACTGCCTGGGATATGGGTGCCAATGTCTTAGGGTGAAAGTGGTGCAGAAAAGAGTAGATTTGTCTTTCTAGAAATCTTTTGTTACCATCTGGTTTAAATACAGAGCAGCTAAGAAAGCTAAGCTTCTGTGAATAAAACTGATCAAACCCAGAGATGTTCTAATAATTTAATAATTAAAACAGGTAAAGAGAAAGAAAAAGAAAGAAATAGAAAAAGAGTTGTGCGTGGGGGTTTGGGGGACAGGGAGAGAGTGACAGGGTTAGACAGAAATATGTCACCCTGCTGGGGGGCCCAACGATGTCTCATTGCTCCCCTCCATCTGATCTTCTGGGTGCTGAGGGTGCCCTGCCACCGTGCCAAAGAGTATAGAATCCAGTGGGTTGATACACATTTTGGGTCAGGTGGGAACAACCACGGGAACAACCACGAGTCTCCTGAGAGGGCTAGGTTTTGACACTGTCCCTTGAAATACTGTGGATCTGCTGCATCATCTTGTAGTGTTCTGGTGTAGGGTCTGGGGACCCCTTAGGGGGGCCTTGGATGGGCCATGACACCCCCTCGGCTGTCCTTCACATGGATAAGCTTTTCCCAAGGTGAAGGGGACCTCATCTGGGCATTCATTGCCTCAGACCAGAGGCTTTCCCACTGCACTCCCACCCTTTGGTGCAGGGAGTTTGTTGGGCCTGGCAGCTGATAGCCCTGGGACTATGGTCTCCACTGCAAAGATGGGGTGTGCTAAGCCTGATTCCTTTGTGAATGCATTGTTTTCCTCCAGCCCAAACCTGAGTCACTTTACCTTATCTCCATCAGGGAGCAGTCCGGGGCCTCAGCCAGAAGGCCTATTCAGGGTGTGGTGGTTTTCTCTGCAGCTTTGTACACTTTTGCTATAATAGGCAAAAGTCCTTCCTGAAGATGTTTAGGTCATAAATGATAACATTTCAACCTCCGACATCTTTCCATGTGTGCTTAATACACACCAAACGAGACAATCTTGAAGTTTGCAGAAGCCTCCAGGTGCAAATCTGCCCTTTACTGTTTGTTAGGATGCCTCCTCAGTGGGCAATGGAGGAGGAGAGAGCAGGAAAAAGACAGAGGCATTTGTGGCAGTATTGGGAGAAGACAGTGCGCACTGGCAGACTTACACTATTGCTAAACCCACTGGTATCTGTCACGTTAAATAAACATGGAGCCAGTGGTACTGGTGTAGATGAAGTGCCTGGGTGTTTCTGCCATGGTTTGAGAAGAGAAAAACCACGTGATAGTGCTCCAAATTAGAGCTTCAGAGCATACCTTAGTTCTTGCTGCTTTCTGATGGAAAAACCTGCCCAAATATGATGGAATCCTTCATGTTTTAGAGAACGCCGTTAGGAAAGAAGCAAGAGGTAGTGTTGATTTGATTTTAAGAAGAAATACCCCTTTTGAATGCTGTCAATGAGAGGAGCAGTCCATAAGAAGACATGCTTAAGCTTGCGCTTAGATTATTCAGTTTAACAAGTTTTCATTTTAGTTTCAATGCATTTTTTTAAATTGGGCATTTATTGTTTGTTGGGTTTTCTCTCTTTCTCAAACATAGATTGATCACTCTGTGTAGACAGGTCCCTTATGCCTGGAGACTTCATAACCTTGTTGACAAGGACTGGATTTTTTATTTAGGGGAGTTCAGTGGATGATGTAGTACTTTCTTAGCTGCATGATGGCTAAGTGTTGTTTGTGGAGGTGGGCGTGTGAGCACTGCTTGAAATTTCTGGCACCCACACAGGCAAATGTCTTGAAACATGAACTCTGCCACTGTGTTCTAGCCTTTGAGAAACAATCTTTTGGTGCATGAAGATGCATGGGAAAGGGTCAAGGGCCATCTGGGCAGAGCCATCTTTTACAGACCCAGAATTTCTAAGTTTTTCATGAACTTAGAATTAAATTTCTTAAACTTTGAATTTTCTTAAACTTCTTAAAGTTTCCAAGATTTTGGGGAGAAGAGATTATCTTCTTGCTGAAACCAAGTATTTGTGATACTGTGTCACTACATTAGAACGGTATCATCTGTGAAGACTTCCAAAGGCTGTTGGTGAAATATAAAAAAAACTTCATGATTTTACGCTAGGCTGGACATGTTCTTTTGGTGGTTTTTCTGTGTATATTATTTTCTATATTTCTTTGAAGAATGAGGTTTGTTGCCATTAATAAGGAGAGTGGATTCAGTGGACTATTCTTTGAGGTAGTTTGTTGACTTTTTTTTTTTTTTAAGATGGCTTGGGCAGTCTCATTCATTTATTGAGAGTATTTTGGCTTCAGGAGCATATTTTCTTCTAAGATAGAATGACAGTGATTTTGATGTCTTTTGCCTTTTCTGTGAACAGTCATAGTCTGCCTGTTGGGAACATGAGGATGTGTTAACAGTTCATTGCCATTGTGTGATCCTCAGGCATTGCTGTACTGTATTTTTTCCTGTCACACGTAGTTGTTCGTAGAAACTTGAAATATATGAGGCAAGGGAAAGGGCTTAATATTTGAATATTTCAGTTTAGTGTCATGGCCTGCAATGTGTAGGAGGTGATATGTGTAACTGGATGATTGTCTTGTCTGGATTCAAGATCTTCTAGTCCTTCGTGAAGATTTATATAGATTTTTTTTTCATATACTTCCTTCTAGAAGAGCTTATTTTGGGGAGAGACACAGTATTGAGCTTTATGACTTTGTGAGTCACACACTGTGTGTAGAGGGTTGATCCTGGCTGGACTCCAGGCACCCCCCAAAGCTGCTCTCTCACTCCCCTCCACAGCTGCACAGAGGAGAGAAAATGTAATGAAGGGTTCATGGGTTGAGAAAAGGCTTGGGAAAGGTCATTCACCAAATACCATCATGGTCACTCTTCCACAGGGTGCAGCTCTTCAGAGACAGGCTGCTCCAGTGTGTGCTCCTCTCTCCAGGGGTCTCCCACAGAGTCACAACCTCCTCTCAGGCATCCACCTGCTCTGGTGTGGGTTTCCTCCATGGGCTGCAGGGGATCTCTGCTTCCCCACAGACCTCCGCGGGCTGCAGGGACACAGCAGCCTCACCATGATCTGCACCACAGGCTGCAGGGGTATCTCAGCTCCAGTTCCTGGAGCACCTCCTCCCCCTGCTTCTTCATTGACCCTGGTGTCAGCAGAGTTGTTCTTCTCACATGTTCTCACTCTGCTCTTCTCTGGCCACAATTACAGCTGTACAGTAACTTTTTGGTTTTCTTCTTCTTAAATATGTTATCCCAGAGGCATTACCACCATTTGTAATTTGCCCAGCCTTTGCCAGTGGCACGTCCGTCTTTGGAGCCGCCGGGATTGGCATTCTCAGAGAAGCCACCCCTGTAGCACCCCTGCTACTAAAGCTTGGCCATGCAAACACACTACACCTTTCTTTGTGGCTGTTGCACAAAATTCCTCGTTCTGTTAGCCCTAGGACTCTCACCTGTGGCTCTTTTTGGTACTTTCATTATTAAGTCTGACTGCAAATTGTGCTGTTCATGGGATTTACACTGTTGCAACATGCTGTGGTATTAATTCTTGAAAGTGCTTTAGAGTCTTATATCACACAAGATATTTTATACTTTATAAGATATTATAACTCTTATTTTTGAATTTCAAAAAAACCATTTTGTGGCTATACCCATCACTTCTTTTTCAACATCAGTTCCAAAATTTTACTTTTTACATGCTGACAAAGTAATGAGAAACAGCTGCAAGTTAAAAAGAAAAGTAAAGTAGAAATGAAAATAACAGGAGTAATGGTAATTAATATTGGTCATTCAAAGTAAAAAAAACCCAAAACAGTAACAGTCTTGTACTTTTAGATATTTTAAAATTGTCTGCAAATTGTAGTCTATTTAAACAGAATAGATAAATCTCCCTGTGAAAGTATATTTGATTTGCATCTACAAATCAATGATTAGCAAACTAGACTTCTAACATGTAATCTAGAACTTGAAAGTTGTAACCTACTCCTGTTATTTCATGATTATGGTTACTTGATGAGCCTTGACTGTGTCCTAAGCAACAGAGACAGACATCTGATTTTTTGTACCTAGCAGTTATGTTACTCAGCCTTTATACTTTGAATAATGTAATTGCACTAATGGACCCATTAAAAAAAAAAAAAAGCAGCAAGACAGTTTGCTGTGAAGATGTTTTATGTAAGTCTTAAATACTGAATTGGAACTTTAGTGAGTAATCCAGTGCAAGCTGTGTCAGCATGCTGTTGGGGAAGCTGGTGCTGCCAGGGTGCAGGAATGGCACCAGGCCAGGCCATGGTATAGCAACCACCAATCCTTGTGACATAAGTCTGTCATTCAATCATTGGAGGCTTGATCCTGTTTTTGCTGGGGAATAAAGAAAAGACAGTCATGGAAAGTCAGTTACTGTACAATAAAATTCATATACTTTAATACGCCTTAGCAGTAATGATAAAGAGCTGGGATAATCAAGATACAAATCCATAATGTTTAAATAACCATGTGGGGTGATGTAACATCAAAGGACTGTGAGAACAAATAAATGTATGGCTTCATGGATCACCCTTCTTCATGCAACATTCCTCTTCAAGAAACTAATTATGTGTTAATGCCGCTGGCCCTGCTCTCACAGCTCCATTTTCCTGTGCACCCCTGAGCTGCGTTGCCGGCAGTCACCTTCCTTGGCATGATCTGAGACGCCTCTCTGCTGCCGTCTCAGTAGCTATCTGTACTCCATACTGCTTCAACATCCTTCACCTTTCTACTATGTGTACTTTTCTGGGTATTTTGTGGGGTTCTTTTCTCCTCTATTTTTTTTTTTCTTACGATATCCTCTATTTTTTTTCTTATGATATCCAAGACTCTTGGATATCATAAGAAATACAGAATATTTCTTGTATATAAGGATATATAAGAATATAATTGTTTCTCTACAAGAGTCTTGTAGATGGGTTTAGAATATTCTTGCAGCTGAATCAATCTTTTCATTTTGAAATGCAGTTATCTTTAAAAAAATGTATCTGTTCTATAAGCAGAGTGCCAACACATTTATACAAAATCATCGTGTTGTTTTGTTTTGTTTTTTCCTCTGAAGCGGTGTGTGTATTTGAAGGCAGAACCTACTTTGAAGGACAAAGAGAAACTGTGTATTCAAGCTCAGGAGACTGTGTTCTGTTTGAGTGCAAGGTAAGAATACTCTTGATGGAATAAAAATTCTTGCATGTTAGAAATATCAAAGTCGCATTGAAAGAAACTTTGAAATACAGACAGGTAAACCTTAGGAAATGACAGGAAAGGCATCTAATAGGTCCTGTGTTTATTTTGTCTTACTGAGTTCCACATCAAATTTTTGCAAATAAATTTACTTTGCATAGGTGCAAGCTTTGATGATACAGCCTGACAATCAAGCAGCATTCTTTCTTCCTTGGTATCGTCTCCGCCATCAGTAATAAAACATCAGCAGACTGCCTCACGTTTCTATCTGCAGCGGTACTGTTCAAAATTATGTACTCAGGTGTAAGAGAGACATGAATGTGATGGGGGCATAGTTTGGAATTCAGGATCATTCTTAGAGGAAAAGCTAGAGGAAAGCTAGAAGCTGGTACACCAGGTATCTGATATTTTTAGTGATGGAAATGGGGTAAGGTTGGGGTTTTTATTTGTAAAGGGAACATACCTGATGCTGAGGCAGTCTTGCCCTGCTGCATGAACAGAGCTGCTCTTCACGACACAAATACGCTTTAAGGGCAAAATATACCCCAAGGATAGCTGTGGGTTGAGAATTGTACAAACTGCTGCAGTGAGTCCTGTGTTGTCTCTGCAGGGGAGAGATGGGGAGGAATCCTGTCCAGTTAGAGAGTGGAATGCTGTGGGGTGGATTTGAAAACCTGAATGCACATTTCCAGGGCAGAAGAAAAGAGCCAAGCAGCTCCTCTCACTGTCCAGCTGTACATCAGACCAGTTTCTGTAAATTTCAAACATTTTCATACAATTGAAAAAGTGTATTTTACAAAGAAGAACTGTGAGCTCTTGTCAAACTGCTGATGATTTTAATCTTTATGAGCTTAATTCCTGCAGTAGGTGCTTTGAAACCCTTTTGAGAATGGCAAGAAGAAGCTGACCAGAAATAATTTTGGATTCAGCTGTAGGCTTTTAGGACTATGAGCTCATATTTTCAACATGACACCCAAGACATTAATTCTATGATTAGTCAATGGATATAATTAACAACCATCAAAAGTTACGTGACGTTGCCTTGTGTTCCTTGAAGCTGGCAATTGTGATACTGTATTAAAAAAATGCCTCTGGTGGCTGGGCTAGTCTGTGTTTTGTTGATTGGACTTGTTTTTCTGGTAGGCTGCCTCACTTTCTTGGTAGAAATTGTAAGCAGCAGCTTTGGCTGATTGAAATGTTGCTTTTTCAAGGACTGAAGTACACACATTTTCTCTGAACAGCCTTGTGAATCATAATTCAGAGCAGAAAATCCATATACTGTAAACTTTTTTGGTCAGTTAGGAATTCATAGATGGGTCTTGTTTCATTACCACCAGAGGTCTCACAAAAGGATATAATTAATGACTTCAGGTCAAAAGATATTAATAGGAATGACAGAAGTACTGATTTCATGCTTGAAGGCTTATAATGATGTTATCAAGGCAATGTATGGAATTTTTTCTTTTTGTCTGGATGTAATTAGAAATGTCAAATTTTGTTTTTATTGGCTGCTGCAGTTTTGCGTGCTAGGGGCATGCACTTTTCTGTTTGAATATTACAAATTAGTGAATGAAAAATTATCTTCCAAATTAGACTTTATTTGAGAATTAAATGAAATTCAGACTACCCTAACTGACGTTATTTCTATCAAAGGTTAATTTATATTATGGGTTTGCTGGGGTTTGGTTGTTCTGTTGTACAGCACATCTGTAGCTGGTTTGCTTTACTGTATTATCAGATTAGAGTTGGTTCCTCTGTCAAGATTGTTTGAGGTAAAGTTTGAGCAGTAATTTTAATATTGCCCATTGTGTTCATGCTCATCTTTATATTTCATGCTGAAAGAGGATTTGAAATTAAATGCTAGACCAATAACAATAATAATAATAGTACACACATGCATACAATGGCATATGCATTATTTTAGATGCTTTTCTTGCATGCAGAAATGCAGGGTCCGGAGTTCACTGAGGTCTTATTTTAACCAGATTGCTTATTTTAAGGCAGACGTCCCTGAGGAACATGCTGTTGTTTACCTTGTTTTCTTTCTTTGCCATATCATGACTAGAGCGCCACCAGACACATTATTTATGGCCCGAGGGAGCCTAAAGGTGGTTGGTACGCCTGCAGTAGCCAGATTGCTCAGGCCAGCATTTTGTGTGGTCATACTGTGGCGATTTCATGTGACCTGCACTGAGTGCCTGAAGATGCTTAGATAGCATCTTGTGGTACTGTACACTTTCAATGCCTGATCCAAAATTGGCTGAGAAACCCTCTCTTTCCTAACAGGGACTCAGTGCCAGTTTCCTTCAGTGTTACTGCCACAGCAGTGGGATCAGAGATGCTCAAGTTTGATTTTACTTGCTATATAAATAACAAGCTTCTTTTGAGTGTTCATTAGGAGGACCCTTGACTCTGGAATCTGCTGCCTCAGTTTTTGAGAAATAATTGTAACTCTTTCATGCGTAATACTGAGCGAAACTTCTGAGGGAAGTCACTTGACAGCTAACATAAAAGAAGAATGAGGATTGTTGCCACACTTTTGCTTGTTTGAAAAGGTTTGAGTACAGGCGAGTTCCTGACGCTTTTATTGTGCTATGTTGTTCTCTCTGGTTTTTGAAGGTACCGGGGGTTTGACCTAGGCAGTTTTTGTTTGTACATTCTAATGCTTAAACGTCGCTAAATTTATAACTTTCTTTATTTTCTATCTCATGGTATTAATGAATTACCTCAATTTAACAGGGCCACAAAATGCAGCGTATTCCGAAAGACAGCTGTGCAGCTTTGAACTGCCCAGAATCTCAACAGATCCCCTTATCTCACAGTTGCTGCAAAATCTGTAGAGGTAAGGTAATAGCAGGATACATATAAGCTCATTGTAATTTTTCATTCTTATATATTACAAATAGACCTTTCTTTGAGATAATTTTGAATAGGACACTCCTACGCATGATGATTACTGTAGGTCTTGGGAAGCTGAATAGGTAACAGCTGCACTGTAACATCTGCAAATTGTTTGTAAAATGTTTAGTAGTGGGAATTCTGTGAAATATGTGTTTTATTCCGCCCAAAAATGGGTGGAAAGTCTAAGAAATCATATTTATAATTAGTGATTTTCTACCCTTCACCCCCTCCAGTGTCCACATTAAACAGATTGGAGAAATATCCATGTTTGCCAGGATCTTTTTGAGGTATGAGTTCTCTTTCAGAGAACTCTATGTGCTACGCAGTTATTCAAATAGTGGAGTAACTTGTTTACCTCTCTGGGGTTATAGTCTGCATCTATAAGCAGAAGCTTTGGAGGATATTTTTCTCTGCTGTGCACCTTTGTGTGCTACACCCAGTCTGATCCTTACCAAGGCATAGAGGTGCAGGAAGTGCTCTGAGTCCTTGGCTCACCCTTTTGATCCCGACTAACACTGGTATCTTCAAAGCTATGACCAATTGCATCTTCAAGTGCCTACCTCTGTTTCTTCTATAGCTAAATAAGATAAATTGATACCTGGCATGAAGGAAGGTGTTAGCCTCTTGGATTGATTTTCGGTGTACTTCAGTGAAGAATGCAGCTATAGCTGTTTCTGTGCTACTCAGTGCGAACATGAAGGATATGATTAATGACGTCAAGCAGAGGGATAGGAAAGTAGAAGAAAAGAAGATGAGTCTTCAAGTCTATCACAGTCAAAGAGGATTTTTTAATGATAATTTTCTATAAAATCTTCAGTAGCTTAGAGAAAAGGATTCTATGTTTTTTGTGCCTGGTATAGCTAAAAAATTTTAGGGTATGTCAGTTGAGTGCTTTCTGAATATTTTCAACCTTCCCTGAAGTATGTGAGCTTGGCTTCTTGTGAAGTGAGGAGCTTATTCTTTAAACAAGAAGCTGCTGTAGGCTGTTATTCAGTAGCATGTATTTTGTTTATTAATACAGCTGCTGTATAGTCTTGAGAATTTTACTAATTAATAATAGTAATAATAATAATAAAAAAATCAGTATTAAAGCCCTCACCCTTTCTGGATGACATGTACCTTCGTAGTTAATGTTAAAATCTGATACGATCCAATACAGGCCAGGAAATCCAGAATAAGACTACTGCATTTTCATGAACTCATGATTCAATGAGGAAGGCAACAAAAAGGCGAAGTGTAGATGTCACCATGGCCAGAGGTTGCTCTTGATGCACATGCTTCTGCTGTCATCAAGCAGTCCTGGAGATCTATAACACATTGAAAGTGTAGAGTATTTTGCTCCTGAATGTCCTATGTTAGATGCCAGCACTGTGGTAGCTGTGGTGAATGATAATATTTAAGTAACATTACCTAAGCATCCCTCTAGGTCAGAGAGACAATCCAGCGGGAGAAAGAAAAGCATTAGCCTTTCATATCAGAAAAAGTCTGTGATGCTTCTATCATGACCATGTCACTGTGTCTCACTTCTAAAACGTTTTGCCTTTGTGGGATCTTCTGCTTACTTGTCTTCTTTTGCTTCATTCCTGTTGCTTCACACTGTTCCTGAGCTGTCTAAGTGCAAAGGACTTCTTTGACCTGACCTCCAAGCACCTCTGCTGCCACTGTCCTGCTTGGGGTGTTTGTTTAACCAAGCTTCTGTGAGGGGCTAGAAGAGGTTAGAAGGGTTAGGCTTAGAAGCTCTTTCACAGCAAAGTGTGAAGCAGAAACTGGGTGGAATGATAAAAGTAATAATCTTTACTGCCAAAAAATACTTGTTTGCCATTTTGCAAGAGGCTTGTGCTGCAGCCTGAGGCCAGCTTGAATTCTAGAACTGTTGCTGTTACACCAGTCCTGGTCCCCTGAGCCTCGCCCACATTCCCAAGGTGTCCTGTGGTTTTGAGAGAATAAAGTAGTTATTGGAAAACAGTACTGCTGCTTGATCAATTACTGCGCCAGTGAAAGAAGGGAACTTGAAACAAATGAAATTAATGAGAAAACAGGGAAGGAGACAAGCTCCATACTTTTATATACAGATCTGGAAACTGTGGAAGCTTCAAGTCAGTTTCTAGAATCAGCTTGATTTCAGCATAATAAAGGATGATTTGATGTTGTTCAACAAACAGCATCATTAAATTTCATGAGAGCAAACAGAAGAAATTTAAAAAGAAACCTACTGAGTTGAAAGGTTCAATCTAAATTTTCCAGCCTGGAAAAGAACTTCATAATCTTAAAAATTTGTAATTAAGGTTCAATGGAGAATGGCAGGAAAAATGAAAAAAAAAAAGAAAAAGGAAATAACGACAGCTCAGAGGTGAAATTTTAAAAATAAAATTCTCTGTAATGGAAAGAATGATGCAATAAGGGAAGAGTACTCAGTCAGTGGAGGAAGGGAAGAGTTAAGGGGAGAGTAAAGCAAAACAAGTCAAAGAATTTGATTAAATACAGAAGGATTTTATAAATACACCTGGGAACAAAAAGTGCTAGGAAAAAATGTAATATCAGTAGTAAATGAAATGCTGAGTTTCTAAGCTATTAAGCACTTTTATAAATGTGCAAACAAACAAACAAGAAAAGAAAATGACAAGAAATAAATAATTAAGATGTGTCCTGTAGAAGTAATTAACAGTGACAAGGAGACAGTAAGGGGATTTAAGCAAGCCTCCTATCCAGCTGCTTCTGATCAGTGCTATAACCTGAAATTGAATTGAAGACCTAGAGACAGTCTGTTCTGGTGGCCTTTACTACTCCTTTCATCCATTTCATGCTTGGTAAAATTTATTTTTCTGTATCTCACGGGCAATAGAAAGGTATTCTTTGACCTAACTGAGAAAAAGATAGGACTGTCTTTGACAGCTATGTTTTATAATCCCTGGATTATTTTTAACCCTCAATCATGCTTGTTTCTGCACAGGCCATGACTTCTGCACCGAAGGCCATAACTGTATGGAGCATTCTGTCTGCCGAAACCTTGAGGATAGAGCTGTCTGTAGCTGCCGAGATGGCTTCCGAGCCCTTCGAGAGGACAATGCCTACTGTGAAGGTAATGTCTTGTACACATGCTTAGCACTGTTGTATAAATTATCGGGGGATGAATGTCTTGATTCATAAGTTGTCAAAGGGATAGACATATTCAGTGCAATGAATTAGATGTGCATCCTGATGATCAACTAAAATAATCTCTCAGATTAAGTTCTTAAAAAAATTTTTAAAAAATCGGATTTGCATGGAGGTGACCAGTTAGTGTGGCTGAGGTCTTGAATTAGAAACATGCTTCCATAGGAAAATTCTCTCTCCCCAGGAAGTAAGAAATGCCATAGACTTGATACTAGTATCACACTGAGTAAGGATTGATTTTTTGAGTTGCTTTATTGGTATCAGCGAACAGCAAGCTACTTAATCAGAAGAGAATAATCTCTACAATCTAGGATAATTAGGTGAAAGGAACCCATCCCCACTCCAGCAGTGAAAGCCAAAGTCCTCTGCGCAGTGTCTCAGTGTTTGTGCTGAGTGTTGCTGTTCCTCATGAAAACCCTGATTCTGTAAGCACACAATACCAGTGTGCTGCCAGGCCCTTCTTACCATAAAGCTTAAGTGCTGGCAGCAGGATGGGCTTTGACTAATAAGTAGTTCTGTTCAGATTGAATTGGAAGTCAAGCATCTGTGAGTAGAGTTTAAGGTACTTTGCAGTCCCACCTAATACCTGCATTATTCTCTGATGATGCACAATAAATGGGATAAATCAAGGCCTTTTAAGATTGTTTCTTTGGCTGAACTCTGCTACAGTTAATGCCCACAGCTTGCTTGAGTTAGTAGCTGCATTAACGTCAGTGGGAATGCTCATCTCTAGACCTAGATTTGAGAATTTGTGGCTGTTTTCAGGAAAGGAGCATATAATTAATCCAGCTTCATATACGTTTCTACTTAATTTTTATGGTAAGCCTTCTGATGTAAGCTGGTTTTGAGAAGCAGAACTGAAAATCATACAGAAACAAATCCCTTGCTCCTCACAATGTTCCAGGAGGCATCTGACATCAGGACTTGCTGTGTAACTTGTAGCATCAGCCACTTTTTATCCCACAGTCCCTGGAGACTATGCTGTGGCTTAGGCTGTGGATCTGTGTTTCCAGGAACTCATCAGCCATTTCTTATTTGAGGGAGTCACTGGAGCAGTGGAGTTATGGTGAAGTTAGGGGCTTTAAGAGGTTTTTTCCCTGCAGCTCTATTGTCACTCCTGCCAAACAAAAGCAAAAGACCAAATTGCACTTTCTTAGCTGTCTCCACATTTCTCACATTAGAGTCTGTTGCTCTCTGTGGAATTTGCCACACATGCCATAAGAAAAAAAATGAAACTTTTTTATCAGCTTTAAGGGTGAGATGTTTGATGAGGACACAGTAGATTATCATATGTGAGGCTGGTGCATTCTTATTATAAGAGGATTTATCAGTTTGAGTAGCACCTGATTTCAACAGGATGATTTTCTGAGAAGAGTGCTTGGCCCAGTTGTTTCTGTATGGGCAACTGATGTTGATTCTGTGTAGTAATTATGAATCTGCTTAATTGCTATCAGAGAATATGTATAAGTGAATAAAAGACTGGGACACATTATTTACACGAAAAGAATAATTTCGCTTATTACGTTTGAATGCATTAAATTGTCACTTAAAAATATTCCTGATCCAGGAACACTTGCTCATGTTGAAGTGGTAAGTGACACTAGGAAGATGCGCCCATTTGAGCAAAGCTCAGGAGGTTGTGTCACTTCTCGAGAGGTTCTCCCAGCCAGGGGTGAAGCTGCCTCAGCAGGCAAACCAGCCTGGCTTTGCTGCAGGTTATGTGCTATGGCTGCAGTGTAGGCACCACCCTGAGCTGGTACCCAGCTCCAGAGCTGGCCTTGACTGTCCATCCCTGACTGACCATGATGGTCATGTGCTGGGAAGATGGGAAATAAGGTTACAAATTGAAACTTTAGGATTGTTTTTGTGGAAGATAAGGGACCAAGGACTGAAATACCCATGTTTCTTCAGTGTTGTGCTCTTATTACTGTATCCGTTTTCCCAGTCCAAATATCTCTTTGAGCAGAGGTTATTATTTCTGGAAAGAAGCTCTTACCTTAAATACTAAAATAACTAATAGCAAATGGCACAATAGCAATAGTGTAACACCAAGTCTTTACAGAGTCCTGTGCCTCATCTTGAAAGGCTGAAATGGTCCCAACCTCCCTTTCTCAGCAGATGCCCTTTCTTCACTCTGCCATTATTTGGTCTTTAATTGCAAGCAATGCCAGGTACAGAAATGTCGAGTTGACACAAAGCCTTTCAGAGAAGACTTTGTAATGTCTAGAGCCCACGGGTATGTGAGCTGTTTCTATGTTTGCACGGCACAAACTTCAGATATACTGCAGAATTGGATGTCATTGGTTCTGTGTTAGAGCCAAATCTCACTAAATACAATCCTGATTTGTGCTCCAGCACTATCAAAATTGAAAGAATAAACAAAAGTAGTGATGCTCCCATTGGCAGAACTTCTCCTAAAGGAGAAGAAAAAAAAAACCACTCAAAGCTGGTTTCAGTGTGGGTCTGGAAAAGCTGCATAAATTTTATGTGAATGATGGAAGAGTTTGGCTTCTGTCCTAGAATGAACCGGTGCTTTTCCAAAGCTCTGTGATGTCTCTAGATACTGTTATGGTGATAACTTTCCATTTTATAATAATACTACTTGTTAATATTTACATGACATTTAGCTTTCCCTCAGAGTACTGTGTAAAGCAATACTTAAAGAAATGGTATTTCTTCATTTACATGCTGTAAGCCATATTCCAAATACTCTAAAATCTATTTTCTGCCTCAGGCAGTTATGTGGTTTGAGACCCTTTGTGGGCAAGTTGTGTATGGATTATGCTGTGCTGCCCAGGTGTAGGTGTTTTAAATATGGCATCCTACCAAACATCAGCATCTTACTAAAACAGGTGTTCTGGTGAAGTGTAATTAGGTTTTCCCAAAGCAACATCTGCAGTACTTCCAAACTGAAGATCACCCTCTGGAATATATTTCAAATAGTATTCAATACCTATGCTTTTTTGATGGTGGAGTTATGCTGAAAAGGCTTTTCAGGATAAAGGTTGTGACTCTTGGCTACCAAGATAATCTGATGCATCTAGATGAGCATGTTTCAGTTATGTCTGTGCAAAATCTGATTTCAGTTCAGAAGTGCTGCCAAGGATTGTTGATTAAATAGAGAGGAGAGCAGACTCAAGAAAGAAGATAGGAGAATACAGTAATTTTTGTGAAGACCAAGACAGAGCATGACCTGAGAAAACTGGGTTATTTACTTCTTTATCAAGAGGATTATGCCTGATGCAGGGGTTATTTTACATCACGTATCTATCCAGGCTGTGATAGAGTTAAATTTCTTCATAGCAGCCTGTGTGGTGCTGTGGTTTAGTTTTGTGATGTCATTCTCTGCAGGGAAAACAGGAGTACAGTGTGACTGTTTTTCAGAGATTGGTTGGGCATCAGTCTGCTAGTGGGAGCTGGAGAGTGGTTACCTTTGAATTACTTTTTTTCCTCTTCCCCTTCACTTATTAAATGGTATTCCTCTCAAATCATAAGTTTTTTCTCACTTTCTCTCTTTTTGTTAAAAAAATTTGGAGTCCATTGGAGGGCTGAGCAAGAAAAGAGCTGCTGGGTGCTAAATTGCTGACCAGGGTCAGCCCTCTACACAGCACAAATTTAGGTTATGGGTGTGTGGACCACAATATTTATTTTTTTATATTTGGGTATTTAGTTGTACTATTTGCACAGTACACAACATAGCTAAGTTACCTTAATATTTGGCACCATTTAGTATTATTAAACAATTCTTTGTGGAACCGTTTTTCCATTTATATTCTAATTTATCCTTTTTCCTCAGTAACTCTTCTAGTTTCTCTGCTGTTGTCATGTTTGTCCCAGTTTCAAGTGTAGCAGATGAAATTAGACCAAAGACTGAATGACTTTGTCTAGATTTGAGAATTACATCAGCTTCACTGATGATTGTCCCTTGAGGGGAGAAGCTTTTCAGTTGAGAAATCTGCTTTTGAATAAACTGGCTTGATTTGAATCATTGTCAGTGGAGGGAAGTAAGCAGTCTTAGAGGAGAAATTGCCTCTTTCCAGAGATTTCTGGGGCACGTCAGAAATGCCACTTGGTTGGACCTTATCAGGTGTCCCTTAGCTCAAAGTTGTATGTCATGATTCTGTTTGGAAAGATTTACAAATTTATCCCTGTATATGCTTAAAAATACTAATGCATTATTCAACCCTCTTCCCCAAAAATATGACTTTTTCACTTACCTAATTAGTGCAATCTGTTATTAATTTTGTTAATCTTGTTGATTTTAACGAGTGGATTAAAAAATTAAAGTACATTTTCAAAATTAATCAGATTTGCACAAATTGCAGTAAAGAGAAGAAATCTTATAAAGGCTAAATAGTTAGAATCAAATTGCAGAGGGATTTGTGTTGCATCGTATTGGCCAAGTACAGTTATCAACAACATATTTTTTCTTAAATTAAGTGTAATATTGAGAAGAGTGTAAGTAAGAGACATCCATAATGGAGATAAACCTAAAAGTATTAGAATATATTCTATGAAGTCCTCTGGGTGTTTAATAGACAGTACTGGGCTATTTGCTGCATTTGCTATCTTTGTGGTATGCACCATTTCTTTTGAGTAAGGGTCCTACTTAAAAGTTCTACAGTACTGTCTGCTTTGTGAACCTGGGAAGGCTACCCACACTTTCTTCTTCACAGAAAAATTATTTTTTGTAAGTGGAAAGTGCCAGTAGTATTACATATAGCTAAGAAATAAAGATTTCCATCTCCATTAGCTGGCAGCATTTAAGTCAGTATCTTGTCATTTGGAGTTGGGTTGGGAAACCAATCAAGCAGCAAGAAAAACTTTCACTCCAGGAGGGCAGAATGTTATTTCCAAATCTCTATTAAAAACTAATTAAATGGTATTAATATTAAAATGAAGCATTAATATTACTTAGTATTAATATATTATCAATTATTAATATTTTTCTCATCAAAAGCACTGAGTGTCATATTTTTTCCGTCATTATGTTACTGAGAAATCTAAATATGAGGTATTATAATGGCAGTTTTAATATGTCAGAGTGGGACAAATCGTTTTTGTTTGCCATAGCTTTAATTGAGGAAAATAATAAAGTTTATTCCTAGCGTAGTATCCCTGACACCAGTTCATAAAGTGTGGTGCATACTGAGGTACAGATAGCTCCGTCAGTTCTAGCAGTGGGATAGTTTGTATGTGTACAAATTGCAGGATATGATTCAGTGTTATTTGATTTTATTTACTTCTGCAGTGATTATGTTCAGAATGATTCTATCATCAGCCATAGCCAGGACTGAAAATTATGTTACTACAATTGAAAAAAAAAGCCAAACAGCTGAAAGTAACCATATAAAGGGAGCTTCTTGAAAACTCTTTTAAACTTTGTGCTACTAGTATCTGGTAAGGAGAGGTTTTATTGTACTGAGAGCAGCCCTTTTCCACCAGCAATAAAAACATATGATGCATTATGGCTACAAATGAGACATTAAGGTGAAAGGTTCCATGCAAATTAAGTAGACCTGCAATATCCAAGCAAAAGAGAAAAGAAATGAAAGCCTTAGTTTTGTTCTTATATTACTTTTTTTCAGTTTTCACTGTTAGCTGGGAGGTGACTACTGAAAATATTAGGTGCTTTAACTGTGTGAAAAGGACCCACAGCAAAGTGGTTGGGTTTCTTTTGTTGCTTTTAAAACCTCAGTATAAAAGTGTGACATGTCTTAACAATGCATAAAGGCTGATTTCCCAAGTTGTAACAAAGACACTGAAATGCCTTGCATTAAGGCAAACAGAATTTAAAATAAATATTCTTTCATGAAGACTGCAGAGCAATAACAGTCACAGTGTTTGTATCTGTTATGGTACTCTTAACTAGTTTGGCATAGTTGGAGAGACAGGTGAGTTGTGATATCAGCACTGCTTTCTGTAAAACAGGCAGTAAGCTACCAGGTAGCTCACAAGAATGAGCTGCATGGTTTAGACCCTACCCAAATCCCAAATATGTTCTAACTCATGCACACACTGCTTACAGGTACTGTCTTTACTGTCTTCCAATAGGGAGTTTTAAAATACATTGGTGCAGTACAATCTGTGCTATGTCTTCCTGAGAAGAACCTGATACATATTTGTAGTTTCTGTATAAAAATATTAACATTCCCTATTACCCTTTTAAATTAGGGGAAAACAAAAATATGAACAGTTGCAAGTGTTTTGGAATTCTTGACGTTAACAGTTCAAAATGATGAGAAGCTGTCATACTTAGAAAAGAAAAATATTTTGGCAATATTATTTTGCAATTCAAATTTAAAGACCTATTTCTAACTAAGGGCAGTGCTGAGGCGGTTGGATCATGAGCCGTAGTGTCAGTAAGTTGTTCTGATTTTCAGAATTCTCTAATTAATCATATACAACATCCTTTTTATTCTCAGTGTGCAACTGTATCAGACTAGTTATTTGGAGCCTAAGGAAAGGCCCCCCGGGATGCTTTCATGTCTGACAGATAACTATATATAATTACTTGTTTCACGTAATCACGTACACACTACTATATGAATTAATTATAAGATATTAAATAGTAAGAAGATGCAGTTTGCCAAGTAAAATATTACATGATGGCAGACAATATTTGTTTTCAAAAATTTCCTGTGATATGTATTTTTAAAACTACGTAATGTGTGTGGAGTCCAGTGATGTTTTCACAAAACCAAGATGAAGATTTTAATTTCTTCCAAGAGTCTCATATTCATGAGTAGCTGTTGAACACTATCTCCTACTGCATGTTTTAACAAGGACAGTTTTATCTCAACAGTCTGTCTTCCCTTCCAAAAACTGGGGCAAGTTGAAATAAAAACAACTCTTTGTACTGTTAAAAATGATATTTCTGAAATGCTGTAATGTTGTATTGTGTCCTTGCAAAGCTATATGGAACTTCTATCAAGGAATATAGACCTTGAGTGACTTTGCTTTTATTTCAAGTATTTTTTGTCCTCATGGCCTTCTCACAGGCTGCAGGAGATGGGCAGAGAAATCATGAACTTAAGCAAAGATCAGAGATTTAAAATAGCATGAAGGGAAAAGCACCAAGATGTGTACAATATGTATATTTGTTATCTGTGTGGTTTGGTTATGGGCTAGGACAGAACATGCCTTGTGTGAAGAACCAATAGTTAAAATTTATTTTTGGTCTAATTGATGCTTTAGCAGTCTAGTCAAGATATAACAACCTCTTATTAGTTTAATTACAACAATGCTAACACTTATAATCCGACTCGCCCAGGTTCTCTACAGGTCTGTTAATAATTCAGTAAAAATCAATATACACAAATAACCACCCAATCCTTCTTACCCTCCCTACGTATTCCTACATGAATTGTTAGTGTCCAAGTTCTTTTTTGGTAGCAACACCGTGGGGATCATGGAAGGTTATTTTACTCTTTTCTTCTTGGTCTTTGTGCATGCTTGAGGTTATTTTTGTATGCTTTAACTCAGTATGTGGGATATGTTCTTACAGTTGATTCCCAGGGCTAGATTAATTGTGATTCCTTAGATTCTAGTGCTTTTCTCTTTGCGGGAGGAGAGACACACAGGTCTAGAAAGGTAAGCAAAAATAAAAGTAATAAAACCCCACGACAGCGAAAACCAATTTTGGACATAAATTTTTTGCATGTTACCTCTTGATAATTTTACTGTTGGAGCCAGACTTTTTACTGGCTGTTGGTAACACCAAAGGCACAGGGTGTAAAGAAAACAAAAGGTTGAAAATTATCTATAGAGGGTGGGAGTGATAACAACTATGGTGGTACTGTCAGCGGGAATAAATAATGTGGGACATTGAAAAAATACACAATTTTGATTGAAGTTGATGGTTACATCCTTTGTGGAATATGTCAGTTGGAAAAGCTGCTGCAGTGGATTTGACAGAGCAAAGAAAAGCAAAAGTGCAGTGATTGTTTTGTGACTGACTGGAGGTAACAGCAGTAGTTAAACCATAGGCTTGACAGGTGATGGAGAGTATAGAAACAGTGGGAGGAGGAGGAGGAGGAAGGGCTGTGCCAGAGCCCCAAGATATTTTGTCATCTTAGACAGCAAGTGAGAAAGGGTTGACACAAGAAGAGACACACAGAAGATAGTGTTATGGAAACCAAAACACACAGGATCTTGAAACCAGGCTGTAGGTGAAAATGAAGGGAAGCTGAAGGGAGTAGGAGCTTGGAAATATGGTCAAGGAAGTGCGAGAGACCCAACTGGGAGTATTTTTATTAGAGCAGTGTGCCAGGAAGTTTTAATGTGCTAAACATTTGAGCAGTTGGGAAGGTGGTGGGTCTGGTGATGGAAGTAAAAAAGCCCAGTATTCTGACAGATGGGTATGCTGGTAGGATCTTGCTTCAAAGTTATGCTCAAGTTTTAAGGGAAAGGGCTGGAGACAGGACACTATCCATAAAGGATCCTCAATTCTGGGAGTAGCCTCTTCTCATAACAGCCCTTATTTACCTAGTACCAGACTCATTTGTTCTGGCAGGCTTTTGTGCTGGATAAAGGCAGTGATGTATAGGGAGGCCTAAGGAGAGGCTTTATTTGTTAGTGTGAGGCTTTGGTCAACAATGATTTATAGATTGCAGGTCAAGTTCTCTTCTTATTAATGGGATTGTAAAACATAACCGGGAATTTTACTCTGGGGAAGCAAACTCATTAGGGTGCAGGAGGATGGGATACAGGGAAACCTTTCTTCAGTTATATATTTGCATAAATTTGATTTGAGTGCCTGTGGGGACAAAGAAAGGCAGGTTTTTGGGTTTTTTTTCTGTTTTTGATGTTTTTGCAAGTATAAATAAATCATTGAAGTGCAGATTCCAAACACTTTTGCACTAACCAGTTTTCCCAGAGGTGCCCCTTTTATCTGTTCCATTGGGAACAGAGCAGGTTGATGATCTCCATGACTACACTGTTGTCAGTACATCACAGCTGGTGTCTCAGTATCACATCACAGACTTCAAGCACACAAGTCTTTATTGTTGAATGTGTAGAGCCATTGGAGTGGTGCATTCATCCTATTGAACTGACTTCAGTATCTTACTGGCTGCACAGTAAGACCTGAATATGCATTAATATGCTAACTAGGCTTTTTGTCAGGAGGAAATTAAGATAAGTGTGGTAGGATTTCTTAGATGCAGGAATGCATAAGGTTTTCTGTTGTACATTTATATCTAAAGGTGACATGCTTGTTTTGGATAGGGTAGAGTTAATTTTCTTCACAGTGGCTAGTTCAGGCCTGTGTTTTGGAGTTTTGCTGACCACAGGGTTGGTAATAGAGAGATGTTTTTGTTATTGCTGAGCAGGGCTTGCTCAGAGCCAAGGCCTTTCCTGCTTTTCTTAGGCCACACTGGGAGGAGTCTGGGGGTGCCTGGGAGGTTGGGAGGGGACACAGCCTGGACAGGTGACCCAAACTGACCAAAGGGAGATTCCAGACCACATGGCATCATGCTCAGTATGTACAGCGGGGGAAAAGAGGAGGAAGGAGGGACTTTTGAAGTGATGGAATTTGTCTTTCCTAAGTCCCAATTACCTGTGCTGGGGCCCTGCTCTTCTGGGGATGGCTGAGCACCTGCCTGTCATTGCAAAGCAGTGAATTAATTCCTTGTTTTGCTTTTCTTGTGTGTGCAGCCTTTGCTTTCCCTATCAAACTGTCTTTATCTCAAGCTACAGTTTTTCCACCTTTTATCCTTCCAATTCTCTCCCTGATCCTACTGGTTGGAGAGCAAACAGCTGCATGCGGCTTGGCTGCCGACTGGGCTTACACCAGGACAGCCGAATGAAAGGCTACACCAGTGTTTTCAAACTGTAAACAGGATGAAAAGGCTTTTATTTTGGTAGCTTTGAAAGAGAATATATGTTAGGTTCATTCCCTGCCCTAGTTCAGTCCTCCTTGATCTGCAGTACCTTAACCTACTGTATATCAGGTGTGCATGTGGAATGCCAAAGGGGGAATGGAATTGCAAGCTTTTAGTGTGGTCAGTCTATGTGATTAGTTGTCATTTGACTGTGGCTTTACCTTTTTTTGTATTATCTTTATTTAGTATTGAAGTTGCAAATTGTTTGTAAAGGCATCTTCCTATCTGCTGTGTGTTCATGGTATGGAGGGTCTTTCCATGACACTGTAAATAATCTTGTGACAGTAGAGATAATAGAGCATTGGGTGGGAATTTTGATTTCCAGTGAGCATTTTTAAAATGTGAGCAATATCTTTGCAAATCAGTTTGAGAAAAACAATACATCAGATTTGTCCAAATGAATATTTCAAAGTTAACCTGATCATTTGTGGGTTGGGTTTTTTTTTTTTTAATATTTTCTTTTTGGTACCAGGTGAACAAGCAAGGTTTGGAAAAAAAAGGCAATTATAAATAAAACATTCTTCAAAATCTCAATATGTGATATGTTGGCAAAATGAAAGCTTTTATTTAGAGCACTTCTAAATTACGAGGTTTGAATCAAAGTAGCTTTGACTTTAAGTTTTTCGCTGTAAAAATAAAAACTGTTTGCGTTTTTGGTCTCCTGTGGCTATTTACCTGCCAAAGCAATCATTAGTATAGTTTTCAGAAAGTTCTATTTAATGCTTCTGAGGCTTTGGATCTTTTAGTAGAATTTTCTGCGGGTGCCAGAGCTGGCTTCTAGGCAGTCTGTTGATGCTGAGAACATAAGGCCTCTAATTACTCGAAGACTGGTGTTGTTACTTCACTATAAATCAACACAATTAATTTAATATGGAGTTGTGAAGTGGAATTATGAAAGACACAAGTTGCATCATTTCTTGTATAGGCTGAGGCATATGTTGTAATGGCTGGCTGCCTTTGTGAGCTGCATACTTGTGTCTCTGCAGAGCATCTGTAAGTTAGCAGATCTGTGCCCTATTCCACTCTCTGTGCAGAACCAGCTGTGCTAGTTTTATGATGGCTTCACTTTTTTTTGGTGTTCTTAGAGGAGTTAAAAAAATGTGTTTTGAGCCTTAGTATGCTCACTGTGTTCCCTGTAAATGCACATTCATTTATGTAAGATTGCATGTACATAAAAATTGCAAGATTAGTTTTTCCAAGCGAACACCTTAATAGACCTATAATTCTTCCATGGCTGCAGAGCTTACAGGAAAAAGGGAAGGAAACCAGCCGAAGTATACCAGCCATGAAATTCTTTTGGAATGGACACCATCATGTTTTGTAGTCAACTGTCCCCAGTTTCCCCAGAAGAATCCAGCGGGCAGAGGAACTGTGGATTTTTTTATTTTTTTTTTTTAAAACTGAATGAAATTAGGAACTTACTACAGAATCACTAATATTCAGTGTGTAACATTGTTTTGTACAGGAAGGCAAATTATCTTCGACGAATGTAAAGGGGGGAAAAAAGCAAGTGCTTGTCTCTCTATTAATTATAAAATTAAAGCAAAACCAACATGCATTTCAGGATGTTAACTTGAACAAACTAAAGAAGAGAGCAGGCAGTGAGTGCAGTTGGTAAATTCCTGTTGATTTAAAGACACTGAGAAGATAAGAAGAATGGAGGGATAAGCATACAGCCTAAGGAGGAGCAAAGTACAGGAGTTAATAATGTTGACTTTTATTTTTTTTTTTTAGAGAAATCAACCCTGATCTGAGTTTATATACACAGTCTATTGTCTTGAACTATCATTAGACTCTGCAACAAGATGCTTTTCCATCCAGAGATTTTATTTTCAACACTGAAAGCTGTAAACATTGAAAACAAGGAAGAAATCAAAACTGATGAGCAGGAAAAAAATCAAGCCAACAATCCGCTCTTTTGATTTTTAGCATAGTTTGGTAACAAGGTTCAGTGGCACATTGCGTCACAATATAAATAGGTGTACTGGGCCTCTCTGAGTAATGATGGCTTTATCATTAGTATTACAGAAATATTGTGCTACTGTGCACTTCCAAATTAATATAGCATTTCTTCTTTGCAACATAATAATAATATGCAGAAATTTTTTTTTTCTATTTGTAGTGCTTTCTCTATCTTACCATTGAAGTATAACAGGCTACAAGAAATATGTATAATTTTGAAGCCCAAGAGAGTACCAAACCCAATTAGATTTTGAATACGAAACCCAATTAGGTTTTGAATTCCATGCCTACAGTCATTTATGTCAGGAGTTTGCTCTAGGACTTTCTACTGCACCAGGTGTTTGCCCCAACAAGTATTTTATCATGTTGTAATTATTTCTGTCAGAGCAGCAGGTCTTTATATAAATGAGATTCTTACAAGTTCCTTTCAGGTACAATGTATATACATATTCATATGTATGTAGGAACTTGCAGATATAGGTATATGTGTTTAGATATATTAAAAATACTGATTGGCTACTTCATAGTTCTAACACAAATTTTTACAGAGTTCCAGGGTCTTTTCAGATCTCACAGTGTTCCTTACAGCTTCTTCCCAAACAGCAGTTTCTGTTAGATCAAAGGCATGTCCTGTGCATGTAGTCATGTGTTTGTGTGACTGAGGTGACTACACATGGTGCAGTGACAGATGGCATTGCAGTGCTGAGGCTGCTGGGCAGTTGTTTGGGACCCTGGTTATTTTTTTCCTGTTCTTATTTATGTCAGGAATGACAACAGAGGCACTTCAAAATGAAAGGTGCAAGTCAATGTAATCTTCTTTGTAGCTCTACTAGCAGCTGTTCACAGAAGGCTCGTGGTGCTTCCCTTGTTTGAATACTTCAAGCAATTTTTTTAAAATTAGAAAGCCAAAAAGCTTTCCAAAATGCACTGGTATTTAGTAACTCTTTAGTCTGGCCACTACTGATGGAACAAAACAGATGTTTATTGAGAGATTGCAAAGAATACTGCTGAATTTGACTTGTGTTCCTCTTTGCCTCATTCACAGATATCGATGAGTGTGCGGAAGGACGGCACTACTGCCGTGAGAATACCATGTGTGTAAATACACCGGGATCCTTTATGTGTGTCTGCAAAACAGGATATATACGCATTGATGATTATTCCTGTACAGGTAAGAGCTGTATATTTCTGGAAAGAAATAACAGGATGGTGGTATTTAGGAGCACTGATAGGATTCTTCTAAAGTTGATCTTTGTTCAAGTCACAGGACATGTAAATGAAATGTTAAACACAATAAACACTAAAATACAGTGCAGAAAAGCTAATGCGTTTCACAGATTATGTGTGGGTCATATTGCTTGCCCGAAATTGCAAGGTAGGCTGGATTGTCTCTTGGATCTGAACGGTTTTGGGTGCTGATCAAAAAGGTGAGGGAAGGAGACTGAAGGGAAAAATAATTGAGCAAAAATAGTGCTGTTTTACTTGGTTTCCATGTTCCATACCAGTACAGCTATTGTTGGAGTATAGTGACTCTTCTGCAAACTTTGGATGGAGTTAAATTTACTACATATTAAAAGTGTCTGTGTCCTCATTGTGAGATCTCTGGGCTCAGTCAGGTTTCCCAGGTGCATCCTGAGTTCAGAGGGCAGGAGTTCTGCTTGCCTTGAACCACTGGACAACATGGTCAGTCTTATATCTGTATCTTCCCTTTCTGCTCTACTGACAGTGAATGTGTTTGGTTCATACTGACTTCGTGTCTTCTACTCTTATTGCAAGGTAATTTAGGGTTATGGAATGAACACTGAATATTTAAAACAGCCTTCAGTATCAGAGTTAGAACCACGGTGACTCTAAGTGTTCCTGTGGTTTTTTATACTACATAGATAAAGAAAATACAAATCAATGATGTGCCAACTTTTCTCAGTGAACAAAATAGTATCACTATTTTGTGGGCACAGGGGAACAAATTAGCTCTTTCTATAAAAAGCTATATTTTTTCAGTAAAGCTTTCTTGAAGTTCATATTATGTAACAGAAACTGGCTATAAATGGATGAGAGTATTAATAATGTGGAGGCAGCACTGTAAAGTTCATTTCTAATTTTGTTCTGTCCATTGTGTCTTGGCATTTTTAGAATCAATGATATATCTTGGTACAGAAAGAGCTTCTTCATAAACTGGCATGATTTGCTTGCCCATGCACAGCACTCAGGGACATGGACTTCAAACCACATACATGTGATTTTTGTGAATGCTGTCTCACCTGTACTTGTCATTCCTCTCATACATTGGCAAGCACTGTTTTACTGCAGTAAGCCCACTTCTTGAAGGACCAAGTTGTAAAGACTGCTCACAGCAGGTCCTTTCTGAAGCAGCCAATATGTTCCTGATCATTCTCTTACATTTTCCACACTCTCAGCTGAGTAAAGAAATTGTTTCACTACCTACTGAGTGTGAATATCTGCATTATTTTAGGACTGACTGTATCTAAACCTATGTGATACTTTTTCTGCTTGGCTTCCCTTAACTTGCTGTTCTGACTGAACTTTGCGAATGGTAAACCATCACCAGCTTTGCAGGGGCGTTGGGTGCCTATAAATATAATAAAGGTAGTCCTTGAGACCCAGTGCATTGCATTCTTCATACTTGCTGAAACACACTGTTATGAAATACAGTGTAGTTAACAGCTGTGGACATTCAAACTTGTGTAAAACGTGTTGGAAATCCATTTTAGATCTCACACTCCAAACTGAATGTGGTTCCACATTTGTAAATCGTAGTTTCCTGTGAAATCAGCCTGATGGGTGACAAAATGGATTATTTCTTTTCCACCTGTGTTTTGATCAAGCTGGGAAGATTCAATGCCAAAGAGAAGAAGATGAAAAAGTTTTGTACGATTTCAAATCTTAAAACATGCTAGGCCATTTGAGCTATGTGAAAGACGTACTGTATGTCTGAGCAATGCCACTCGCTATTATTTGGGACCTGGAGTTTTTCTGGGGTTACGTTTTAGTAAATTTTGGATACTGACAGGCAACCACGAGGACTGAGTCCCTGCTGGATGACAGAATTTCAATGAATGGCAATCTAACATTATTAAGTGTATATATCACAAAATTACTGCATTATTTTTTCTGGTTCCACAACTAGTCTGTGAGCACCTCTGGTGGAGGCACAGGTTCGTTACTTAAGTACATATCCAGGACTATGTGGATGGGGTTGTATAGTACGCAGTTCTATCCAGATCTCTCAGTGCTCATGTACAGAGTCCAGTACAATTTGAATTTTATCAATGTTTCAAATAAATGTAGTCGTACAACCCCCTTTTTCCCTCTGCAGAGTTTAAAGTTCTTAGCAAGTCTCTATTTGCCTCATTGGCAATTCTGGGTTTAACTTGCCAGCTGTAATATCAAGGAAACTGAGGAGAAGGCTGTTTTTTAATCCAGTTCAGGAATAACAAGAATACGGCAAACAAGCAACAGTTGACCCTTTGTATTACTAAGTGTTAAATTTTTAAAATATATTTCAGGTCACAGTTTCTTGTGATGCTGTGTAATCGAATCCAGTTATGGAACTGTAGCTGTGCATAAAATAGCTGACACTGTAAACTGGACAAGAAGCTCTGGTAGCACATCCTTGGGAGTATTACTAAGCAGGAAAAAAGTGTTCTGTAGCTTGACATTAATATGTCATTGTTTGCATAGGATAGCTGAAGCCCAAGAAGATGTTGAAAAATGATATATGAACCTTGATTAGGCAGGTTGTGATGTAATTGATGTCCACAACTTGCTGGCAGACTAACATAACATACCTTATTGTTCCATCCTATGAACACATATAATTTAGCAGTCATTGATCAAAATAGAAAAGAGACATAAAATCAGTGACATTGAAGAGTTTTTCTCCTGTACGAGGCATTTGAAAAGAAATCTGTGCTATCTCTGACAGAGCTGTGCACACAAAAGACTGATTTAGACAGCCTATAGCTGTGTGCAAAACAGCTTCAGTTTCTTTTGTCCTAGCATGTTTATGGCAAGTTTTACAATAGATATGAATGACATTTTTTTTCCACAACAAAGCATGTAATGAAGACATCAATTTCAGATATTGTTATTTGTATTCATATCTGAACCAAGATTCTCAGGGTTAGATTGTGTTAGTCACAGCCATATTTACACAGAAATCTGTTGTTCATGACTGATTTTTATGTTCAGAAATCAATCATAGCTATGAGAGGGAGAGATGACTTCTAAGTTGCACCCATATGCCAAATGGGTGCACAAACTGCAAATTAAAGGCATAAAAATATGCCCTGGGCTGCCATGCTGTGGTATCCTACAATGATGTTGTCTCATTCCTCTTCCGCTTGGCTTTCTACACCCTGAAATGTAATGATGTTGTGCTGGGGGAAGGAAGGCAGAAAATGGCATGAGTCTTTGCTGGGGTAGTTTTATATAGGCACTAGCATGTTGCTGCACCATCACTGTTAGCTGGGATCAAATCAGAATGCTTTAGTTGTTTTCTGGAATAATAACATTCGCTTCTTTACTTTGCATGGGATTATAGAAATGCACGGGCTGTTTTCTTGGCTGGAAAAAGGAAAGTTTTCCTTCTGGAAACAAGGAAGAGCCCAGTGCCACCTCCAGTCTTTCAGTCTGCTGTGTAATTTGCAGCTGGTAGTGTTGCTCTGAACAGCACAGTGGATGTCTTTTCCTCCACCATTTAATATGGGAGAAGTTAGGAAATGAGAGAGGAGAGCTCTCTTTTTCACACTTGGCTCTAACAGTGAAGAGTTCATACTAGCCACAGTGAATGGTTAATCATGTTTAGGCTCAACAATCATCTTTAGTTTTCTGCCTAGGGACCACTCACCAAAGTAACCCAACAAGAATGGAACAGAAGATAGATGACTCTGTGAGACTAAGTGCATCCTCCCTAGATTGTATTAAGGCAGGGGAAGGTGCATTCCCTGATCTGAAGAAGGCGTGGATTTTCTGAGCTCCAGATGACTTTTAAGGCTTTTGTTCTGTGCAAAATTGTGGGCCACCTTTTATTTATTGTTTTGCTTTCCACTTGGCATAGAAGGGGGAAGTGGCTCTGATGGAAGTGCTGGTGGTGTGCTCAGCCTTTCCTGTGGCTCAGAGTCACTGAGATGATGTCGGGGAGGTGATACAGCTGATGTTACCCTCCCCAAGACTGCCTCCCCAGGGGCTGTTTCACATTTCACATTTAGTGGTACTGGAGGTCATGGTGCTCTCCAGGAGTACCCTAGGACAGTATCTTCAGTTGACTCTTCTGCTCTGGGTAGGATGACTGAATGTAAGAAGGACATATGAAGTATTAGTATATAAGCCAGAATCTTTGAATAAATGTTTTTACATTCTGTCATCTGAGGTTTATGAAACTATATATTACATATTTCTAGGTTTTTTTTCTGTTTGGTTTTGGGGTTTTTTTGAGAGAAGTGAGTAATCTACAACTTTGTACCCAGACATCAATGAGACTTTACAATTGCGCTGTACTTTGGCAGAAAACACATGTGAATTCTTAACAGATTAATTATTAAAAGCATACCAGGCATGTTGCAAATTGTGGGCTACTTCTTCCAAGCATGCTCTGGCCACATGAGCGGTGATGTCCGTTCTCACAGCAGTGCTGAGCTGTATGTGACCACTACAAGATGTGGAGCTGGGTGCTGCATGCGTGTTTTAAGTGTGTGCAGGCCATGTAACATTTTTCATAACCATTTTGGTAAATCCATTCCAGATTATTTTGTCTTTCCTTTTCATTTTCACTTTAGCCAAAATAATAACTTGGAAGGCAGAGGCGTTGGCAAACCAAGTAGAGATTCTAAGTCTGTGAGGCCATTATTGGGCATTACAGCCTGGTACCATCACATTTGTGTGCTTGTGTTTGTTTCCTGACTTCTAAAGAAAATGGTAAAGGATTTTTATCTAACGTGTCATGACTGTGTTGGGAACATTTGGAGGGTTTGTTCTTCAGAGTCAAAATAGATAGAAGGGATGAAGTAGTTCTTTAGACATAGAATGGTTTGGGTAGGAAGGGACTTTAAAGATCATCTGGTTCCACCCTCCCACCATGGGAGGGTACACTTTCCACTAGATCAGATTGCTCAAAGCTCATGACCTCGGTCTTAGGCCTTTTTGACTTGGCCATATGGAAAAACCTACTCAAAGCAAAGAGGCAGGAACTACCTGTATCCAGCTGGACCTTGCTAGACTTCCCTCCTCCTCTGCTCCAGCCTGTGTCTTTGTGAGTCTCTGAGATTTTCCTAACAACATTTTTCTGAATATGGTGTCAATGCATTCAGCAGCATTTAATTTTTTTTCTGTGATAGCCTCTCACAGTAAACTGAAGTCTAATAATAGTTTTCACATAAATTACCAAGAAGCATGGTGGTAGCAAGTTGAGTGACATCTGAAATGTTAATTCTTGGGAATACTGGCAGCTCTACATATTTTGCAAATCAAATTAAATCACAAATCTGTTGCAAATTGGAAGGAATTCCAAGATCAACATTAAAATAATTAAGAGTTTGGGGAGATTGATTTGACATATGGAAAAGATTTAAGGAGAAAACTACAAATTTAGCTGCATAATGATGATGAATGTGCAAAAAGTAGGAATTATGATAACAGCAATACTAATTAATAATTACTTGGGAGGTTTCAATAATAAGAGGAAAATGCAGGGGAAAGTACTGGCCTGCAGATGCATGGCCAGTACCTTTTGACATTAGTTTTTCACATCTGACCCTTATTCTTTGCACTCTAATGATACTGTGGGATGACTGAAAAAATTTGCCTTGACATAACACAACTGATTGCCACACTTAGGCCCTTCAGCTCTCATGCATCTGATACTCTTTTGTCCATCTTTGTGCCTTTTTTCCCATGCAGCCATTAATGTTTTCTGACAAGCTACATCATCGGGATTTACTTTACATTTGCTTTGCCCATAGCAATCAAAACTGTGTCTTTCTTAAGCTCTCCTGTTTGGCTCTATTCTTCCAGCTGTGTATGACTTATAAACAACCTACACATCTACTTGGATTTCAGCTAAAGCCACTGGTGATGTATGTCCCTGCTTAAGAAAGATACCTTTTGGTTTGGTATTTTGCTCCTTTTTTTTGGTATAGTGTGTAGCCAAAGTTTGGGTCTTGTCTCGTTTTTCTTCATTAATGCTTTGTTTACAGCAAGTCTTCAGGGATGCTTATGAGACAATGGAGGCGCTGTCTTTGCAGTGCAAATGGAGCCCATCCTTATCCCCCTAGCACAGATCCCATCACTTTGGGAACCAGCAGTCTGGTATCTGGAAGGACTTAAAATGCCAGAAATAAGGACCTGCCATTTTGTTGAAATATCAGCTCATACTGTCTGCAATTCAGATCCTCAGATTATCAGAACTTGAGCTGGTAGCCCAGTTGTTATCCTCTGTTTCTTGTGAGCTACATTTGTTTTTGAGGGAAAATACAGTCCCTATCACATGGGGTTTTTTATTAACATAGTACTCTGACACACTTTGGATGAATGATTCCTCTAGGTATCTAGAAACTCAAGTTTGTAAAAGTGCATCTGCCTGTGGGCTTCTGTTCAGATTTCATTCGTTTATTTTTGACTTATAAATCCATCAATTGTTTGGGACATAAACACTCTGAGAAGTCTCTTTTTTTTTTTTTTTTTCTATACTGTGCAGTAGAAGTGATGTTTAATGGCAGGGATATTTGAGAAAAAGTTTTGTTGAATTTCTTGTGAGAATGCTGAAGGCAAAATCCACCTCTATTCCCTAGAGCACAGACCAATTCAGATGTAAAGGAAAAGTTCATTTCTGGGTTCTGATGTGGGGTAGGAAATGGTTTTCTACCGGTGTACATTGGTAGGATTTCAGCTAGCTGTGAAGTGTGGGTATTTGACAATATCATGTATTGCTAGTTATTTTTTTTCCAACATTTTGGATCCCACAAATGAGTTCTGAGAACTGAAGAATAATACCTTTCTGTGTTTAAAATTTTAGATAAAATCCAGCTTACATGTGAGGCATGGCAGCTATGTTTTAGCACCAACACTAACGTCTTCTAAGAATAGTGTAGTTGTCTGAACAAAAGCTGCTGTAAGACTGATGTCATCCAGAGTTGAATGAAGTCAGCCATCTTTTGTTTAAAGCTGCATGCTTGTCCTCAGTTAATTATAGCATAAAATTTGCCTGCTTTTTCAGACACACAAGTGTATCCACAAGTAATCCTGAAGATAATAAGAATTGATAGTGCTTACTACATTGGTAAATTAGGCCATATTTCAATAAGTCACTAAATATGGCCTCAAGATGCAACTTTATTCAGCACTGCTGAATGTCCGTTACCCTTCACTGCTGCAAAGAAGTTAAAAAAATAGAATGTGACCTCAGAGAAGTCATATGCTTATTGTGTCCCAGCTTGGCTCCATGAAAATGCTGTAATGTGAGACATGATAACAATAAAAAAGCTAATTTCTTGCTGTTTATTTCCCTTGACTTATTTTTGATTAATTCAGCAACACTCAAGTTTTTCTCAAGTTCTGCAGCTTATAGAGCAGCTGAGCTCATTGACTGTGCTTAAATAAAAGCAGAATAATTGCTCAGTATGGTGCCAGGGACAGAGCAATAAACAAGCATACTGACAGGGGCTGGTTGTAACATCACTGTAGGGACATACCATGGCTCGAGTAAGGAAATGTTTTAGTCAGCAAACCACCAGAGAATATAATAATGTGGGCAAGATGAACCATCTGTCTCTCCATCTCTGATTCTGGTCACCCCCGCACCCCACCCCAATTACGTTAGAAGTAACGCACACATGCGTTAACATTGCACACAATGCAATCCCAGCTCCACAGGGGCCATGGTGTCCAGCTATACTGCCAGGGCTGCTATTTGTAATAAATGCTGTAGAAGTCAGCTTGTGTGCACGGAGCATTTTTAACTCAAAGCCTATTTGATTCTGGTTTCTATTACTTGGCCCAGTTTCCATTCTGCTTTATAGTATGTCAGCCTACATGAAACTCTCAATCTTCTTTCAGGATAAATTCTCTCCAATATCCACTTTCTAGCTGTACGATAATTCACAAAGCTAATAAAGGAATGATCGCTTAGACTGAGCTTGTTGCTATGCGACCACATTACTAAGATAACAACACAAGTCATTTTTATATATCTGCTGTATCTTATACAACTGAACTCAATTATGCTTTATTTGGATTGAATCAGGTTATCCTTGGCAACTTAGTTTGGAGTCTGTTTCAACTTGGAATGAGAACTTTTTTTTCTTCGAGGGTACTTTTTAGGTCCCATTTTCTCCTTGGTTACTGACCCAGTTCATGACAACTGTTCATCTGGCTATGCAATTATAGCAGGATGGATTTCTCAGCTGATCAAAATCCAACACATTTTTAAAGGGTCCTTGGTAGAACATGATTTGAGTTGTTAAACAAAAAATGTATTCCCTTGACAAGGATGCTAATGTATGATTTTCAGTACTAAAGGCTTAATTATTTTACAGAATTTTTTTTTTAACCAAATATATATATATATATTTGTGTGTGTGTGTGTGTTCATCTATACATTTATCAGTTCATTACAGAGCTGGATTCCTATTGGCCTTAGGAACAAAGGATGGTAAAAGGAATTATATGAAAAGTCAGCTCTATTTTGCATTTCTGCATTCTGTATTCTGTTTAAAATGTGTCTTTCTGCAGAAGCAGACATCAAAATTGATTGTTTTGTTCTACAAGGAATATATTTTGCATTCTTTGTGCAGTGAGGAATGCTTCAATATATTAAAGGAGTTCCAGATATCAACTCAAGTATATACTCAGTTTGCAACTAACTCAGAAAGGAGTGAAATATTTTTTTATGCAAAAATTTGAAATTACAATATTTCCAATCATTAACATTGCTGGATATTTATATCACAACATTACGACAGACATCCAGTGTGCCTCCTGTTTCTCAGTGTTCTGAAGCCCTCTGCAGCTTTCAATCACCCACAGTCCCTTGGCAGCTTCTACAGTGCAGTTATCTGCTGTGTCAGTACAATATGATTGGAAAGTAGAATTGTAGGGGTATAGCAAAATTAACACAGTATGTTGTAAAAATAGAAAATCTAACAAATCATAGAGCACTAAAAGAATTATTAATTCCTGAGGTAATTACATTGACTCGTTATGTTAGAATTTTACTGATGTTGACACAGGAGGTGGAATTCAGTTTGCGGTTAAGACATTCCAATGTACATCTCTTCATCTAAGCTCACATTGTAATCAACAGAGGTCAAGGGTTCAGCTGGCCCCGACTCAGTTGTCTATTTACAGGTTCAAGGCAATCATCATGATAGGATTAGCAGATCCAAGCCGAGCCCTTATAGGTCCTGGTATTTTTGAGTTCTGCTGGATACAGAGTAAGTTACCGCTTTCCAGGTGTTTGAGCCCTTAGTTGTGGCCAGATAATCCCATGTTAGGTATCTATTTTGTACTTCTGAGTTCTGTAGGTAACACTGATTGAAAATGGGAACTTAGATGTCTATAGCAAGATCTGGTTGCCCAGTTATAGGTCTAGCAGCTTTTTAGATGCTGTGGTGTGTCCTACTTGCACTCCAACTGCTGTTACACTCTTCCTTTAGGACTTTGCACTAAAACCTTTGCTGGTGTCTTGAATATCCATGAGGTGTTGTGCTGGATGTGACCTTTTAGCTAGGCATGTGTTTATGCAGTGGAATCCTGCCCAGAAACACACACATAAATATTAGGTACTTCAATCTGGGGCTGAACTGCACCCAGGATTACCAGCAACCAAAGAGCTGCCCCTTTTCTTTAGAAGAGTTTTAGAAGAGCTCTTTAGAAGAGTCTAAGAGGCTGAAGAATAAATAGTGTCTGATTGAAATTTGATCTATTCATCCCAATACTGGGTATTAGTTGTGGTCTATAGGAATTAGGATGATGGTAACGAGGGGATGAGTGATATTAATTAATTACAACATGACATCCTTTCACAGCTGGACCTCCCCTGGCCTGTCCTTCTGTGGGTGATCACAGGCTGTGACAGATAGACTGCTAAGATCAGGAAACACAGTAGGCAGCCTTGAGGACAGTTTGTTTGAAGTCATAAGGATCTTTCTGGCTCAGGAGATGGGAATCTGCTGCTGTCTCATTGAGCAAGCCAGAAGTGAGGGAAGTTGGATGGCTCACATCTATCATGTCTGAGCCAGCTGGTGATTGCCTCATGCCGGGAGAGTGTTGCCTGTTCTCAGAGGGACTCCAGCCAAGGTCAGTGAGAGACTGGAGCTGCTGTATAGAGCAAGACAGTTTCTAAAAAAGGAACAGTGGAGTTATTTAAGGTCATGCGATCATGCTGTATTGAAGTCAGTGGTTTTCTACACATTCATGTTAAAGTAAAGGTGTCTGTAGCCATTATACCAATTAGCTGGGGTTTAAGGGTAGTGGATACTGCTGGCAGTATGTGGGTATCGTGTCTGTCTTTTGGCATTCTACCATTGAAAAACATTTCTAATCTAACACACTTTTAAGGAAAGGCAGAGGGTAAGAAATCTAACTTCCAAGACTGGTTAAGAGGAAACATAACACTTTTTAATATTTTCCATGGCTTCAATAGCTTTTTTTTTTTTTAGTATTATAGTTGCAAGTTTTTTCTTTGAATGAATATAGAAGATTCCTGTTTGGATAGATAGGAATTCCTGAATCATTTCTGTTCAGACAATCTGTGGGCATGGAAACATTTAATTCTTTACAATTTGATTCCTACCACATGCCACATGGTGTATCTTGCAATCACTGACTCCTGAAACAGCGTAGAAATGTCCTTTGTTTTTCATTGAGTGTTTATAAGAGATTAATCTGCTTTACACTAAATGGAAGACTGTTTCCTTAACTCATGTTTTATACTGTCAGTCATTATAATTTAGTATGTCGTCTTCTTTGACAGTTTGTCTCTGCAATAATTCTCTGTCAATATTAATACTCTTGTCAGTCTTTGGGGCTGATGATTATTGACTTACAAAACCTTGTACTTCATCATATCAAACTGCTTTCTTGTGGTACAGACCCCTTGTCCACAGCAGGAGTTGCATCCTTGCTAGTCCTTCATTGCACATGGAATTATGCTGAAATCTACCCCAAAATGCACAAAGTAAACATATTGGACTTATCCACTTCACTGACTCACCCAGTGTCTGCGTTTCTATGTGTAGCCTCAAAGAAAGGCTTATATTTTTAGTTTTGCGTGTAACTTCTGATTCACTCTGAAATGTGCTGGTGATTCTGCAAGCCAGGCTGTGGTTGGTCATGCACAAATGCGTAGTGTGCAAGCTAAACTCTCACTTCTGCTGCCCTTCTAATTTTGTCTAGAACTGGTTTCAGTTCCCAAATCTGCTCTGTCAGTGTTTGCCAGCTCATCTAAATGAATAAAGGTGACAGAAACTTTGGCAAGACCTCTCTACAGCAGTCAAAAAGAATGGACCAACAAGAAGGGACAAATGCTACCTGCTGAGAGAATATGTTGGAACCCGTCCTTAGGGTTGTGATCTGCTAATGCCCCAAGGAAGACTGGTGAAATCATCATCAATAATTTGGAAAGTCACATTAAAACGAAGGGAAGCATTGCTGTCTATATTGTGCTGCTGTGCAATATAATCCTAAGGGGTTTTGGTGAAATTTCATTTTTTTAGTGAAGTTGCATTTTGTGAGGTAATGTTTCTGAAAGTGTTGTGTCTATAAGAGATACTTGATATTTTTCCCAAAGACGTTTTCAATACACAGACCTGTTCTGTCTTGTCTTTTTTTTTTTTTTCTTTTAAGAAAACACTAGTGGTTTTGTGGCATCTTCAAGACTGAACTAGAAAACTGAAAATTGAAATCATTTCAGGGATGCTAATCAATTTACCTACTTGAAACCATCCCCTTTACTGTTCATGTAGTCAGTTGTGCAAAAACTGATGTCCCCCCATCAAATAACAAAAAAACCTTTGAAAATCTTGATGTTTCTATCAAGAACCAAGAACTCTGTCAACAAGCTTAGCAATAAAATACGAAGCTGCTCTGCCTAAATGGTTTGTAGGAGTTTTTGTAGGAGTATTTTTTCATTCTGAGAAGTTTCCAGATCACCTAAAAAAGACTCTATCTGCTTCTTTCTGTCCTTATATGCTGCAGTCTTTCCACATCCTCTGAAATACATTCTTTGGAGAAACGGTGCAAGTAATTGTATCTATTTCATATGTTAAAAGTAGAAGGTATTCCAGGGAAAACGCATGCAGTGAGCCAGCTTGATTAGCCTGTAACTCACATTGCTCAAAATCAAAAGTCACTGTTGTCTTCTGTAGCTGTTCTTTAAAATTGTCACAAGAAGGCAGCTAGAATTAAGTATCTTAATGTTTTATCCTTTTATATTTTTTAAAATTCATGTTTACTTTAGGAATGAGCATTTTAAAAAAATTTCAATGTCCTTGTTTATTTGTGTTTTATTCCTTCATTATATTCACCTGTTTTAGTGTGTCTCCCAATATACTAATAAAGGTGCATTTAATTTAAATGGGGCACAGAATTAATTTGTGAATAGTTATTTGCTAACGCAAAATAATATTAGAAGGGTAGATTGCTTAATCATATAATTTGGGATAGTATAAATTCATTTTTATAATGAATTTATACTATCCCAAATATCTGTCTTGGCAGATATTGGAATTAATTTGTAAATACTTTGTAAGTTAATGTCCAAGTCACATGGAAATGGAGATTTGGACTGGACTGACGAAGATAAGCAGCTCTGAGTCACACAGACCAATCACCAGGAAAAATACATTGTCAGCAACAGTAATTACAGCAGGTAATTGTGTCATTTACCCTGCTACAGACGAGTAAATGTGATGAGTTTGGAACACACCAGCTGTCACACAGTGTTAACTTTGATATTTAGGATTTGGAAACCTGTAGTAGAATGTTTTAATGACAATGCATTTAAAAAAACGCTGTTAAAGGTTTCACATTGTTCAAAGCAGGGGTAAATGGCTTGTCCTATTCAAGATAAGAAGATGGATTTCTAGAAAGGTGAGGATTCATCAAGAGTACCTGTTTTAATTTGTTCAAGTGTTTTTAATAATTTTGGAGTGTGCAAATACTTGGTAAGAAAAATTTATTACCTTGTTCTAACCTTTCAGAAGGTGAAATTGGATGTACTTAAATTCTGTCTGCATCATTTTAATGCCTGAGAGGTAAATAAAGTTTGTGGTTGGTAGTAGTCTGAACAGCTATTCCAGTCTGCTTTGAATACCCTGGGTTTACTCACTTAATACACCTTCCACAGGGTGGGTTTCACCTTAGTTTGAAGTCCTCCAGAGTTGCTCACAGCATCTCTGCTTAAATTCTAACTTTTCCAGAGAGCAGACTTGTGGAGAGTGTAGGATTACAAAGGTGAAGACATTCTGGGATGACAGTAATAGTAGCAAAATGGAATATCTGGTCAAAATTTACTTTCTTCTTAACTTCCTTGATTCTAAATTAATTTTTGAGTTTTTGAGACCTCAACAGTACTGTAGACTTCATATCTGTAGTTTTGCTGGTTAGAAATATTAATGGTGTTTTTAAACAAGACAGCAAATTTGATGGCAGAATTTTTCAGGTACGTAAAGTTTGCTAAGATGTGCTTACGCAAATATTTGTTTATCAATATAAAATACACATAAGTATCTTAAAGGTATTCCAGCCTTAATGATTCTATGTTACATGTAAATACAGAAATAATTATTTGTAAACTTGATAGACACTAGCAATTGATCTGTGGCAACAAAAACCTGATGTGGTCTGGAAAACCTACCCATGAAACAAGTTAGCGAAGTGTCAAAGTTTCATACCATTGCAGGGGTGGGGGGAAGGAAGATGAAAGCATATTTCATTGCATCTCCACACTGTGCAGTGCAGTGTTTTGTTAGAAGCAGTTCAGACAGCTCTGCAGGTTATCTCCTGGCACCAAAGGCTCCATCCAGGGCTCTCTCTGAGCTGCAGAAGCCAGGAGCACTTCATGGCTTCCAAGGCCGGGTGTGAGTGCTGGCTCTTCCCTGATGCTTCACCGTGCTGAGAACTGTCTGTACCATGCTCCCCAAGGGCTCTGTGTCCAGGGAAGGCAGCTGATATGCAGTGCTCATGAACGATGCATTTGCTGTGCTGTTTTGGTGTGCCTTGGTAAACTGCCAGGGAGGATGTAGCTTAGGGAAAATCGGGTGTATCACTGGAGATGGTACCGAGGCTGACCAGAGGGAAACGCATCAGTACTGCTCTACCTCACCATCACTGAAGTATAACTTTGTCCCCATTTTCAAGTTGAGAACCCTCTTCAATATCAGGTGAGCAACACTTAAGGAAGGCCTCCCCTCCCTAGAGAGCTGAAGCATTTTATCAAAAATAGTGCTGTCTTTGATATCCAGCAAGTGATCTGAGTGTCTGAGACACAGCACTGCCAGGGAAATGAGATTAACTACTTCATACACTAAGAAATCTCTCTGCTGCACGAGAAGGCAGGAAAAAATCCCATTTGTTTCCTAACATTTATGGTTAGGTAAGTTGCTCCAGATTCCTGCAGACAAGAGCAGGATCAAAGCAACAGCAGCATTTAATCCACCACTGTGGTGCCTCTCATGTTCTTCACCAGACAAGCACTGACTTTGATAATGGTGTTATAATGTTGTAACTGATTTTCCAGGAGCCCCTGGAATGTGTTGACAAACCCTAGCCACAATGCTATTCCAAAAAGAATAGAAGCAGCAGCAGCTGTTTCTAGAGAGCTTTGAGAACTTTACTGTTCTCTGGCAGTTATGATTGCTGAGACATATTTCTTCTATCACATTGGGCATATCCACCTTCTGTTAATTTTGTGCTGAAAAAGGTGTTCAATGGTATTTTTACAGAGCCTTCTGGTCATGTGGATGATCTCTAAGTTGTTACTAGTGAAATATGAGAACAGGCAGCAAGTTATGAGCCTCAACAGCAGTGGGGTTACTTTACAGCTTTTATTTGTGTAAAAGAAATATGTGTGGGAGAAAGGCCAAATATCCAATGTTATCTGTTGTTGGTGGCAGACCTGTTATAATGTGGAGCCTGTCTGTAAGGAAATGGTAAATAAAAAGGGCTGGAATTAGGAGAAGAAGTAAAATAAACATTTTTCAGTTGGCTGAGGAAATTGTATTTGTAGCTCTAGTCAGGCTATTCTGCTGGCGATAAAGTTGGGAGCACCACTAAAGATGCAGAATTTGCTATCATTGTCACTTTTGACAACATAATAGAAGATTTTGAAAGCATCAGTTAATCATGAGTGTTTGGGAGATTTTGTATACAATAAAAGTTGGAATTAAGTAAGATTTACCTAGGAATAAATAGTGCATCTGGCTATATTAAAAAAAAAAAAAAAAAAAAAAGAATCTGTGGAGAATGTCTAGAAAATGTACAAAATTAAATACCTTTTAAAAGATAGAAACCTCATTTTAAAATGTCCCTGGAAAAAGATATTAAGAGATCAGTTTGAATTAAGGCAAAAAAGAAGTGGGTGACAAGGTGCTTGTCAAGGTCTAGACTGAAATCTCTTAAGGTGGGATTTTCAAAATCGTTTTGTGTTTATGCTGCAGTCCTGCCATTATAATCAGTGGGAGTTACGGATGTTCCTCTAGAGGAAATAGTTAGGTCTCTGCTAAATGCTTTAGGAAATACTTCCCTTAAACTTTTGTGTTCAGGAGGGAATATAGAAAATGGCAGACGTGAAGGAAAGTGGAGATAAATTAAGGCTTTTTTAACTTTAGCTGTCAGGCAAAATATTCTTCACTATATTTACTCTGCTGGTTGAAAAGTATAAAAATTCACAGGATGTTACATGAACTAACAATGATTAATACTGTAATAGAAGCCTCCATGAGAGGAGTGCATTTTGTAAAAATACGTATTGGTCCATGAAATCGGAAATTATAAAACACATTTTGAGGATGATGAAATTTAGGTGGGTTTCACAAAATTTAAATTATTTGATGAATAGCTGTAGAGAAAGATGGAGTGAGTAAGGGTAGGCCTGCCTTGAAATACATATTTTATCCATTAATTTGTATTTTTTGTCTCAAATGACTAAGTATATCTTTGTCTTTCCAGTGTTCCAAGAGATATTAGCACAGATTTCTTAGTGTGCAGATACCACACAAAATGTGGTCTGGTCAACATTCAAGTTGTGTGTTACTCTTTTCAAGTTGAGTCCTAGACGAATGTATAGCCTGTTTAGAGCCGTAAAATCCATTATTAGAGCTACAGAATTTGGAATTACTAGTGGAGAATTCAAAGGGACTTAAAGCTAGGAGTTATGTATTCCATAAGTATAGGAGGAAAATCCAGAGCAGGAATAACCAAAAAGTAAAGAAAAACGATCTTGTGCAAAGAAAAAAGTCTTCCAGTCAAAGGGTAGGAAAAAAAGTATGTTCTTCTTGTAGGCTTTGGTGTGCAAAATAGTTTTCTCTAAATGAAAGTCTGTTGTGAAATAAAACATAAACTTGAAAATCTTCTTAGAGTAAGTTTTTTTAAAACTAGTTTTAACTAGAATTAGAATGTCCCATATTTTTGGAAGTTATATTTGCATATAATATGCAGTATTTCTCTACATATTTTTGGTCCCAGTACCTTTCTTGAGTTACCTACCTTGGTAAAGAGTATTGCACACATTAAGAGTTTTGGCTCTCCCGGAAAAAAGAATTAAAAATCATGATTGGAAATTTGAGGTGTTTTAGGGATGGATTTCATCATCACATACAGTGTCATGACTTGCTTCTTCTGTGAAACAAATTATACAAGTTCCAAAAGTTCAGCTTGGTCTGTACCTATCTGGAATCTTGTCAGAGCTACAACCACCTTGTATCCTTCTCCAGGCCCTCCGAGCCTCATAGGCAAATGCAAGGAGAATGAATGCTTGTTTTTTCAGTTGCTTTTAATCCTACATCAGTAATTCCCAGTAATATTGATTCCCTTTCATATTTTCCTAGTAGTATAACTAACATGCAGTTCTGGACCTTTTCTTTTTTTCATATGGATGTGAAAAGAGCACTGGATTTTCAAAGTATCCCCAAGTGGATTTTCTTCCTAAGGTTTCCTTTCAGCTGCCTTATTTTTCCTTTTTTAACTATATTAACACCAAATATAAGTAAAGAATAAGAATAAGTAAACCAAGAATAAGTAAACAAGCTAATAGCTGGAACAGAGAAAAGAGATCTGGATGAGTTAATTGCAGCTATTCTCCCTGAAGAACAGCAATGGACTGAGTAATTGCTGACAGAAACAGCATCTCAGAAATCAGGATGATCTCTAAAACAGACCTTGAAAATAGAACACGCACATGCCAGAGCTATTTTTATTATCTACATAATTAAAAGAAAAAAGTAGAAAAGTTCTGAACATGGATATGCTGGTTTTAGGTGGGGCTGTTAATTTTCTTCACAGTAGCTCTTGTGGGGCTGTGTTTTGGTTTTTGCTGACCACAGGGTTTATAATATAGAGAAGTTTTTGTTACCACCAAGCAGGGCTTACACAAAGCCTTTCCTGCTTTTCTTACAGCCACACTGGGAGGAGTCTGGGGGTGCCTGGGAGGTTGGGAGGGGACACAGCCTGGACAGGTGACCCAAACTGACCAAAGGGAGATGCCAGACTATCACATCATGCTCAGTATGTACAGCGGGAGGAAGAGGGAGACATTTGGGGTGATGGAGTTTGTCTTCCCCCATAACCATTACCTGTGCTGGGGCCCTGCTCTCCTGGGGATGGCTGAGCACCTGCCTGTCATTGCAAAGCAGTGAATTAATTCCATGTCTGGGGTTGCTTATGTGCAGCCTTTGCTTTCCCTATTAAACTGTCTTTATCTCAGACTATGAGTTTTCTGGGTTTTGCACTTCTGATTCTCTTCCTGATCCTGCTGGGGTAGTGAGCGAGCAGCTGCTCTACAGAAATTGTTGTTTATGGCTGCACTGAAGAAAGATTTAGAAGATGAGGATCAAGAACAGCATGGTTATATGTGAGTTGATGAAGATAAAAATCAACCAAGTAACAGAATTAGCAGGGAACAAACTCTTGTAGACCTGGCTTTTGGTGTCCCCAGCTTTGAACTGAAAACAAGCTCCTTGTGGTCATTAATGATTAACCTGAGCATTAACTACGGGTAAACTGTATGATGGTAACTCTATGAGTAATTAAAACACAGGTTCTATTTTGTATTTAAATTAAGAAATATCTATAGAAGAAATGAGTTGAGGAACATCAATCAAAAATTTTAACATAAATATGTGGAAAATATAAAATCACAGACTCTTTTAGGTTGGAAAAGCTCTTTACAATCATCAAGTTCAACCCAGCACTGTCAAGTCCACCACTGAACTATGTCCCTAAGTGCCACATATACATGTCTTTTAAGTACCTCTAGGGATGGTTACGCAAACACTTCACTGGGCAGCCTGTTCCAGTGCTTGACAGCCCTTACAGTGTAGAATATTTTCCTAATATCTAATCTAAACCTCCCATGGCACAACTTGAGGCCAATTTCTCTTGTCCTGTTGCCTGTTACTTTGGAGATGAGATTGCCCCCCCCACCTGTCTACATCCTCCTTTCAGGCAATTGTAGAGAAGGTCCCCCCTAGGCCTTCTTTTCTCCAGGCTGAACAATCCCAGTTCCCTCAGACATTCCTCATAAGACTTGTTCTCTGGTTCCTTCACCAGTTTCAATGCCCTTCTTTGGACGCTTTCCAGCAAATGGTTCAATAAATTTACCGCATTTGCTCCTTAAAAATAGTGTGAATATACTGAGACTTAAATTAACCCTGCCAATTAGAATTTAAATGAGTTAATATGAAGTCTTAAAGAAATTAACCATCTGTCATTTCTCAAATGATCTTAATGGAATAAGTCTTCCATATTACACATATAATTGCTACTAATTTTTGTCTTGTACATGAACTACAGGCAGGGAAAGAAAAAAACTCCTGTAATTAAGATAAACTGTAAGTGGGCATTTAAGTGTGTTGGCTACTGATAATTCATGTAACTCTTCTCTGTTGCCGTTGCCACATCAGATGGCCAGCTGGATACCATGATTTTGTAGTTCTATACCAAATCAATAGGAAGGAGACAGAAGGCCAAATTAATTTCAATTCTTGAATGCAGAGGGATCAAAAGGGTAAAATACGTAATATAATCTCTTTGTTTAAGTTATTTTAATTTAATCCTGGTTCACAAGTTCTTCATTAAGCAATGAATATCTATTGCATCATGTTATAAGATTACAATTGCGGGATGTATTTTATTTCTATTTTTGGGAACTTTTTTTGCATTTCTGCACCTTAAACATGATCTCAGCTCTTATTTTGCAGCATTGGTAATGGATGGTTCAGGAAAACTGCCAGCATAATATTTTTTACCCCTAAGTAAATGCAACTGATGCAACTCAGTCATCATTCCTATTTGCTATTGAATTAGATTATGATTATTGTTTATTTTTTTTCTTAGACCTCTGCAGAATTTGGATACACAAGGCAAATATTGGGAAGGTTTGCAGTATGCATGTAGGAAATGCTATACTGACATTCATTTTTAATCATAAAATACACAGTAGGAAGGATAGGGCCTGATGCTGCATAGTGCTAATGATGAGGCAGGTCTCACACCTTGTGGACAGCATGTTAAATTTTACTAAGTTCAGCAAGAATCTCTGCACAGATAACAAATTCAGTAAGACAGGTCCCCAGCTGTCATTGCATTGAGATACATCACAGCATCTAGTGGGTCCTGATCAGTTTATGCCAGCAGTCACTCTTTGGAGGGTGCAGTACTTCACCCTAGATACCCTTCTGAAGTAAAGTTTTTCTCAAGCAAACAATATGGAATATTCTGAAGTAGTATTTCAAAATAAACAAAAATAAAGTAAGTTCATCACCTTTACTGTATGTATGCATATATATATATATATGTGTATATATATTTCTGTGTGTATGTAATGTATTTGCACACATGAATATGCATAAGTAAATTAATTGCATCATCACATAATTTTTGCCTTTTAAGTTATCTGTGTCATAAGAACTATTTAATGCGACAGTCACATGCACTTACTGTTACAGTTGTTATTACCATGGAGCAATAGCAAATTTTGGAGTCAAAATTTTTTCTCTGCCTAGAAAGATCTCATTCCAGAAACAGTTTAGTCAATTTAAATAGAGTATTTAATACTTCAGTTGATTCCCAGAACAGAGATTTTATGAATTTTAACACTGAGCATGAGTCCTGAACAGTTCGAAATGGAATTTAGATAGATTATAAAACTTTAGATGTCATCATTGAAACCATTGCATTTATTTTTTGTACAGGATGTTTATGCAAGTTCAGGTTGGTTGATCATTAAAATTTCTCTGCAAAAATAATTTTTACTTCTTTGCCTCTGTAATACTATTGTACCTGACCTGTTCCCATCTTCATGATGGTGTGCAGTAAAATAAGTATAGAACTTTCACTAAATGTGTGTCACATGATTTCTAAAGATTTTTTAAATAAATGGTCTTGAGAAATAAAATCTTAACATTTTTAAATTAGGCAAATAATGTTTCTAAATTGGTTTTTGAACTTAAAAAACCATATTATAGGTTCTCTTTTAATGATTCTTTTATAAATTGCATTCTTGCTTCTTTGTAGTGCATGGTCCTATCTGCTTCTGCAGTTTCTGATTTGGTAATCAAGATTGCACAACTCAGGCTCTGCAATTTTCTTCTTTTTTTTTTTTTTTAAGGTGACTTTCCAAGTGTTTGATTAAAAAAAGAAACCAAAGTGATAAACATGAATTAATGAAGAATTATGAACAGAACACCACCCTTTTTGTTAGTAATAAGTATTTCTGTCTTTAATGAAGCTGAACAGTCTATCTTGTTATTACTAGTGAAAAACCGGTTTCTGATGGTCTCTTAAATTCAAGTGGATAGCGTGCCAAGTGTAGAATGAGTAGATGTAGTGGCATGGTTTATGTACAGGATTTTTTCAGGTGTAGTTTAACTGTGTAATTGGTCCATAGAAGACTCACTCCTGAAGCTGTCAGGTGTCACTGTAAGAAGCAATATGAAGAAACAGTATGTTTAAATGGTTTTAATGTGTTATTGAAGCTAAGATCAGATAATACAGAGAAACAAATCTAGATGGATTGTAAAACACACTGATTTGGGTTTTTGCTGATTTTTTGCATTCCTATAATTTAAAAATCCCTTCTCCTTTAATTGAATCACAGATTTTCTCCTTATTCTGAAACATTTTCCTTCTAAAAATGACATGTAAACTTCAATCCAGGAATCATTTATCAGGGCATGAATTTTTCATGAGTCACTAATATGTGACTTCAATAAAAATAGACCTAAATCATGAGCAGATAACCACAGAAGTAGTGATGGCTGTTTCATTACAGTTTGTACAGAAGCATCCTCCATGGACATTTTTTCAGGAGGATAAGAAACCCCAAAACTTACACAGAGGAGGATACCAGGCATATTATTTTGCATCCAAGTCAGTTATTTAGCTGGTGGAAAGTTACTTTTGTTGATATGGTACGCTTTAAGAAAAAAAAACCATCTTGAAAGACTCAGTAGTTTTTTTTACCTCCGAAAAAGTAAATGTTAGGAAGGTACACTCAAGTGTGGCAGTCATCTCTTTATATGGAGGGCATACATATGTGCAAATGGTCTGGGACTGCAGACCTTAGTGGGCTTTCAAAGCTCTCCAGGCACACACATGGAGCCCTTCCTCTTGATGCGACAGTCTGTGGTCACCTCCTGTCCTCTAATATACTCATTTCCCTCCTAAAGAGCTGCTGTACATGCCAGGGATGCTTCTGCATTCCTAAGGCTCAGGACGGATGACAATGCTTCCTCTCTGAGGATGATACTTAACTTGTCAAGTTCAGTTATTCGAGCTGAGTTTACCAATGTGACGTATTGTTGTACGGACCCTTCCTCCTGAGATACCAAGATAATGGCTTTGCAAGATATTTTGGCCTGCTGAATAAGTTTCACACATTTCCATAGTTATTTCCCTCTTGTGTGTTATCTAAAAACTGCAAAATAAAATATAATTAATATTTAAATTAAAAAGCATATTTAAATAATATCATAATATTAACACAAAATAAGAAAACCAGGATATGGTTACAATACAGATTACACTTTTTAACCTAATTTGCTCGGCCATTATTTTTCTATTCTGGAGTGGTGTCACACAAATACTGTTTCAGCCAGCATGAGAGATTTCATTGTGTTAGGAGGTCAGATATTGCTAAGTGGATTTTAGAGTGGCTGGATCATTTGGTGAACGATAACAATTTTAGTTATTCATGCTGGGAGCAAAGTAATTAAATCTCATGCTGGAGGGCAGAGGCCTGCAGCCTGTGCTCTGCTGCATCCAGTGAGGGTTGAGGAGAGCGTGGCTGGTGATACAAGAGACACATCAGTCCCTATTTGGAAGAGGGATATTAGGTTGATGTTACTAAAAACCAAACAAATAAACACTCAAGAACAGTAAACCTGCCATAATAAAACTAAGCTTGTGTAGCATTTAAAATTTATTAGTTACATTGAGGTGAGCATTTCCCTCATTTAAACAACAGGTACTTGCCATTACTAGAGGAAAATTTACCTCTACTGATGGATTGGATATGTGCCATTCTGCCCGTTTTATACTCCTCCAGTTTATGGCCACTATTGAAATAGCAAGCCGAACATTTCCATAGTGATTTTTAAATGTTAAGAAATTAATTTTCTTGACAACTCCGTGGGATATGTGCAGTCATTATTTATAAAGAGGAAGATTCAGAGCAGTCTTCCCCCTCAAAATGGGGGAAGAAGGAGCATCTGATTCCAGATTTAAGACTCATGCTAAATAGCCAGAAGTGGCCTAAGCTGCGCTAATAAAATTCGCTAAAACCTGGGCAGAATGGTAGCTATGAAAACCTCACATACATACACCTCCATGTGTGGTGATTAAAATTACATGTCTTTATGTTCCCAAAACAGTTGCTTTTCCTGAAATTTAAATTTCAGGGCTCTGAAATTGTATACGGATAGATGAATAATATTGACTTAACAGAAATGCAAGGAATATTTCCAGAAGATGGAAGCATTTTATTTTGTTGGCTACTGACAAAGATACTGCATTTTAAAAATAATAGAGCTTTTCATGTATCATTTTGAAATGACATTTTAGGGCATGCTATTTTAAGATTCCATTTACCATTTCTTAAATATCACAAACTAAAACATGAAAATGTTCAGTAACCTAAACACTTAAGCAATGCTTCTTTTTCTTTCAGATTAAGTAGTGCATTGCAAGTCAACACAAAATCACATTCTCCAGACTGTTAATTTATTCCCAAAAGGGATATTTCCTAGTATGTCCAAGTCACCAGACTGAGGAGTCTCATCCATCACACTCCGGTGCTAGGACATGCCATGCTAAAAGTCCCTTGAAAGGCAGGCAGACCTCTGTTTTCAGGTTATTTGTTTCATCTAAATAAAGCGCTGTGTAGGGGCTGAAGGGAGGGAAAACACGGGCTGCTTAGAAGACCTGCCTTCTGCTAACCATGTCTTTTGCAGTTTGGCGCGTGCGTCTCGCACCATTAGTCAGCTTTCTGAAGGAAACCCTAAGAGTCCCACATAAGATAAACCTGCATGAATAAATTATACAGTAGAAGTAGCATATGGATTTTCAGTATGCTAGCCAGCTCTCTGGCAAATGTTTATGAGAACACTGTAGCCCACATAGAAAGTGTAATGATGGTGGCTCCCTGTTAATGAAAGTGGAATTATGCTGCAGTGCAGTTATCACATACTAGTATGAGCTAAAAATAGATACCTTGGCTATCCCATGGTTACATGTTCACATAGCCAGCTCTATTGCCAGTTAATACTACTGTGTTTGTCTCCTTTTAATATGGAAACCTATACAAAGCTCTTATTTTGTTGTGGTTTTAAAAATTCAGGACCATTCCATTCTTGTTTCCCTTTTCAGAGCATGACGAATGTGTAACAAACCAGCACAACTGTGATGAAAATGCGCTCTGTTTCAACACCGTGGGTGGGCACAACTGCGTCTGCAAGCCAGGTTACACGGGAAATGGTACCATCTGCAAAGGTAAGCTGCTGGAAACCTGGATGAGATGCTCTGTCATAGTTGGTGCAATTCTGGTTATCTACCTTGAACAAGACAAAATGCCAGGCTAAACACTTGGGTCCTGCACCTGTGTAATCATCACAGGCATATATACAGTGACTTTGCTTTTGGCAGTTTGCAGTAATTTGAGGATGATACATACATAGATAGTAGGCTCTAAATTTTGAAATAGTTATGTTTTGTTTCTCTGTCAACAGTTTCTGTAGATACTATACCATTCAAGGAAGTCCACAGTTACCAACAAAGTTATGTCAGTGAAAACACTGTCAGATTTACATTGCCCATGGTCAATGACTTGCTATTTTACTTGGATGAACTAAAAATTGTTAGGTATGTCTTTTTATTGTGAGAAAAGCAGTAGACATGGACACACAAAACCTTCACTACATATGAGGTGGTTTCATGTTTTCTAACATTCTGATTCACTGCTAACCATTAGAACTTATATTTCTAATCTTAGGAAGATCCTTTCCGAGAGATACAATGCTTCCTTTATTTCTGTTGCATTTCACATCAGAAGAAATGATACTTGGTAGTTGGGCTGAAATCCTTGCAAGTTCTCAAGCTCTGAGCACAGGATTTAGGGAGTGCTTGAAAATAAAAGTAGTGTAGCTGTAGGGGAATGGGCTCAGATGTGAGAAGTGGGACAGATGAAGCAATATCATACACAGTGTTCCTTGAAGTTGTGTCTCTGTGGTCTTGATGTCTTAGATGTCAGAATCTAAGGGTCCAGAGTTAACACTGGTAATGTCACACAGGTGCCTGCTGCTGCTGTGTATTCCCAAATCTAAGCAACCCAGTATTGCTTTAATTGCTAAGTCTGATTAAGATCTTAGCCCTAGTTATTTCATCACCTGAGTAAGAGTACAATTTTTCTATATATTCCAAAGACAAACAAGATCTTTGTAAACACATGGCAGCCTGGTTCACTTCCAGTCAAACACATGGATAGAAGGAGACCTGTCAGCAAAGATCCTTTTGTGCTGGACTCTCTGGCTTGGATGCCAGTGTCCTTCAAAGAGTCCGGGATACGCCTCTTGCCCCCATGCCTTTGGCAGCTTTTAATGCACTGTGCTGCCAGCTGCACACCTGTGCACCAGGTACTCCTGGATCGGGAAGCTTAGATGTCTCTGACAATGGTCTCAAACCCCAAGGCTGGTGTCTCGAAAATGAGAGCTGGATGGCTCAAATCTATAGCAGTTTTCTCTCAGATGAGCCTTAAGACCTCATCAGTGGTGCTGTTCCACAAAGCAGCTGCAAACCAAAGCCTGGCATCTCTGGCTGGTTACATGTGCAGGGCTAGACCAGTGCCCTGGAGCAACTCCTTTGTGCTGGTGATAATCTCCATCTGCCTAGTTTCCCCTACAGTTTCTTGTGGCCAGAGCACTTCCAATTCCATATTGCAGATGCAATCAGAGCAACTAACAGCTACTGCATTTGCAATCTGAGCCGGTTGCATTTCTGGCTCCACAGAAGTGGCTCTTTTAAACATACAGTCCTGGAGAATGCTACACCAAAATATGTAAGCACAGCTTCTCAGACAGCAGCACGTGAAAGAACAAACTCAAGGATTGACTTTAAGCTGCAAATGCTAAAAGTTTTGAAGTTCTTCAGAATCCCTTGAGACAAAATTAGTATTTTTATTGTTTCTATCAAATTACTTAATAGAGGACTGAGGTAGCCAGACAGTTTAATATTCAGTTGTGCCTATTGCGCTCAGGCCTTTATTTGGGCAGCAGAACAGACCAGCACTGCCCTAGGAAGAGTCTGTTCCAAGGGAAGATGTTGTCTTTCACTGCTTCCCAGTGCATGCGAAGGAACACATATGGGAGCTGTTGTCTTGAGATGATTTACGCTAATCTCCTTCTGTAGCTTGTCAGCCCATCTGGTCAGTGCGGCAGGGGGGCCATAAACCATCTCTTTGTGACCTCTATCCTTAGGAGAACGCAGTCCCTGCGCTCAGTGCCACACGGGCAGAGTTCCATGCCAGCCTGCTAGCAGGCTGCGTCCACCTGCGGTACTGTAATTCTCTTACCCATACATTGTGATTTTGCATTTTGCAGCATTTTGCAAAGATGGGTGTAGGAATGGAGGAGCCTGTATCGCTTCCAATGTGTGTGCCTGCCCACAAGGCTTCACTGGGCCCAGCTGTGAAACTGGTAAGATTATAACTTAATTTTTGTTGAAGATAATCCAAGGAGGATACTTGAAGTAATCCAAGAATAAAGGAGTATTTAAGTTTGTGCCCTGAAAGAGGAAACTGCGACTAAAACGTTACTCACTTTTCTTACATGCTTCCCAAGAGAATATATTACAGCAGTTCTAATTAGAAGCACATGGACTGCAAAAATTAGAACATGAATTAAGACATCTTGGGTTTTGATGTTTCATAATTAATAAGATTATTATGGACTTGCTTTTCACCTCAAATGGCCTTTGGTGTCTCATATAAATAACAGATAATCTGACATCTGGAAATAAATTCGAGTAACTGATTTCTTCTGTGCTGCATATGTGTTCCTAGTTCAGTAACCACCTCTGTTTGCAGCCTTATTTGAAGACCTGCGATTAACCCAGCTTACTTTTCTCAATGTTAGGGCAGGTTTCAGTGTTCCTACTGCCTTTGCCTCCTTTCACAAGCATTCCTTTATCTTTCCCTGCTACCCTTGGGGATGGCAGTACCACAAGGCTTTGTTTTAGAACTTCATTTTTTAAATGTTGGCTCTAATCAAATTATATTGCCCAGCTGAGTATGTAGAATGTTAATGCTTAGCATCTCAAGTGCCTATAAATAATTTTTCAAAGTTCAAATGAATAGTTTCAGCAGCTTTATTTATTGCTGCAGAATTTTTAAATGCATTCTAAGCATACTTGCCTCCAGGAGGTAAAGGGAGAAAGCTTGCCTAGATTAATTGGCTTCAGTATGCCTAATAAAAGGGCAGTCTGCCACCTATGATTGACTATTGTTGCTGTTCTATATTGCCTTCAATAAATCTTCCAAACAGTGGAAAGGAGGTCATTTGAGCAAGTATTGCTTTCATCTGACTTGTAAACATATCCAGTTTAATCAAAAACACAGACCAGTCTGAGTTCTGTATTATCTGTCTGTCTGAGAGGTGAGAAATATGGTTGTTTTCATTTTTCTGTATTTGAACAGATATTACCACAGAGCACACGAGGGATGCTGTGTGAAAACCAGCATCCTAATTGCTCATCTCTTTCTAGAAAAATGTTAAAAAGCAGCTTTTCAAGTATTGCTCAGTATTTCCCAGACTGCAAATACCATGGTACAGGGTACCAAGGTCTCTCCATTATAACATTGCTTGGAACAAATTGTATGCTAAGATATTGCTCAAGTATTAAAAGAGTTACTTTGTTTTAGTAATAGTTGTCTCATATGCTCCTTGAACCACTCTCCTATTCTCAACTAAATACAGCATGTGTAGTTTCAAAGTGCATAAGCATCTTTTGCAGCTTTATGCTCCTATCTGAAGTGTGTAGACTAGAAGCATATTTGCTTTAGTCTCCTTCTATAGTCAATATTAATAGCCATTATCGAAGAGAGAGATCTTACTGGCTCTTCAGAATTCCCCCTGGAAATCCTGTCTCTGCTCCCTTCTTTAGAGGACAACCCAGGGACACTCAGTCCCCCATCCAGAAAGCTGAAGTACCTTGACCTAACTTAAGTTGGATTAACTGCATTCAGCCCCAAATGTCCTTCAAAGGAATTTGGCCTGCTGGCCTAACTTCCCATCTTTCCTGCCCTTCAGGAAATACATAGGAAGGCAGAGGCTTGGAACACATCTCATGCCTTTCTGAATACCTGATCTCAATGTTTAAGGTTAGTATGGTGGTGACCTGATATCACATAGCTAGTGATAGTGTTTTTATGATTTTGAGCCAGTTTGCCAACCCCAAACCAATTTCATAGGTCAGTTTTCTGAGGACAAGCCCTTCTGTCCTGTTTAACTTCTGTTGAACATGATATTTTTTTCCTGCTGTAGAAATAAATAATGCTAGAGGTCAGCCACAGGAGCACAGGTCTTGTCACCTCATATGGATACTAATATGCAGAGTAGGATTATAATTTGTTTGCGCATGGCTTTGAAACACACAGTCTGCAATACTGTCAGAGTGACAAATGGAAAAAGTATCTGGTCAGTAAAGAGTAAAATCTGATTTTTTCTGAGATTGCACTGTTAGAAAAGTGGTGCTGTATACCGCCATAAAAGAAAACTGAAACTTCAAACAATGCATATTCACTTGTAGTGAATGCAGTAGAGTTTGCTGAAGGTACTTCTCGTTAGGCTTGAAATGTTTCAAGATGTTCATACTACAAATAATTTATGCTGGAAGCTTCCCTTTGAACAGTCTCTATATTTACAAAAGTGATGCAATCTTCTCTAGGCAGATATCTTCCGTTGTGGTCGTGTACAGAGAAGGTGGGGGGGTTGATGTATACATGCCAAATGTATTTTAAAATTGCATATTACTTATTTCTGTTTATGCTACACATATTTAAAATCTGCTTAGTGAAGGATCTTGGGATTTTTAACTTAAAATGCACAGTTATTTCTTCAGTTAGTAGACTTTGTCAGCAGCTGCTGAACCTATGAATTAATTAGCAGGAGATTGAATCCACACCCTGGCAATAACCTAGAAAATGCAATCATCAGTTCTTACTGTTTCCTTCTGTAAAAGGTGGTCTAAGAGTTCTGTTTAAATAATTTCTCAGAATCATAGAAAAGAAAGGCTAAGGTTGGAAGGGTCCTCTAGAGATCATCTTGTCTAATCCCCCTGCTCAGAGCAGGGTCAAATACATCTGGCTTCTCAGGACTGTGCCCAGTTGGATTTGGAGTGTTTTCAGGGTTGGAGACTCCGCAAGTTCTCTGGGCAACCAATTCCAGTGTTCAATCACCCTCAGAGTACAAAATATTCTTTTTGTTATGTTTGCATTAAATTTCCCATGCCCCTAGTCCCTTTTCAGGACATGATTGAGATTGTTTAGCTTCCTTCAACAGTCTCAGGTATTTATACACATTGATAAGTCTCCCCTCAGCCTTTTAATTTCCAGGCTGAACATCTCAGCTCTCTTAGCCTCTCCTGGTATGACAGATGCTCTGCTCCATTAGTCATCTTCACAGCAGTGCACTGGATTTGCTCCATGTCTCTCCATGTACTAGGGAATACAACGTAAGATCCAGCGCTCCAAATAGGATCCCAGCAGCGTGAAATCGGGGGGCAGGACCATTTCCCTTGACCTGCTGGCAGTACTCCTCCTAATGCAGCCCAGGAGGCTGTTGGCCACCTTTGCTATAAGTTTACAATACTGCCTCATGTTCAACACATGTCCACCAGCATCTCCGGATTGTTTTCTGTCAGGTAGCTTTTCCACTGTGCTACCAGTGCCTGAGCTGTTTCTTAATTGTCGTAGGACTTTGCATTTCCCTCTGAACTTGATGATATTCCCAGTGGCCCATTTCTCCAGCCTGTTGAAGTTCCTCTGAATGTCAGTAAAGCTACCTGGTGTAGCAACACCTCCTCCAAATTTCATACCATCTGAAAACATGGTGAGAGAGCACTCTGCCTTATTGTCCAGATGTTGAGCAGTCCTGGCCCAGTAGCTGGTGTTTCCCCAGGTGTGTGTTGATAAGTGACTGGTCTCCAGCTGGATGTTGTACAGCTGATCCGAGCTTGCTTACCTAGAAGGTTTTCAGTCCATCTCACTGTCCATTTATTTACTCTGCACTTTTTAGCTTGTCTCAGGATGTTATGTGAGTATCAAAAGCCTTACTAAGATAAACAACATCTACTGCTCTTCTCCCATTCACCAAACCTTGTTATCTTACTTTAGAAGGCTATCAAGTTGGTCAGTCATGATTTCCTCTTCATAAGTCAAAGCTCACTGTTCCAAACTACTTTCTTGTCCTTAATCTGTTTGGAGGATACTATCATCTTGCCAGGGGTGGAGGTGAGTCTGACTAATCTGTAGTTCCCTGGATCCTTGCCTTTTTCAAAGACAGGAGGGGCATTTGCTTTCTTCCATTTCTGAGGAGCTTCTTTCAGTCACCATGCCCTTTCAAAGAGGATTGAGGCCGGCCTCACAGTGACATCAGCCAGCTTCCTCAGCATCTTCCACCTGGGTGCATCCAATCAGGTTTGATAGACCTGCATTTTTTTCCATTTCATTTAGATACTCATCCTTCTCCACCATGGGTAAATTTTTCTTTCTTCAGATGGGCTTTTCCACTGGTCTTGGTGACCTGGGACACCTGAAGGTAAAATCTTACCTAGAAAGACCAAAGTGAACAAGGCATTGAGTACCTCACTGTTTTGAATTTCCTTTCCAATACTCATCCTTGTGTACGCAATCAGTGTCTATATTTCTCCCAAAGCCTGAGAGGGATGATGCTGTCCATGCTTGTTTAATTGCATATCTTGTGAAATTGCAAAATGATGGATTCTTCAATTGCCATTTTTAAATGCTGTCTTAAATTGTATTTGAAGTGTTATATTTTAGTATTCAGAACCGGATGGCTTTGTTAGATTTGCTTGATGTTACTGCAATTCTCCTTTAATTTGGTGACAGAGCTTTAAGAGTGGATTTGTTCTCCTACTCCATATGCATATGTGCTAGTGTATGCATACAAGATTACTGCATTTTTACTGCTTGCCAGCTTCTTTTTTTGGGTTTCCACACTTATTTTGTGCTTTGAGTATTCTTGTGGACAGCTTTTAATTATGCATGAGTTCAAAAAGTAGAGTTTTGCTACTAGTAGTGTTTTGATGTACTTTTTGTTAACAGGTTGGCTGCAAGTTTTTGGATGATTTGCTGCTATCTGAATTTCCTTCTAATGAATTTTCCATGGTTATTGCAGGAATCATATCCACCTGTTACTAAACAACCCATGTTCAAACTGCTGAAAACAAACTGGCAGACAAAGCTGTTACCTTTGAAAGCAACAACTGAGAAAAAGTTTAGGTTACAGATTCTACATTAATTCAGCCATACATTATTATTAACATTTGGCTTAATTAAAGATGTAACTGAATTTATGAAAAAAAAATGGTGAGCAATGGATGAGGGTGAGATGACCCTCTCTTACCTGAGCTCTTATCAGAAATAACCAAAGCCAAGAAAAGTATATTATTTGGATCTTCTCTGCATTTTTTTCCTTTTTCTTTTCCATGTATGGAAAACTTCCCCCTCCTGGGATGTTGCTAAAACAAATTCTTGCAACATTTGTAGTCCAAAATACAACTGAAATACAACTCATAGAAGTGATTTTGTTGAATAATTGCTATAGATCTGATCTTGTCAGTTTTGTGCTACTTTCTATATAGGCTAAATAATTAACATGTATGACTATTGCTCTTTTTAGCAAATCCAAATTAATTTGTTCATGTGCACTGACCATAATAATAGCAGACTTCAGGTCATTAAAGGCTATTATTATTCCTATTCCAAAGAAAGCTTGTGAAAATCTTCTAATTACGATTTCCCAGTTATTAGGAAAAATATTTTATTGGTATTGGAATAGAAGACTTTGGCAAAGTAACCAGAAAGCTTGCTAATGTTGCTGATTTTGCAAAAAATGAAGTGGTTTAGTACTTTTAGCATGACAAGAGGACTGCTTCCATTTAAGGTCTTGATCCCTTGAGTTCAGTTAAAACAATCACAGTCATATTGTGGCCAGCTTTGGCTTTCTGGGCCATGCCCAGCCTCTCCCCCACCAGCACCCCCAAGTCCTCAGCAGAGCTGCTCTCCATCTGTCCATCCCCCAGCCTGTATTGGTACCAGGGTTTGCCCCGATCCAGGTGCAGCACCTTGCACTCAGCCTTATCAAACCACGTGAGGTTCCCATGGGCTCCCTGCTCAAGCTTTGTCCAGGTCCCTCTGGATGGGATCCTGTGTTTGAGGTGTATGAACTGCAGGACCCAGCTGAGTGTCATCTGCAGCCTTGCTGAGGGTGCACTCCATCCCTTCATCGCTGTCATTAATGAAGATATTAAATAACGCTGGTCCCAATACAGACACTTACTATCAGTAGGTGTCCTTGTGACATCTATGATCTGTCTATGCTACCAAATAAAGCAGGTGGGAGAGAAAGGGCAAGGGGTAGATGGTAGAAGCACTTTCTCCCCATTTTACAGATTTGGAATCAAGCCATACGAGGAAAGTTGAGTAGGTGACAAAGTTTGCATAAGAAGACAGTAGCAGAAGTCCAGGTAAGATATGGGTCATCTCATTTCTTCTCCCCTTGCCCTCTGTTAAATATGTCAATAGCTGAGAGAAAACATGGTGGGGGTGATAGTATATTTTCTGTGAGTGGGAAGTACAGTGAATTTGTAAAACCTAAAAAAACCCTCTGACCTTCAAGGAGGATGTATTAAAAAATGGCTATCTCATTATTTAGGAAAAAAAGGTTTTATAGTTGTCTGTGAGAGTAAACAAATAAGATCAGCAGCAAACAAAGAGGAAAGCCAGGGTTCTGCAGATCAGATGCTTTTTAGTTGGCTGCAATGTTTGAAAGGGAGGTCACTCACCCTGTTCTCACCTGAATTTTTCTCAGATATGAAAAATAAGCTCAAAAATTTGCAGGCTGACAAGGGCTGGTAACTTTAGAAGCTTGGAATGTTTACTTGCTTTACTTTGCTTAATGTTTTTACTTACAATTATTCACAAAGTAAATCTTTGACAGAATTTAAGAAATACTCATATTAAATTTAATGTGCATTCTGAATTTAGGCATCAACCCTACTTACCTCATCCTTCCAGTTTTATAGCTTAAGATGCCTCGCTGCTTCATCCTTCTGTGTCTTTTTCTCCATTTTCCTTGCCTGACACAATTTCTTGGGTGCATATAATTTCTTTCCTCCCTCACAGTCATCAGTTTTAAATAACAAAAGGTTTTTTCTTTGCTGAAGAGTCACATACCGGTACTTATCTTTTTCTCTTTATATCTTTCTTTAGCTTGTTGCAACAAAACAATCCTATATGTAACAGCTTAAGAGGAAAAAAAAAAAAAGAGGAAAGAGAAACCAGGGAAGAGAGAATACTACAAAAGAGCTTTGAGGAGACAGGATTTTCTTGTTATTTGTGAAAAACATTGAAATGCATCCACTACTTAGCTATTATTTGCTATGGGGAAAAACGTCCTTTATTAAACATGAAAACTAAAATTTCAGCTACATTCTTAAAATACAGTAGGCTATGAATAGAATGTGAATAGTGCAGCTGGGCAGCATTATAATAAAATTTCTTTCTGTTATATAAGGGACATAGGGATGACCTTCACCCCTCACTGTAAGCTCTCTCATGAATTATGAGTCATTCAACTATTAGTGGAATTAAAATCTATAACACTGCCAATCATTGCCTTGTATCCCTATGGAGCTCTTCCTTTTGCTGTCAACATGAGGACGTCTGCAATCTCTGCACATATATGCCAATGATATGTTTATAGCCCAAGCAAAGGAATTGTGATTTAGTTTTAAGATGCTTCTACAGCTTTTTCATGTTCATATTGAGAATATTTTTTGTATTCTTGATGAGTTGTCAACTGTAGCATGAAGGAATAATGTGTGTGGGTTTTTTCCTTTTTTTGTGCTTCAACAATTTTGTACAATCTCTACATGATTTGACTGTTCAGGAGTAGCAATGCAAATTTGTTGTCACTGGTCTATGGACTAAGAGTTGTGGTAAGAAGCCACTGGTAAGAAAATGTAGGTAAGAATGTTTTAAACTTTAGCACACAAATAGTATGTGCAATACCCTGACCAAGGAGTAGAGGACTGTAGCAGGAGACCAAGGTCAAATCAGGGTGTCGGACAATTCCTAGTTCCTCTAACTTTGTTTGAGTTGCTTTGAGGGCTCTTGTTTGTTTTCCCTAAATTGCCTCTGAACTAAATACTTCAAAATTTACTGTAATTCTTAACAGAGTTGATCTGAAGCAACCTTTTGCAAAGCTGAGAATATGCTGTTTGCATCATTCATGCATGTGTAAACATCATAACTCATGGTCATGACTGACTCCTCACTTGAGGAAACCCAAGACCTTTCCTCAGTGCACTGTGCAAGTAAAGGCTTCCTTCACACCCACTGGAAAAGAGATAACATCTGGCAAAACTAGCTCTTCTCTTTTCAGATTAGTTCCCTTTTGTGTAGAACTTAGCTACCGTTATCCATCTCCAGCAGCTAGCACTAGTGTGTTAGTCCTATTTCTCATGTGCAAATGGAGCTATGTAACTTTCAGGTGCTAGAAGGTATCTAAAATAGGCCTGTCAATGTATTTCAAGGTATAAAAGTGTTTTTGCTGTCTTGGAGAAAATAAGGACTTTTCTTTTTCAAGGTAGGGCTAATGAGGAAACAGAAGAATACGTTACAGTTAACATGGGAAGCCGTACTGAGAATGATGAGCAAAGTGAAAGCAAAACCACTTTGTTGTCAACAACTACAAATAGATGCTCAATTCCTCTTAGTCTTTCTAATAAGCATTGGCACAATCCATGTCACACAATATAGCTGAAAGAGATATTATTTTTATTTTACAGTATTTAGGGGGGGAGCCAAGTTCATCATGGCCAATTAGGTGCTCTGAATTTCAATTGTTACAAATACTACTTCCTTTGATGATACTGGGTGTGCAATGAGAGACATAGTTTCAATTATTGGTGTGATCCGTGATTGATCAATTTTTGACAACAAAGAATTTTTAGCAGGGCCACATGGTGAAGTAGTCAGTGGAAAATTCCCTTTGATAACATTTCTATCTAATTTTGGAGCACTGCCACTGCCACACATGAAATACCAACACGATTGAATTTCTTCTTGCTGGCATTTAGCAGGACCTATGGGGGTGTGCAGAAATCAATGGGGGATCAGGAGTCTGGAAAATTGCATACTTGAAGAATTAATGAACTATAATTCTGTATTACATTCTCAATCACATTTTGCTTCCTTTTCATTAATGTAACTAAATTAGTTTTCTGTGGACAGGGTACTTTAAAAACTGCAATCATAGTCTTGCTGGTATTAAAAAAAAAAAAAAAAAAGGACCTGTTATAATAGTAGCTTTTTTTCATGGAACATGACCATTGGAAATTTTTAGTGAAGAACATATCATCTGCAACACTGACTCCACCTGTCGAAGCAATTTTAAGATTACTTAACCAGAAGCTCTGCTAGATCTGGGAGTTATTGAGATACAAGCAGCAACTTCCAAAGACATTACAAATGCTCTTTTTTAAAAATGATTTTTTAGCCCAATATGGGCCTAATTCATTACCCAGGGGAGCAGGGAGAGGAAGGGCCACGGTCTTCACTCTCCTCTGAAGGCTGAGATATCTGGTGGTATCTGGGATATCCAAGTATCTGAGATGGCTTGTGTTTCTAGTGCTGTGTAGAGAAGGTTCTTTTGCTCACGGAACTGTGTTATGGTGGGATAGAATTGTAGGTGACTCCTTGCTGTGTCCCACGGGCCATCTGTAATCTTTCCTTTTATGATTTAAACTTATAACTGAATTAAATGTTGGGATGAAATTGTAATTAAAATCAAGAATATTCTATGGTTGAATGACAACTTTGATGTAAGAACTCATACAGTGAAAAGAGTGCCCCGGTACTCAAGATGTGATCTCATATCTTTAAAGAATTCCTCAAAGATGACAAATCAGAGTGAGATTGTAAACAAAAGCCATCTCTAGGACTTACATTGACAAAGGAAGAAAGAGGACTTCTATTGACAAAGGAAGAAAGTTTCTTTTGGAGTCAGCAACAATGTTGGAAAAAAAGGAGCTGATCAAACTTTATAAAATAGATTTTAAAGTCATTCCAAATAGCATAGGTTTTCTGGCATAATTAATATCTTCCTGAATTATGTCAGCATTCTTTGCCTCTATATTCTTGAGGGTTTTATTCCTCTTTATGGTATTTATATGCATGTGGTATGTGAGAATGTAGGGGGATGGAAATCCCAAAAGCTGATATTTTGTTTTAACAACAAGTTAGCTCCAGTATATTGAACTAGTTTCAGGATCTTATATTTCTCCACTTAGACCTGTTTTTTTGTGTAAGATCTCAAATCAAACGTCTGGTTGAACAGGAGAGTCTTCTCAAGTATCATCATGTTAGAAATCTGTTGTCACACGAAAACCAACACAAACATTTTTTGGTCCTTAAATGTTAGAAATGGAACTCTAGAATTTTCAGTAGAGATAATGAATCCTTTTCAAGGCTACTCCAGAAAACTGAGTCCTTGATAGTAAATGCTTCATGTAGTACAGTGAACTTTCATTTAGTCCTACTGAATAAGGCCTTTTCCTCCTTGATTACGTATTTACTAAAATTAGATAACCTAGACATCATCCTAATCCTACTGGATAGTCTGTTATCTGAGCATAAATCTGAATAGCTGAAACATGATTTTTTGTATTCAAGCCAGGCATAATATCCTTGAAATTGTATTAACATACCCAAAGGCATTATCGGAGTCTGTCTGTTCCAAATGTACCCATGAAAAAAAACCAAACCAGCATTGAAGATTTATCTGTTTGAGTAGCTTCAACATCTCCTAAACCACTTATTCAGTGATCTGTTGCTGAAATTATTGTTCTTTCAGTTGTTTGCACTTTATTTGTACTGGATATGGGGCTGGGATGTGGGTGCCTCTGGAGGTTTGCATTAGGCTGGCAAGGCTGTTGCCATTGAAACGAGATCTCAAATTTAGCCTGAGTCTGTAGTGACTGAACTTTGTGGAAGATGTTGGCTGCTCATTAATGCCTATAACCATATCTGGTGGTAAAACCCAATTAGCACTGGGACAGATTATTACAATTGGGAGTCTCTATTAATTGGTGGTCCTAGCTAGGTGCCATGTATTATTCTGCCACAGAAAACCTTCCAGTTTGGAGATAACTAAATTCTAAGTATTCACAACTCCCAATCTGTGGTGTTGACTTCTTGACAAGCAAGGACTTTGGTTTGTATTGACCTGGATAAAGCAGTTTATGACAGAAGATATTTATGGACTGTGTTGTGTTCTGTATCTCTGTAAGTTTGTGAATGCAGGCTTTTCTAAGAGGAGGATTTGGTGATTAATATTTAAGTCTTGAAGTGAGTAATATAAAATGGTGGCAACTCCCCTCCCCTCCCCCACACCATGGTTCTTTCTGGAGTGCACATTGACTATATTAGAGCTTGGTCCTTTTGCTGGATGAAAGAGAGCTGCTATCTTTCTAATTGGCAATTTCATACCACTTTCAGTCTTCAAAACGTCTTATTATACAGAAATTCTCTAATAATATGAATCAGACAGCTAGTTTTCCTTTTTTTCTTTTTGTACCAGTGGATAATTTGCTAATGATCTTATTTTACTCTTCAGGGAGCAGAGTTTTCTCAGTCTTCCCAAGAGAAAGGAGTATAATAGATAAAAGTGTTGCCACAGTTAAGGAAATGAGTGATTGTGAGGTATGAAGAAGGTGATTTGGGAGAGCAAGGTTTTTTCTTGTCAAGAGGACCTAGGTGTACACAGCTGTTACTTCCAAAATACTTCTGATTGTGTGCCTACTTTATTAGAGTGAGGCCTCAGGGAAAAAAAAAAGAAAAAGAAAAAAAAAAAAATGTTGAAAAATGGGTAACAAAATATAGAAATAAGAAGACTGACTGGTTTAAGACAGATGCACAGGAGAAAACCTGAGTATTTGAAAACCAAATCAAGTGCAACGTTAGCGTGTAATAATCAGTTACTCTGTAGGAGTGTGTACATGAATTACATAGGGTGGAGAGAGTGCACATGTTTGTGGTGTTTTGTGGGCTCACCAGTCTCACAGGTATGAGTGTGTGCTCTCCAGGCACAGTGTTTCTAAAGCCCAAATCACAGCTCTTCTGCTGAGCACGATGCTGTAGGGTGGAAGCACAGCCAGAGCACGTAGTACTGAAGTGCTGTGGCACAGCTGTGTAGCAAATCTCCAGTTTGGGACGAAGGTTACTTCCCAGTGACTTCTGTTTCAAACCTGGCCGCCTGCATCAGTGGGATGGCAGATCTGGTATGTGCGACTGTGGTCGTTATTTCAAAAGGAAAAATAGAGAATGCTACCTCTATGGAAGCCAGTGGCAGTCCTGCCATAAATCAGAGCAGGACCAGGATGAGCCCATTTCCTCTGGCCCATCACACATGGTATAGGATGCTGTTTTATTTCCTATGGAAGCTGGGGATGTTGCCTTTGTTTTTTAATTCTTCTCCCCTGACTCTTCCACACCTCTTCACAGCCAGTTAAAGACCAGAACTTGAATACTCCAAATAAGGTGTCTGTCTTGTTCTAAAACAAGTCATCACTTGTTATTGGAAAATACACCTTCTTCCTTTACCTCTACTTAAACATTGTGTTTAAATTTGCAAGTGAGAATATAAAGGCTTTTGCTAACTTTTTTCTATGGAGTAATATTTCATTTTCCATGCCTTTCTAGTACAGCATCAAACAGGATTCATTATCGCTGTTAATATTCCATATATTCCATTGATATACCATAGCCATTGGCCAAGCAAAACTTCAATCAGTTTTTCTTCTCTTGTCAGCTCACACCTCTGACTGAGCAGCTGCAAGATGATTCATCAGAAAAGGTTTCACCATAGGACAGAGGAAAATTATTTCTGTCTGCTTTTCCCATACTAATAAGATAATTTCAGTTGTAGATAGTTTTGCAGCACTTCCTGAGCCGTGCTATGCCTATTTGAACACAGACATCTTTTTATCCAAATGTCAAGAAATTTTTCTGTGAAATCAGTGCTTTGCCTCTGCAAGATACATTTCTGCTGTGTTTTCTTGTTTTACAGAGTTGTGACAGTCATATTTTGTCCCTTTACAGAGCACATTTCTACTAGAATTAATGATCAGCATTAGCTTTGAGAATTAAAACAAAATTCTATGCATAAGGAGCATCTATATTTTGAAACCCACTGGCATGTGCTTAACATATCATTTGCCCAAAAAGTTAGTGGTGGGGGGAATTGTTTTGGATTTCTTTTGTTTGCTTCAAAATCCTGAAAGGAATAATGGGTTTTTCCACATGGATGTAGTTACTGTTCCAATGCAATGGCAAACAATCTGTAAGGAGTAAGACATTTCTTCAAGACCTGCAGCATGCTTCCATACATGCTTGTGATGGGAGACTTCCTTACATCACTCCAACTTTACATGCAGTCATAACAAAACCAGAAGAACATATTTTCTTGTTTATTGACATCTGTTGAAGCACTTCATCCCAAGTCATACTTCTTGTGTTATAGATTCATCAGCTAGTTTGCAAACAAATACAGAGAAGCTGCTTTTGTTGTCACTTTACCAATACTGATGTGACGTTCATGGCTTATTTTTCCTGAATAATCAATAAGTTAATCTGAATGCATTCCACTTGTGCATGTGATCCTGCACTTACACTTATAAGGCTTATAGATTCACAAATAAATTTTTCTGAAGAGAGAAACACAGGCTTTCTTTAATTCACATCTGTTACTTTGACCTAAATAACACTCGTTTCTACAGCTTATCAACAGAAAATATATTCAACTTCCTCAAAGAAGTATGTGCCATCCAGTGTCTTAATGCTGTGTTATTATGGAGACAGTATGAAAATTAATACCAAGTCTTAACAGCAGCACTTTGCTGTTGTTTTCAGCCTCAGAGTTTACACATATTATTTGTTCTTTGGGATTTGTAGCTTTAGCTAACCCCAGCAAGTTATCATGTACTGACCAGGTGATCCCAAGTGTTTAGCACGGTCACTTCTGTTCTGCCCAGAGAGCTGTGTGCCAGGCAGCATATTCCCAGTGGTAAGGGAACTTCCAGACTGCAGTCCTTTCTTCTTTTCTTTTCCTTCCTCTTAAGTAATCTGTGGCTTTCTGAGCGAATGGCAGTAGATAAGACACAGACTGCAAGCCAACCTTTTCTCACTACTGTAACATAATTTTCATTGATCTTCCTCTGATCTCTCAAACACCTCTGAGGTCCCACTGGTTCTTGGCTGCTCACAAGAAAAAGGCCAGAGTTTATACTGATATAGAAAGAAACACACCGATCAGTGGAAGATTGTAAAGGTTTGGCATTTCTCAGTCCTGCAGCACAACTGCTCAGATGATTATCTTGGAATTCACAGTGGAGTTGAAAATTCTGTTTTTAACCGATAGAGACTTATGACTTAATTTGTGGTGCACAAAGCAGCAAAATATATGCTTGCTGCATTATTCCAGCAGGAGTATTGGTAATTTTTATCATCATAAACACTGACAATGTACATCAGGTGTGCCAGTTTAGAGAGACTGTTGATAGAAAATCAGACTGATGCATCATAGTGAAAATTCAATTGAAATTTTGTCTAGTATCTGTAAAGCTTTTTCAAACCAATACACTCATGATAGAGTTGTACAGTTATTCCAAAGAAATTAAAAGAAAAAAATTATTTGGCATGTAAATAAAATACCCGGAGTGCATTCCATATACCCCCTGTCATGTATAAGAAAAACACAACTCAAAACCAAATGTGGGTGACTGTGCTATACCTTGTAGTTTATGCAGGTGTTCCCCACATAGTAATATTTTTATTACTTTCAGATTTGGAACCAAGTGTGCTCAGCGGATAAGGAAGTCTTGAGTTTTTTTAAAGTTTGTGTTTGAATAAGTTTCAGAAAATACTAGATAGAGTATGTCTACCTAGGTACACATTATTATTCTCAGAAAAGAGATTTGTTACCTATTGCAGCTCACAATTTATTTTCTTAGCCAGTTTACACTTTCTCCTCTGAAAATAACAAATGACATAAATGAGAGTTAACAGGGAGTGTGGTCAGAATTTTGACATATCTCACATATATCTCAGTGGTGACATCACACCTCTCCTTCATATCTGCATTCTAGAGGATACTAGATTAACTGACATGCTTTTAGAATTTGAGTCTTAATTTGTTAGTTTAGTTCTTAGTTTTAACGATTCAAGCTTTAAGAAAGGTTGAATTCTTACTTTGGCCAGAATAGCCCATACAATGGGAGATTATTCATTGTTCAAGCGCATCGTGGAGCGTGATTAGAGCTTTTTGTTTCTGAAGGCAGCTTGCACATGTTGTCCCTCCCTTTGTGCTGCTTCCACAGGCACCTCTCAGTCTGCTTCTGGTATAAAACACAGTGATAAGGCAGTGAATCTGACAGTGAACAACTCCGTTTTACCTGTTTGACTCCATACTCCTGGTATTCCTAACTGTTTACAGCACTCATACTATTCTTTAGTGCATTCTTTAGGACCTATTCTTTAGTACAACTTACTGTGTACCTGAAGGAAATGAGTGTGTCACAAAGTTCTCTGTGTCTCTGCTAAGTCCATGAGTTCAGGTGTCTTTAAAACATGCTTTGATGGATTTTGGTTCTAGTGAGTGTATAAAAAAAATCCATTCTATGATAAATGGTTATTGTAAAATTTAGTCAGTGGAAGTTGTTCATTTAATGTTTTGATATACCCCTAGAAAAAAAACCTTTATTTTATCTGGCTGCCTGCACTACTCAAAGGGTTAATAACTTATTGTCTGAACTGGGACCTAATTCTTTTCTTCGTGTTGTGGGCAGCTTACACTGATGTCAGATTACCTGTCATGTATTGTGACAAAATTAGTTGTTACTATGTAGGCAGTAAATTGGGATTAGCAGAACCTCCACTGCTGTTATACCCAAAATAATTGGCCAAGTACTTTTATGGAAACAATTCAAAACTTCACGGTGATTAATTCTGCAAATTCAAGTGTCAGTAATGAAAATAATTCTGTGAAACCCAGAAACACCAGAGACATGATTCTTTCATTGGATAAATATAGCAATTTCCTCTGTGTGAATTTTCTTCTATTTTGTTGTTCTTAATAACAGACATTGATGAATGCTCAGATGGCTTTGTTCAGTGCGACAGCCGTGCTAACTGCATTAACCTGCCTGGTTGGTACCACTGTGAATGCAGAGATGGCTACCATGACAATGGGATGTTTTCACCAAGTGGAGAATCCTGTGAAGGTCAGTGTCTGAAAAAGGTGGGGTCGTCTTATGGCTCACATGAAAATGTCTAGAGAATGTCTAGTGTTTTGGATTGTGCTGGTCAAGTACTGTCTTGAACACTGCAGTGAAATTTAAACCTTGACCTAGAAGAACTGTAGTCTAAATAAGCATCGTCAACAAAGGCAAGTGAAAATAAATTACAAATATCCCTATACGGTGGAGCATTAGTGGCCATTTCTGTGTTTTACTAATGTAATACGTAAAGTCAAGCATAGTGATTAAAATGCAGTTTCTCTGGCCCTACATCTGCTTCTGTGTGTGTCCCTTGCATAAGTGATTTCCCATGGGCTGATAGCATGCACTGTAATCTGTCACTCCACAGTAATCTGTTTATATGTCAGATTCTTTGTGTATAGAAATGAGGTCTCCATCCAGACCTTGTTTCCTTCACTTCATTTTCCTCGTACACTGAAATAGTTTATGATAAAAACATTACCCATTTCAAAAAATGATTGTGCATCCCTGAGACCCTTACCTACACCTTGGTTAATATTGTAGTGTTTCTTCTGTGTAATGGCTAATTGCTTCTAGAAGGCTGCAATTTGAAGACCTACATTTCAAACTGGGAAGCTCAGTGGACACAGGGCTGGGAAAAGTTGTAGGGAACAAGAGAGTGACAAGGGGACAAGGAGATGTAAAGGTTTTCCGTGTTTATGAATCATGTTAGAGAGAACAGCAGATTAGTAAGAACACAGTTATTTTCAGATACAGATCTCAGCATGGAATGTTATTCAGATCTTAAGATATTTCAAGCAGCTGCTCTTAAATAACAGAACAAACCAATCTTATCACCATTTCTCCCTTCTACCTCTGAGTGCTGAAATATTCAGTGCTCACAGTGTAAGCTTTCATATTGCTGTTTAAACTCACATTGGTGGGCTGCATCGGTCCCAAAGGGAAGCAATTGAATTAATTTCTCTAAGGCAGACACACAGACACTTTTCCAGGAGTGAGAATGACCTTTCTGGTATACCCATCGTCAATACTTTATTTCAACACGTTTTCATCACAGCTGAAAGCCTGTATTCCCAGGAGGAATCAGCAATTTGAGGCAGCCACTGCTTTCATAAGTCAAGTTTTCTTTGTCAAGAACTAACTAAATGTCAGTGTTAGCTGGCCAGGAGTTAGGACAGGAAGGTGCAAAAACTAAGTTGTGATCCCTTTGATTATAACATTGCACTTCTGTCACTCATGGCACAGGTAATAAATACTCCAGCCAGGCATTAATGGAAATATTCTCAATATTCCAAGTTTTATCTTCAGTGTCAATATAACATTTATCTCGTAGGTTGAAGATAGTGGTTTGGCACATGCTGTCTCAAGAGAGATACATGATTCAAAGTGACTGTGTTAAGACGTGTGCAAACAAGTATCAATTAAGAAGTAATTTCTAAGCAAATAAAAAACCAAGGGGAAAAAAATATGGAGATTGCTACATGTGTACAGAAGTGGCAATTATTAGACTATTTTGACCTTTTCTGCAAAGAGCTGGCAGCTCTTTATTAAACATACACAGAGGATAACAAGTAATTAGAATTAAATCACAGATGCCGGGAAACTATCTTCATTGCTGATAACACGAGTCACTAACAGTGGAACACTTTCAGTTTGATTGATTTCAGCTCCAAATATTGAAATCCTTAGCAACTTGAGATCATAGAATCATAGAATGGCTTGGTTTGGAAGGTACCTTAAAGATCATGTATTGCCCACCCTCATCCCACTAGACCAGGTTGCTCAGGGCCCCCTCCAGCCTGGCCTTGATGAGGAGGGAGGTTAGATATTTGATTAGTCTTACTACATCACTTTTTATTGGATTGACACCTGTGACATACTGTCTCAGATAAAAATAAAACAGGAAAGGGTGTGAACAGACAACCTAAAATCCGTTGCAGTATGGAAAGTTGAACTTGCAGTAACACAATACAGTAGTGCAGAAGCAATTGTCTTCTCTGCTGTCAGATCTTTCCACTGCAAGAGATTTCCCTACTGGGTTTAAGGACAAAAAAAAAAAGGATTGCTTTTGTCAGTTCTTCAGTAACCCTGGTTAGATGTGATTAGATTGAGCTGTTGGTGAATGGTCTTTTAGACAGTCACTTTAATAGGGCAGCAGCTTCCAGGTCAACCTAATCTCAAATTTCAAATTACAGCTCTCCAATTCTCACTTTCAACTCTATCTGGGACCAGTGTCCCCTGAAACTTTCTGGCTTGTGTAAGTGCTTCAGCTTGCAGAGCTATAGTAGGGACAGTGCAAGCTACTTCAAAGTAGTGTTTTATACAGAGTGCATAATAGGCTTGACTTGACTCATCTTTTGTAAGTTTTAGTTGCTTTGAAGTAAGTTCCTTCTTTTTGTGGAAAAAACCTGTAAAAGCCAAGGAAGTGTGGATTCAGATTTTCTTTCTTGATTGTTCTACATGGTCTGCCTCAAATGTGGGTCTGTTTGTGTCCCCTGGACATGTGCTGAGAGTACTACACAGAGTATTTCAGTGATCAGTGTAATCAGTTCTTTGTTTCCTTCAGCAAAGCCTCCAGTTTTAAAAATCCACATGGAAACACCTCTGTTAAAATCACAGAGGCACAGGAGCATTTCCTTAAAAACCTTATTTTAGCACAATACGAAAACTGCACGTACCCCTTTTGCAGGAAAAGTCCCTTTAGGATGTCATACTAAATGTTCCTAGCTAGAGGTGGGCTCCTTGGTACCATTGGACTTTTTCAGTGCTTGATAATTAAATAATAGTTACTGAATTGCCTATTTTACACATATACTGACCTTGGCTACTGCTTCTTCTTTGGCACAACTGAGAATATTGAGGATTTTGACTAATGTACTTGAATGTGAAAATTCATAATCCCATTTTATTGTACCTACAGGCAATGGAAGACCTAGAGATTCCTTTGCTAATAGTTTTGATTCACATTATACCCTTAGGTAGACCTATGGTGTCTAAAAATTACTGAGAGAAATTATGGGAAATGCAGCTGTAGGGCTTCAACCTCTTACCAGCAATTGCTGTTTTTCCCTTGGAAATAGAATTATGTTATGCATCATTGTATTTCTAGAAAAGTGAAATATCAGCCATGTAGTCTTTGAGAATTGTATGGCTTGGGGAAGTCTTAAATTTTATATATGCAAATATAGCATTCAACATGGTATATTAACTGGTATCCTTCTCTTTGCCCCCTGACGACTTTTCTTTCTAGTTTCTTTAAACAGTCTTTTTGGTGCTGAAGGTGGTCTCCTATGTACCATTTCATAAAGAGAGCTGGGCTAAGAGAGTAGATATTGCGTCCTCAGGCTTCATTGCAGTAAGAAAACTGGAACAACTGAGGGCAAAATTCTAAAATAAGAAAGTTCAGGCCCCATTAATGTTTGCCCTGCAGTTCTGTATAACATCCTGATTCCTTTCAATTTGTCCTTTGCAATGTCTAAAAGCTTCCAGAATCAGTTGAAGAGAGAGGCTCTATTGGTTTGTACCAGAATAGTTCAGGTTATACCTCATCAGTTGTTGGACATTTTGCACACATCCACATCCAAAGAATAGCTCACCTAATTAAGGCAGCCCCTTAGGACTTACCGAGAGTATCTGTCAGGTACCAGCTGTTGTTAGCGCAGAATATGAGATCAATGTACCTTCACTCTCAGCAGGCACTACATTCTTTAAATGAGACAGACGCAAATGAAAGGTTTGGAAAGATCAATCCAAGAATGCCCAGTTCATAAAATAATCTTTTTTGGTTGTAAGGGTTTATCTGTATGTTTGGGTTTTCTGTTCTGAAATATCTCCTATTTTTCTTCTGCCATTCTGCTTCCAGAATTAGAATCACTTCGTCCTCTGTGTGACAGAGCAGGCTGCCTGACAGCACAGAGGCTGAGGCTCTACTTGAACACTCTTTTCCACAATCCAGGATAATGAGGGGTGGAGGCATATTACAAGCCTCAGTATGCTCCTCAGCCTTACTGACTGAGCAAAGTCCAAAATGGTCACTCCAGCATTCATGTCTGTGGGTCTGGAAGGCAGAGGAATTGCTGGCTGTCAGGATGTCTCAATTTATCTCACAGTACCTCCGGTATTTTAACTAGTACATGGAATTTCTTGTAGATGAAAAACTGCGGTCAGTTTGGAGTCCTACACTTAGGTTTAACAGAAGCTTTGTTTTTGATAGCACTGCAGGGAAACAGGAAATAAAAAATCACTACTCTTCAGCAGGAAATCTTACTAGCACTCACAAAGCTCCATCAAAATCCTTTTGCTTTTATTCATGGTCATAAAAGGTCAGCAAATAAAGTGACTTCTTTTTTCTTTCCATCTATCCCAAGTAGAGCTATAGGCATTAAGACTTCAATACTGAATTTGGGAACCCAACTTAAGCATCAGCAAACAGAAGGCAGATATGGAAACAAAATAATATTTAAATATTATGAAACTTAGGAAGAATGCAAAATTTTCAATGTTTCCCATCTTCCCAGGACTGATAAAATAGAAACTTGACCACTATATTTTAATAAGACAGCAATTTGAACACATTTACTGTATCAGGAAACATTTCTGTAAAGCTGGTGTTACCATCTGAAGTCTCAGCTCTTCGTCTTCCACATCTGGCAAGCACTCTGACAGCTGGCTTACATGAACTCACGAATAAATTATTCATAATTCACTTGCTCTTTGAAGAATGATTGCATCAGTCAATAGATTTACTCAGGACAGAAAAGAGCAGAAATAAAACTTTCTGCTCAGACAAGTTTGGGTTCCCTAGCAAATGCACTCCTTCCTTTTATGCTTTAAGCAAAAAGTACTCAGCTATCCTGCTACTGTGACCTTGCTGAGCTAATGCTGCTGCTCAGAGCAAAGGTAAATGAGCAGCTTCAGTCGCTTCAGAGCAAAGGAGCTGTCTGCTCTCCCAAACCATCTCTTCCAATATTTCTCAGTGATAACAAATGTTTATCTTTTCTTTACAAAAATGAGAGTCTAACAGATATCAGAATGATTCTGGTCTCAGACAGACCCTTAGGGGCTTTGTGTGAATGTTCTGCATGTAAGTGTGGATAGTTCATCAGAGGAGGGAAAGCTGCAACTTTCCATTGGCTGCATCAGAGTGGATCTCTGAGCCTTTTGCCACTTCCTAGCAAGGTGTGCACAGATCCTTTGTTTTCTAATTGTCCCTTGTTTATGTCCCTTGTGAGTTTATTGTGAATTTTTGCATCTGCCATTTGTGAGGTTTTTGTCTCTATTATTCAGCTCTCTTTTTTAGAGCTATCCACATTAGTTCCAAGGTCTCTTTCCAGAATGCATCCAAAAGACAGATTTGATTTTTGAATGGGGATTTCCCCATGCACTTTTCAATGGAATCTCATCTGGCATATTATTGTTTGCTTAGTCAATATCACAAAATACTTCTACATTCACTGTTAATATTTGGGTTTAATACTTCATTGTCAACAGTCTTATTCATTGCACTGTTCATCCATTTCTCCAGGTGACTAAGTATATTGAGCAGCACACATTCTGGCACAGATTCTTGAGGAACTTCCTTGGGACAACTCTCCAGTGTAACAACATGGCATTTGTTGCTGCCTTTTTTTGCACAATAATTATCCCTTTTAATCCCTTTTATTAATAATAATTTTTATTATTTATTAATTATTATTAATTAATATTAATTAGTATTAATCTATTAGTCAATGACCACATTTATTCCATGGCACATAGTTCCTTTTAGAACAGATATGGTGCAAGGAAGGTCATGAATAAAAGTATTACAGGATAAGAAATCTATCCCCTTTTAAAATATTTTTAATCAGCATAGTATAATTTCATTTTTTTAAAATTTATCACTCTCAATCTGTGATATGGTATCTTGAAATAATCTTCTTTCTATCGGAAAATGTTATCCTTTTGATTTCTAGTTTTAATTCATATTTAAAACTTCATCATTTTAATATAACACCCTCTTTGAATCTAAGCACTACCACAGAGATTTTTTTTTGCAGCCTTTTAAATTCCTTGAAGGATACTGAACTTGTGGTCACCGTTTGTCACCAATGTAGAGCAGTAGCTTGGTACAGACATTCTGAATCAGAGGCTGCTTGCTTCTCAGAGCCAGGTGAAATGGTATTTTGTCCTTCTGGGATTCTTTGACTTCCTCTTCCAAGAAACCGTCAGTAAATATCTTAAATGCAAACTTGGGTCATAACCTGGAGCAATTGAAATTCCCATTTTTATGGAGTTTTCTGTCTCTGCAGTCTCACAAATACTGCAAATGGAGTTTAGTCATTCTAAGTTCTGTCACCATATTGAATGGCTTTATTCCAGTATTTTTCCTGTGTAGACAGGAAATTATTTGTGATACAATTAACTCCTAGTTTACTGTAACAGGTATGTCTACTTCTTCTCCCGTGGTATTCCTTTGTTATTGCAACATTAAGTTGTACCTAGAGATGATGGTAAGAAAAATAAAACCTTTAAAAATGTGACAGACCAAAGCTGCTGTAATTTTTCATGTAGGTTAGATAAACAAGAACTGATTCTCTAGGTAACTAGTTACATTTCATTTCTGGTTTTTTATTGATGCAAACCTCCAAGTCTTTTGAGACATAATGTTCTACTGTGATAACATTCAAGCTTCTTGGTTCTTAAGCAGTGTGTTGCAAATAGCCTGAAGTGATCTGTTTTGTTTTGATTTTGGGGTGCTTTTTGGTTTTTTTGGGTTTATTTGTTTGGTTGGTTTTGTTTAGTTGGTTATTTTGGGAGGGGCGTGAGGGTTGTTTGTTTGTATGTTTTTTTAACAATATGGGAACAGTAATAAAATGTCTCTGTGGCTAGATATACTGCAATATGCAACCTGCAATCCTACAATCTTCCCTTTTCAAACACAAAAGATGCAGGACCCAGTGTGCCTTGTCCTTAGCTGGCTGTGGCTGTAAACACAATTTCAGTAACATAACTCACCATCCATTAAAAGTCTAAAGTAAATTGAAAAAAAAACTGAACAAAGTTTTGCTTGGTATGGATGATTTGTGTGCAAGTTCTTTGCTGATAATGCCTAAAGTTTGATGTGGATGAATAATGCAGATGAGAGTTTCATGCATGAAAAGTCGGTGTTTCTCTTGCTGCATCATAAACACACTGCTGTTTCTGATTAGGTTAGAATCAAAATGTAAATAGCTCCCGCTGTGACTAGGGATATTTAAATTGCCCTATCCAGAACATTTATTTTCATGAATCACACAACTGAAAGAAAACTAGGTTGGGAATTGTCATAAGTTCTCAGTGCCAGATAAGCTCGGCTCAATACCAGAGTCAATGATGAAACCTCCATTATTTTCAGTTACTGTGACTATGTTGAAAAAGAAACCTCAGAAGCCTTTTTCTCATGGGAAAACTGTGAAATAGACTTGTATATAAGTGCCAAATGCAGAGTTAGTGTTTATAGGATCACCATTTGCTGTTTGAAGGAAACCTTTCTTGTTTACATGACAGCTGAACTTTGTGCAGTTATCTCATTAAGTATGGCTGCCTTCTGGTAAGTATCCAGGTTGCTGAGAAGTGACATAATTAATTTATGACAGCTGCGTGAAAGTTTTGTACAAAAGAGTGTTTTAAACAAATGAATACAAGCTTCGGAAAGTAATTTATTAAAAATTAATTTAATAATAAAGAGAATCCTACTGATAATCATTATATTTAAATAGAATTTATATCTGTTCTTGTTATTGCATAACTTAAAACCAATTATACTGCGTATATGAAGACCTTAATTTTAAATTGCCAGATTATATTACTTTCAGGTTGGATTTTAGAGAAGATATAGGAAGGAGACAGCAGCTCTTCTGTCCCTCTGCTCTTCCCAAACCAGCATCACTCAAACCATTCCTGTTAGCTACTTTTCAAAAAACCTTCAAGTTTAGAGTCTGGACAGCCTCAGCAGGGCTGTCTGTTCCACTGTTTATGCATCCTTGCTCTTGGGGTGTGTTTACCTGTCTGATGTGCCTGTGGTGTTTCAGCTGTTCAGGTCCATGCAAACAGCCACACTGGATTAGGTTCATGATCCCAGGTATCTTCTGCCCTCTTACAACAGTGACTGCCTCCAGGTGCTTCAGAAGGCAATGAGGTAGAAGATGTAGAGATCTGAGATGATTTGCCTGTTCTGGACTATCTGATACGTAAATAAGTGTACCATGGGCCCTAATGCATGAAATGTAATCGTTCTCCCAAAATCTGTTAGCATTGCAAATTGAATATTCTTGCTAGCTTTATATACTTTTGGCTATGTAATTGTTTTTTGCCTCTTAGGATTCTGTAGCAGTGAGTGTAATAGATTATTTATGCATTGCAGGAAAAGTTTTTTTCCTTTTAACCTTAAATTTGTTGTCTTTCAGTTCTGTTGTCTTGTGTGTTAGGCAATATGGAGGATAAAAGCTCTCAACATAACTTTTCTGGAGTATTCATTATTTTTTTTGTTATATCCCTTCTTGCTAATGTTCTTTTAGAGATGAGCCATCCATTCTTTTTCATTTCTTAAATTATATTTCCCTCAATCTTCCCATAAACCCTAGTAATTTTGCAATTCTTTTTAAGATAGTGCCACTGTTATTGCACACAGCATTTGAAGGAAACCTACAATGCTGCTTTTTTGTACAATGGAATTCTAATAATTTCCTTGCTGTTTTTCATCCCAATTCATATTCATGTTAGCAACTTGTTTACTCTTTTGGGTTTTTGACCACAGCCAACTCAGAATTGAAATGATAATTGAGTTATTTTGCTTTAAACGGAATGTGCTTGAGGTGAATTGGAGGTTTCATTTCCATTGTTGAACCCAAAGCTGAGTGGTTTTTTTAGGTTTTTATGCTGGTGGTGAGAGACACATGCATGACCACATTGCTTATTTTGTCTCATACTCCTCTGTTGGACATATAATTATAACAACACTACTTTTTAATGAGCTTTTATCAGGAACTTGGGTCATATTGTTGTGAAATTGTATTTAGAGTTGAACTCAATATATTGATATTTACAATCACCATAGTTCTAGTCTTTACTCTGTTTTGCACTTTTAATGCTATATCCATTTACTTCATGCCCCTTTGAAGCTTCTTTCCCAATCATTTTTCTCCATTTGAACAGCTGAAAAAGCCAAATAAAGACTATTCAAGTAGAAGGTAGTGTGTGCTGCTAGTTAGCCCTTGCAAAAATAATTGTGTGTACTTTGATGAAGTAATCCTTTAAAATACTCTTTAATTCTTCAACATATAGTTGTTTTGAAGTCATTTATTTTTATTCACTGGAGACATTAATTATTTTCCTTTATTTTCTATTCTTGACACAAGGGCTATAGATGTCACTGCAACTTGAATATTTAAAATATTCTAGTTTTCACACTCTAATAAATGATGAACCTTAAAGCAGGGTGTGCTTGCTTAAATGAGCTTACAGGTCAGACATCACCTTTCACATTAAATTCTCATCAAATGAACTCAAAAATGCTAGACAGAGCTAGCAAAAAGTTTTAAGAACAAGATTCTGAAGCTGTTCTTGTTTCACTGAACATGTCTCATGAATGGTTGCCACAAACTAAGACTCTTTAGGGAGCTGAGAATTATTCTTGCTCTCATGTTTCTTGTGGTTTCTTCATTCTATCTACCTGACTCAATAGCACTCAGAAAGATGCACAGCAAAACTCAAAATATCAGGTTGAAACATAATTTTAAAAAGTGGATGTGACTTGTAAATTATTTTTTTGTGAATTTCTAAGCTATTTCTCCCCATTATGGTGAAGTACAAATTAATTTTCAGCTGAAGGCCTTTATGGCTAAGAATCATTTATGTTGACTGCCACAAGAACATTTTTGTTAATTGAATGTGGTCTAAGAGCGTTACATGGCATGTTTTTGCAGACATTGATGAATGTGGAACTGGAAGGCATAGCTGTGCCAATGACACTGTTTGCTTTAACCTGGATGGTGGGTATGACTGTCGGTGTCCCCACGGCAAGAACTGCACAGGAGACTGTATCCATGAAGGCAAAATCAAGCACAATGGTCAGATTTGGGTGCTGGAGAATGACAGATGCTCTGTCTGCTCATGCCAGGTCAGTACAAATGGTTCTGCAAGGTGGTAGTAGGAACAAAGGGCAGAGCATTGTGATTCAAGTGAAATTCCTGCTTTAGCTGCCTTCTCAGGTGCGTGTGTGGAGCTACAGAAAATAAAAGCATATATTACGTAGGGGTTTGGGGATAGCTTCCCTCTCCTATCTGCATGAGCAAAACATTCCTTGGAAGTTCATTATGTGATATTGAGAGAAGGATGATGGTACTGTTTTGTGCGCAGAGATGCCACCTGTGTTCTCTGGGTGGGAGTAACAGCATTTTCATGCAAATAAACTGTCTAGACACCTATTGGGGTTGGAGACTGACGCCAGTATCTCTAGCAGACGGCTATAAATAGAAGCAGGTTCTGTGTCTGCAGAGTAATTCAGCTTAACTTTCTCAAATGTTTGCTGTGGGAAGTTTGGTCCCAAGCTAAATGCTGATGGAGAGTGAAGGCCCAATACACTGCTGACAGGATCCTGAGCATTTCAGCAGCTCAACTTGCATGTACAGGGTTTGGTTTCAGATCACCTGTCGTCTTCCTATGTGAATAATTACAGAAGAGAGAGGTTGATCATCCTTGACACCCTCCAATCTGATATTCTATGATCCTGTGATATTCCATGACCTGGAAGTTTAAAGCAAGATTCAGCTAGCATCTCTATACAAGAATGACAAACTTAATGCACTCCATTAAAATCTAACCCTTGGGAAAGACACCCTTGGGTTTCAGCACCTCAGGGGAGATCTGCCTGAAGATTGTTTGAATGAAGGATGTATATAAGACAACAGGGGAACCTTATGAGTGTGTATTGGGGTTTCTGGGTTTGAATTGTATTTTGACAAAGGTACTGTGTAGTGGAAAACTTGTGAGCTGCTAGTGGCCTATAATCATGGTAAAAATAAAATTTTGGCTGGAGTACTGCAAATTTCTGTCATCACTGTATGTCTCTTTTCTGAAAACAGAATGGATATGTGATGTGTCGGCGAATGGTCTGTGACTGCCAAAATCCCACTGTGGACCTCTTTTGCTGTCCTGAGTGTGACCCGAGGCTCAGCAGTCAATGTTTACATCAGAGTGGGGAGCTTTCCTACAACAGTGGTGATTCCTGGATACAGAACTGTCAGCAGTGCCGCTGTCTGGTAAGGCTCCTGATACAGCAGCAGAGACTAGAGGGAAAAATGATATGAGATACTCTGATCTGTGAATATTTTCATTTTCATGCATTAGCATCCACTTAATTTCCCCTGGAGTGCATGTATAACCAAAATCTTTTTTTCCTGGATTTTTGTCAGTAATGTCAAGTTCCTGTCAAAAATGCATTTTGACACAATAGATATAATGTAAATTACTCAATCACAAAGATGTTTTCAGCAGAGTGGAGGTCATTTGGATATGGCACCTACATAGCAACACTCGTGTTCACTCATTCACAGACTGATGAAGTTCTATAAGGAAATTCAACATACGTATTTATTATCACAGCTGATAATTTCAAGGGTGCTGGTAAATTAAAACTTATTTATTCATTTGGACATTTTGAGTAACAGAAAAATAATAACACTTTTTGCAGTTTTCAAACCAGTGAAATGAGGTTAGAAAAAAACCCACATCTGTAAAAGCTTGGCATCTTTTTCCTAGGCAGAGTCTTAGCAAAATCTGTTCTGCATAATGCTGCTCAAGAAGTTTCCATGACAGAGAAAATCCCAAGATAAAAACAACTAGCTTTTATCACAGGTTATCTCCAAATATAGAGGCTAGTCCATGTAGCAGCTCTGGGTTGTCATGAGTAACAGCCAGAAGCCCATTTAGTAGGCTGTGCTTTCAGTGTTACCACTGTTGAAATCCAGTGAAACAGATTACTGTGTGCTTCATTAAGTGTCTTAAAAATGAAAAAATGCCCCAACCTATAATTTAGGATCTCAATAGATGTTTCTTTTTTTTTTCCAAGTTGCTACTTCTGTAGCAAAAGCCTGCTTTCTTTCAGTGGCCATGGATTTTTTTGGGTGACAAAGTATTGTCTACTCCTTGGACTCTCCATCACTGGAAAAAATAGATTGAAGTATCAAGATCAGTGGCTGGATTAAAAGATTGCTTTCATTGTTATCATCATGCAATTCAAAAAGAAGAAAATTGACCCAGATGAGAATTTTGTAAAAGACTAACTTCACAGTACTTTCTGCAACAAGTGGAGGAAATTTGGATCTATGACAAGTGTCTGTGGTTTTTTTTTCAGCTTCTGCTCTGAAGATAATGAACTCCTCATTCTCAGAATCTTAGATACATTTTCTGTGAATAAACTTTCCTAGGGCCAAATTATGTTCTTTTTGCCCCTCCTTAAGTCCCAACTATTCACTCTATGCTCAAATGAGTTGAATAAATTGAAGGTCAGGGATGGACCAGCTTAAAAAAAAGAAAAAAAAAGGAAAAAAAAAAGTGCATTAATGACTTCATCAATGAAGTCTTTTCTGTGACTGATAGATCTGCAACTTTGGCCCTTTGGCCCTTATCCAGAGTGGAGGGAAGCTGATTCCAGCTTCTAGTAACCGGTATGATCCATTAAACATCTTTAGATTTGTGTTCAGGTATACAGCAACTTCTCCTAAGGATATGTTGGCCCAACATGAGTCTCTGCTCAGACCTTTTCTTACCCTGACTGTACTAAACAGTATACAGAAGGTGTGACAAAGTTTGGAACTTTGGCTATTCTGATCATAGTATCCTAAGTGGATGGTAAGTGGGTGGAGGTCCTCCCACTGAAAATGTGGTGGTGTTTCCCATTACACTGCGCTGCTGGTAGCTTGATGCCCTTCATCCAGCCAATGCATTCATAACCATGGCAAAGATAAATCTGAGGGCTTTCTGTGGCAAGCCAACAGTCCAAATTGTAAGTAAGAACTAGGTGAAACTGGAGGTTTTGGCTTACTTTTGCAGTGTAGTCACATTACAAGTTCTGTCACTTGCAGAAGTAGGGCCTCACAAGGACAGACCCATATCCTGTATTGCATAACTTTAATGGAGAATTTTCAGCTGTAGCTTGATGGAGAATGTACTGAAGTAAGTTAAATCTACTTCCTGAATGGCATGCAGAAAAAAACCATCTGATCCGCTGTGTGTCGCACAGTGAGTGAATATCAGTGTTTTCTCTGCTGAATTCGGAAAGGACCAGATGGGACAAAATAGCCTGCTAGGAAATATAATGCTGATTCAGAGGAATGTGTGAGAAATAAAATAGGAGCAATAATAATATCTTGTTCTTTCTGAAAACAGCAAGGAGAAGTTGACTGCTGGCCCTTGCCATGCCCAGAGGTGGACTGTGAATTCAGTGTCCTCCCCGAGAACGAGTGCTGCCCGCGCTGTGTCACTGACCCCTGCCAAGCAGACACCATTCGCAATGACATCACTAAAACATGTCTGGATGAAACCAATGTCATTCGCTTCACTGGATCCTCTTGGATTAAGCATGGCACAGAGTGCACCCTCTGCCAGTGCAAGGTAAAGGTTATAAAGATGAAGCTGAGATGCTTCTTCCCAGCTTGTTCTGTGGCACATAAATATTAATGCACTGAGTCCGGTCAGTGAACAGTTGGTGTCTACACTTGTTTTGAAGAATCAGAGATGACAGTAAAAGTGTTCAGCTTAGTTAACTGTACTCTTGCATGTGCTAGAAGCATGGTTTGATGTGCTAGCAGGTTAGAAGCAGGACAGCAGCCCATGATGCTGAGTGCTGTGGACGTGGTTCTGGGCTTTGCTTTTCCACCAGGATAGCTCAATCCAATTTGATCATGGAGCTCCAAGCTCCATGCTGTCTTGGAAACATGCAAATATGTGTATGTAAGCCCAGACTTTGCACAAGAAATTTGTTTGGTGTGATAGCACAGTGTTACAGGAACTGATTGAATTGCTTTTTGAGAATAGTAATTGTTTTCAGAATAAAAGGACTAGTTATATAGTTACATAGCTTTTGTACTTTAAAATTAATCAATGTGTTTAGAACTTTTACTGGTTTTGTAGTCAAAGAAATTCATTGTCTGAGCAGAAAAATTAATGGCTATAGGCATATGTGAATTCTGGCATCTCTTTTTGAGGATGAAAAAGATAAAGCGCCTAACATAGGAGTTTCTGTTCAAAAGAAGGCCATAAAGTGAGTTGTGTTTTCTGCCACCTGATGCTGAAGACTGACATTTCCACAGTAGCCAAGGAGAGACAGCAGGATTCATGCATAATTCTTTAATTATTACTGAAAGCCACTGTTGATTTTGGGCTTTTTTCTATGTTCTTCCCAAGCAAGATGCTTTTCAAACTCTAATACATGGTGCAATTAACTACTTTGAAGAGGCACTCATTAAAAAAAAAATCTGTCTTCAACACCTCCTTCTGTGAGAATTCTGTGTGATAAAACATCACTTCTCCCTCCACTTTGCCTGATGCAATACTGTGTGCAATAGGTGCTGCTGTTGAGGCAAAGTCCTTTCTCAAGGGCAGTGGTATGCACCAAATAAGTGTCAGCATTTGTCTTGATGTCAGAGCAGGTCAGCGGTTAAAAGAAAATGCTGTGGTCTGACAGACTGGCTAGTGGTTAGAAAGCGAGCTGCTGCCCAAAGGATGTTGAAACAGCCTTACAGGCAGAAACCTGTACTGTAGGGTCCATAGCTGGTGCTATGCACCAGCTCCAATGCTAGAAGTTACTTTTTGCTCGAGCAAGTTGCTAAGATTCCTATGCATCTGGTTCCCCACCTGTAAAAGAAATTGTTGTGTGTGGTTCTTCCCTGAAGCCCTTTTGAGACTCAGCGATGGGAAATGTGCTCTTGTGCAGCTAATCAGTGGCAGTGCAGAAGGCATGTATCAGTTCTGATGGCCACCAAAGTGCTGCTCCCATCTGGCTTTTTGTGTTAAGCAAAGACTGAACCTTAAGCACTGGCTAATTGGTATTCAGTGTAAACACATACACAGACTAATCAAATGCATTGCTGCATTGTGAACATAGTGAGGATTAAAACAGATACTCTGCCAACCTCCATAGTTTTAGTGACTCAGGTGTCAATCTGCCTAACAAAGAAGAGGTAGCACTTTGCCCCTAAGCAAGCCAAACGCAATTCTCTTTACAGAGCAGTGTTCGTTTTGAAATGCACTATCTGCTCATATTGCCAGCATTTTAGCATTGCAGTTCTGGATGCCTGCAGCCCACTCCCTCCAGATCTGGGTAATGGTGCGCCCAGTTTGTACAGTTCTCCTTCTCATTCGCCCTGTGTCACCCCACTCCTCTCTTCTAAAGCGTCTCATGAAAGGTCAAAGCTCCAGTCTAAGCCTCTCTAAACGAGCTATAGCAAAATAGGTTTACACAAATCCTTTAAGAATTTAGAAACCTGGGCATCAGCTAAAGCAGACTTAGCCACAAAAACATTTCTAATCACAAGAAGGGGGAGAGTAGGATTGTAACCTCCTGTAACAGAAGGAGTGAAAGAAAGTGCTTGAATTATTCAGACCTTGGTCTTTAATAAGTCCTGTCAGTTTAGTCAATTGAATGTATTTGGACTAATTTATAAAGAATACTCAGATTTTATTTGCATTATAAGAATCAGACTTAAGAAAAGAAGTAGTAGAGATGCAGAAATGTTTTTCTCTGGTATTTTAATGATGTCCATAGGCAATCTGTTCCCTTAATTGCCCTTTATATTCTCACAAGAATGTCTGGACTATCTAGAAAAAGTTTATGGATTAATGTTTGCTGGTGTTACAGCCAGGATGCATGAAGTAGAAGCATTCAGGGCTGAATAAAACCCAGAGTCCCTTCTGTCTGATCTGAATAAAATTCCCAAGTGTCTTGTCTTGTTCAACAGTTTTGTGTATTTGAGCAGATGCCTGATACCTTTATGTTGGGAGCATTCCTTCCACTGATCCCAGCTTCTTTCAGTTTGACTGTTGTAGCTCTGGGACACAAACCACAACAAGCCAAGCAATTAGAGGAATCATAATAGCCTGTTCCCTCCGGCAACATAAGGACATGAGGACAATGTCATGAATCTGATCCAAGTCTGTGCATGTTTTGTATTTTACAAATCTGTATGTTCAAACCTGATGGGTGTTTGCAAACAGCTGAGCTTGTTAGATTTGCTTGTTTTGTACAAAATGCAAATGGTTTCAATTCTTCTTTATGTTTTTCCATCCTTTAGAATGGCCACGTCTGTTGCTCAGTGGATCCACAGTGCCTTCAGGAACTGTGACACCAACAACTATCTCTCACAAGCAGTTTCTGGATAAAGAATTTTCCTTCACAAAAATAGACCTTTAGACCAAAAATTGTTCAGAATTAAAACTAAAATTAGGTTGGTTTTGTCTATCCAAAGTGCAAATATGTGATGAACTTGGTTACCTGAATCAGAGTGAAATTTATGGGACTCAAGACAAACTCAGATGTATAAACCTTTGTATGAAGTTAGGCCCAAATCTTCTGGCTATTTGTCTGTCTGGCATCCTTGTGCAGAATGTTTAGGTTAGTGTAAAAGTGACACATTGTAATGCTGTACATAATGATGTCAAGATCTAAAATCAACTAGGAGCTCTTACAGGGTCTTCCGAAAGCTTTGAGAGTCCAATGCTTGACCAGACGCAGCAGATTTACCTAATCATATTTGGAACTGCACAAATGTGTTTGATTGCTTACTGCAGAACTTAGCAGATGTTTGAGTAAAAGGATGAAGCCTTCAGGAATAATGAACCTAGCAGCTAAGACATGATATGTACAGTATGCGCGCTGAAAATAAAAAGATAGAAGTTATTGTAAAAAACAAAAAAATAAAACAAAACAAAACAAAACAAAAAAAAAAAAACCAAAAAAAAAAGGAAAAGAAAACCCGTGATGCACAGGCATGGCTTCTTAATGTTTTCTGATGGGAAAAGTCATCAATATTTCCTTGTTTTACTGCACTTACTATTATTTCTTGATTGACTTTGTTCAGTATAAGCTTGTTATTGTGCAAATTTAAATAAATATTTCTCTTACCTTAAGTTTCTGTTTGTGACATCTTTCCTTTTCAAGGACATAATTTTCATAGGTGCTGTTACTTCTTCTTCTTTTCCAGCATTCCTGGGCAGCTGGACAATACAGGTGCTGTATTACCTCTCTAGCTCCTCTACATGTGGGAGTTTATGCCCAGCACTGCCTTATGCCTGTCATGTCTTACCTTTGTTCAGATACCCATAAGTAACTTCATGCATCTGAGTCATTACAGTGGATTAAACATCAAATGCACATGCCTAAAGATCAGACCCTATGTGCCGGTGCGGTGTTGTCACCCAGAGTCACTACAGACCATTTGTGTGTGACTTGCATCTCTTCAGATTTACAGGGGATCTTTTCCAAATTCCTTCTCTTTCCAGCTGCCTGGGTTGGTTTGTCTTCCGTAAGCTCCGCAGCTGTTTTTGCTGTTTGTGTGAAGTACCTTAATGTGTGGGGATTACTTCAATATGCAAACCCTATTGTCGCTACTGTTCTGTTGGCACAATAAATAAAGGAGGCTACGTGACCAAAGCTATGTTATTCTCAAAGAGAAATAAATAATAAAGAGTGCTTACAAATTGCAGGCTGAAAAGACTGAATTTGTAAAGAATGCATCATGAACAGTGGTGGCAAAGTGAGAGGACGGAGATGCCCAAGATGACAGCATTCTTTAGATACTACTTTAGTACTCGTATTCTTTTCAAATCGTCTTGCTGCTCTTCAGCATCTCTCTTATGAGTTCAGTAGATTGTCATGAAACCTGGACAGTCAAAACTTCCTTTAATATTACTCCTGTGTTATATGAAGTTACAAAGGAAGTCCATGTATGTGTTTCTACAAAACACAATTATTTCCTGCACACAGATGCTGCTTCAGTTTCACATACTGGGGGAGATCAAAGGAAACTCTTGTTACCCCACGTATCCCTCGAACCCTGTGTCTACTAAGGACTGGATGTTTTTGGATTCAGGGATACAAGAAACACCAGGCTACTGAATGCTAATAGGATAAACAAACCCAAGAAACCAAAAATCTGGAAAAAAAAAATCACCTCGAATGTATATTTTACATTTAACTGTTAAAGTTATGAAGATTTTCAAACCAAATAATCTTTTCCTCATCTAGTCCATAAATAACAGGTATTCACAGGGGCTTTTTGTGTTTTGTCCTATTCCTAGCAAGCTGTAATCACAATTTTTAAAGAAGAGAGTTAGCTCCCCTAAAAACATGTTGCTTTTTCTGCAATGTTTTCTTGCCTGCTAGTAATTGTCAGGAAGTCTTGTTTTCCCCTCAGACTCTGAGGGACATCTCCAGTGGATTTCATGAGCAGCTGCATGCCTGTTTCTGAGAGAAGGTTTTGCAGAAGTTTGTTACTAAGAACTGCACTTCAATTTTACTCAAGAATAGGTACAAGACAGACGTAGAAAATGCATGAGGACCAGAGTTCTTTTTTTGACAAGAATGAGCATTTTTCAAGGGCGTAATCCTTGAGCTCTGGCAAAGGCTGTAAAAAACCAGTGGAGCTGGTAGAGCAGGTATCTACAGAACATAGTAGTAGCATTGTAAGCATCCCTATTTTGGCAGTGGATAAAAATGTTGCAGGTGAGGCAAGTGTCTCTGTCCTTAATCTGGTTCTGTGCATCCTCTGACATTGGTTTCAGAACTGTGATGAATATGAGAACTGTAAGGAAAATTAACTCCAAAATTTTTTTCAGCCCTTTCTCTAATAGAATAATACTAGTGTTTAATACCAGCTTTTAATCAAAACTGAAATGGTGTAGATGAAAAACAAACATCCACTTTTTTTGTTGCCTACCCTGACCTGAGTGCTGGGGGATCTTTCTACTCTTTTAGGTTTGTGAAGCACAATGCAGTACACTAATAGTCTAAAAAGCCACAAATTGAGACACAAGGTAATAGCTAAAACTGGAATCTGATCCTTGAAGAGACACTCAGTGTTGCATGTATGTAAAGAGCAGAAGTCATGCCACTGAACAAAGCTGGAAGTCTCTACTAAATAAAAAATGAGAATGGGTTCAGTGAATATTGTCTAATTTATCTATGTTTAAGGTTACTAATCAGTTGGGAGTTCCTCTAAAGGTCAACAAACCCCAAGAACACATATCAGTGACCCTCATTTTCATTCCTCTTCATCCCGTCTTCCCCATCTCCCTCCTGTTCAGCCCAGCCAGCAATTAGTAGCACAGGTTTTTAATTTTCCTTGAAAAGTAAATTTAATTATTATTAAAAATTGATGTCTGATTTCCAAGCCTAAATTATCTTTTAGACAATATAGTCCATTGAAAAAATACATCTCTGAATGATGCAGGTACGTTGTGCTCTCTTACTGGCCTTTCATTATTGATGCAGTGTTTGCAGTCCCAAAATTCAATAACTTCCATAAAGAAATTGTCACCTCTCTGCAGAGTAATTGCCCTAAGTTAATAGACCTACAGATATAATGGCAGAGATGTCTGCAGATACAATGCTGAATTCAGTGCTGTGGTGAAACAGGTTGGCAAAATGCAGCAGCATCGTAAAACTGTTGAAAAGGAACCTACCCGTGCACCTGCGAGTTTCTGGTACTCACAAATTTACTGGGGGCCATACTAGCCATTGCATTTTGATAGGATTCCTAAAAGTGTGTGTTTATGCAGGGAGGGCTGTAAAAGTGCCCTCCTTCATTTCCAGCAGAGGATCTTGCCATTAACTCCACTGGTCTAGAGCAGGGTCATCCTGGGTCACCTCAGGGAGCCAATCTCGTGAGCCCCATTTGAGCTGGCTTCAAATGCAGGATGTGTATGCAGTAGGATCTCCTCCTCCCCAGATTCTCCGAAGTGAGGGAGGCTCCCACCGCAGCAAATGGCAGTGCTGAGCTCACATGCCCTCTCAACAGGAGGGAACTCCCTTGATTTCACAGATAAAAATAGCAGTAGCTTTAAAGTAGGGCTCTGCTTGTTATTTTTTAATAGTGTAACTTACTCACAGGCAAATGCAGTTTTACTTGTCCCCAAAGCAGTTAATAATTTAAGCTAAAAATCACTAGCTAGCTTTTGCCAAGACTGTAAAGAAAATGTTTCAGAGTATCACAAGTAAGAGGACTGGAGCAGCTCCGGCATCCCCTGAGTGGGTGGGCCTGTGTCTCTTCTTCCATGCACCAGTAAAAAGCCCACTGCAGTCGTGTCTTCTACCCATCACAGCCATATTCACCAAGTCACAATTTTGGCTGTGTCTCCTGTTAGTATTTTATTTTCCAATTAAAAATTAAAAACTTCTTGTTGCTTTAGCATAGTGACCAAACCTCTGTCCTGAGAGAAAAGACAAAGTATACCACTGGATTTTTGAGTAAGGAGAAGCATTTTAGAGAGGGCCTGAAAAGAAAAAGGCAGTGTTAAAAGATGTTTTTCATATCTCTGTGGCTGTTTATCAGTCATGTGAATGGCCACTAGCATGTCAGTGTATTTCACCTTTTTCTTTTTGCCAGTAAAATTCTAATGCCAAATGATAAATATTAAAAATCAGCTGTTGAAATAAATTACTCATCTAGGTCTGCTGTAATCAGTATTTTCTTATTGCCAGAGTTTATAGAATCTGTAAAATACCAAACAGGCATTGTTTACTGCAGCAGCAGATTCACAACCCTATATCCTACTAATCTGTTCATAGATTATTTCTGTAACTTCAAACTCTAACTACTACAAACCATAAAAATCTATTGATCACATAGTGTTTCATCCATAAGACAGCCAAACTCAATAACTGTGCCTCATCTTAGCATTTGCTTTTTCAGTACTCTCATGTTGCCATTTAAGACTTCAAATGTAACTCCCAGTATGTCATTTATGTATCAGCAGTATTCTTGGAACTATAAAATAAAATTGTTTAAGGGTTTATTTTAGGACTGGGTCATATATAAAAAACAGAATAGCTAGAATTACATCACTACAGGTAGAGAGCACTCATCTAAATAGAGCAACAAAAACAAAGTAAAGACTCCCAAGCAACTTCATGGTGGGGAGGGAAATTTCATGGAGGGGATAGGGGAACAAAACAAAAAAAATCAACAATCCCACTGATGTTAACTTGGTCCTGTCCCTCTTTTAATGACTGCTGATCTGAACAAGAAGAGAGATGCAACCTTTTGCATGGTTACCTTAGCTTTTACAGGGAGCGCCTTAGTTGATGCTGCTTTTCAATATTTCATCTGGCTGACTGAACCACAGACTTTTTCTGTTTATTTTCTTAGTGCCTTTGCTAAAATGTAAAAAATGCCTAGGACCCTGGCAGTGCAGGTTGGGCCTGGCCCCTTTGAAGTAAGCACTGTTCCACAGTTGGAGCATCCTGCCCCAAGGCAGCTGTAGGCACTGCTGAGCTGAAGGGGGAAGGAGTACCACCCTACCTAAAGGCGTCTCTGTGCAATCCTGCTATTTTTATCATCTGTGTGTAGCTGGGTGCTCCATAAGCTGTGACCAGAATGCCCCAGCTCAAGCTGATTCCTCTTGCAGTCTTGCAAGGCAAAGCCTCCCCTTTTGGCTGCTGTTTGTGGGTTTTGCAAGGCACGTGGTTTGTCAGTGCAAAGAGATGCGGGGATGTCCCAAGAGCTCCCATATCACCCCAACATGGGCAACCCACAGCTCAGGAATGCTGAGGTCTGCCTTCAAGTCAGGAACACAAAGATCTTAGTGCCTGGCAAGAAGCCAGGCCCTTTAGTCATTTTCCAAGGCAAAAAGCTTGTGTTTGCCTCATTCATGCTGGACAAAGTGTGAGTGCTCACAAACACACCCCAAAGTGCAGTCCTCTCACCTCTTTGCTGTTCCATGATCACACAGCTCTGCAGGACTTACCCCAGTCACCTGAAGGCTGGTCCCATGCCATGGCCAGCTTCCCCTCCACAGCACCTCTTGGGGGAGATGCCTGTGGATGCAGCTTTGCAGCTGGTGCTTGCTTGGGTTTTGTTAACCATCCCTTGACAAAAACTAAAATATATGGATTCCCACTGGGCTTTTTATATGTTCCTAATATACTGTACAATTAAGGTCATTGAATTCGGATAAATTTTCCAGTGAAGTTCTTTCTTTAGTCCTGGTTTTTGCATTTCAGATTAATTTGTGTTTTCTATTACTCTGGAAATTGAACCAAACTGACTAAGTGGTAGCTGAAATTCTAATTAACTTTGTTTTCTTTTTGAATGAGGATTCAAAAGGATTAAAGCAAACCAGGATTCCACTTGTGGCATTTTTTAAGAGAATCAGCTTCCAAAATCTGCAGCCCAGAAGGCCAGTTTGCACCCTCACAGGTCTAATTTCTTGAATCCTCTTATACCAAAATTTAAAATGCTTCATCAATTCCCAGAAAAGCTGTAGATATTCAGACATTTATATGGCCCATTTAAGTGATCTTTTTGTTTCTTATATAACAAGTTTTTGTCATTTGTGTCGCTTTCAAATGATTTTTGCATGCTTCATGTATTTGAGTTGCTTCTTGTGGGTAATATCCATTTGCACATAAAGCTTCTCAGCCGTTGAATTTGATTTTTTTTTAGCTATTAGAATTTAAGGTTCATATATGAAACATATTCCTGAAATATATACACCTGTTCCGCAAAAGAAAATCCTACAGAGAGCTGAATTTGGCCCAGTACACATAATAGTGAAGGCAAAACTGTGTTTGATTTAGTATTTGAGATAGTTTCTGTTTTATTGTGTTCTTCAGCTGTGTTCCAGCAGGTTTGCATTAATCTACTTTATAAGTATAAACCTGGATTCTGAACAATCAGTCAGTACAAGGTCAACTGCAGCTATTGCCTGCCTCGTGTAAATCAAAACTTAAGACACATGGACATTTGTAAGCAAATAGAGAAGCAGAGATTTCACAGTCACCAAAATGCTTTTCATGTACAAAAATAAATATACAGAATGGTTTCAAGTGAATTAGGTAATAAATTTTTTGCCAGTTTTTGAGAGCAAGATAAGGGGAAGACATAGAGGTGAATTTATAGTGTATTTACTGAGTGCTGTACTGGTCTACACCAGAAAATTCTGAGATGGCACTGACTGAATAGTGCAGATATTGGTCAGTGGTTAAAAAATTTCCTCCTATGAACTAAATGAGGTCATCACTGCTTGTGGTTGTGTAGCCACATCCTTTGTACTGGTTTGGGTCAAAAGCACCTAGTTCTGACAGGAATCTCCTGCCAGGGAGGCCTGGAAGCAGGAGGAGAGCTGGCACAGCTGCTGCCCCTGACAGATATCAGGAAGTGGACCCAAGACCCAGAGAACTGTGGAGATCTTCCCTCATCTTAGGAGCCGTGCTAAGGTCCAATTATTATGGTTTTTAGAGAGATGTCTCTGCCTGAATTAAGGTGCAAATGGACCATATACAGAAGTCTATAATAAGGATTTTATTTAATAGTAAATATGAGGTGGGGATAACAAGAAGTTGGAAAAAACTGGGGGCTGGAAAGAGAGTGACAGAGAGACAGATTAAGTAGAAAGTTGCCACAACCCATGGATCCAGTAGATGTCCTGTTGACTCTCTCTGGTCTTCTGATCTTCTCGGTGGTGGGGGTCCCATGAAACCTGGACTTCAGTGGGTCAATATACATTCAGGTGTATGTGATAACATCCAGTACCTCCCCTGGAGGGGGTAGTTTTACACTGTCATTTGCAACACTGTGGTTCTGTTGGAACACTGTGGATCATGTGCAGTCCTCTGGTGGAAGACATTCAGTCTCTCACAGACCCAGGCCCTGAAACATTTATTCATATGCTAAATGAAAGAGTGCTACCAACACATGGTTTTCAGTATGGTTGGAGTGTTTACACGCCATATCTGGAACGGTGCAGATGTGGTCTTCACTCACCTTCTCCACTGGGATCAAGTTCAAAGAGGCTGTAAATATATATAAACCTGAAAATTATGACAGCTAGAAAAGAATTTGGTCTATTTTGTTTGACTGAGGCAAAAAGAAAAGAAGTCAAAGGTCTCTTAAGTGTATTCTGGTTTCCAAGATGAAACTTGCGTTGGTGATGTGAGGAAGGTGCTGGCTGGGTCTCTTGAATTATCCCAAAGGAAAGGATCCATTTGATGTGGGGCAGCTTTTCAAAGAGTGCACAATTAGGGGCAGCGATGCAAAAAATTGCAGACACAAAGAACAAGAAAGACTTGCAAATGTGTGACTGAAACACCATGGCTGTGAAAAGTGGGGATCTGATTGGTCCAGTTGGGTGCCTTGGTGCCCCTAATTACAGATGCAACCTGTTGGCTTATCATCAATGCTTTAGCAGGAAGATTACTTTCACAGGGGTTCCCTGATAAATGTCTGCTTGCTCATTGACATAGCTGACATTTCCTAGCTCTGCTTAGTTATGCAGCCTGAGTTAATTCACATCCTATTTAGTTCATAGGCCAAAGTTCAAATGGAACAAATTTTTAATCCTATTTGTATGGCTGCGTATAATTTCCCTCCTTTATGGTCAGATTAATAACTTCAAACCCAGAAAAAACCCCAAACCCCTGAAACAGCAGAAAGCTCATTTACATTTATTGTGGGGCAAAACTTCTTCTGAACTCTGAATATGATTTCTTCTTCTTAATCACTTGCACCTTTATCTCTGTACAGTAGTAATTTCTCAAATCTCTATTGCTTTTCTACTAAGCTTATGCTATAATTTTACATATGTACCCCATTAAAGCAGCAAACATTTTTTCAACATATTTAAATAAAATAAATATATAAGCTCATTGGATAATGTGTGTTGTTAGAACCAGCAATGGTTTTGATACTGGAAGGTGACAAAATATGTCAAACCAAAGCCTGTCTTTAAAGAACTCCATTTATCATGACCTGAATTGGTAAGGTATATATCAGAAAATGTTTAGCCTGAAGTAATATATAGAACTAGAGAATTTTTTTTCCGAAATGTCTGCTTCAACACTGTAAATTTTCAGAGAGCAGTAATGGCAGTAATGAATCAGGTGAATGTTTGATTTCCAGGGCTCCTTGGGACGATCTAGAATTACTCACATAACAGAAGCTGTACACAACTGAGCTGTGTTGCAGTGCATGTCTCAGTGTTCTTCTGGGATGGAGGAGACTGCAGGGTGAGACCCTTCTCTGTTTCCTTCTTCACTTGCCCTGGAAGCAAGAGCCCAGCCATTACCTCCTGCCCATTTCTGGTCTAGTTCCCATGTTTTCCTTTTCCCTATGCTTCTTATTTATCCCAATTAAACAAAGCCATCTCTCCTCTGAGCTGAATGCCATGGCCTAGTGCTGAGCTGTGCTGTCTTTACTCAATGTCCTTTTTGCCCAGGATGCTTGCATTCCTGCATGTCCAGTTACTGCAAGGCATGTAGTGGACAAGAGGAAGGACCTCTCCATCAATGTGCCTTCCCCAAGCCCTGCAGCTGGGACTTTCAAATGTCTTTTAGGGAATGCCTCAGAGGAGACAGAAAGCTGAATGCCACAGACCAAGGGCCCAGTGGCAAGAGTTTGTCAGTGCTAAATATTTCTTAAAATACTGTTTTACAGAAAAATCACCATCTTTTAGTAAATATTTTTTAATTTAAAGAATAAAATCTACAGGAGATATAATCTTAGTGTCATTTATAACTTACTAAGTAGCTTTTATTCACTGGACCGCACAGTCTTCTGTTAACATCCATGAAACTTCAAAAATGTCATATTAGTCACCGGAGAGCTCCCATTTTATTCCCAACATACATCAGAAACAAATGCAGAATTACAGAGAAAGCATTAATAAAAAATTGACGCTAAAGACTGCAAGGACTGTTGCAAAGTGCATTTCCTAGTATGCATCAAGAGCTAACAATATAAGAAATTCTATACAATTCATGCTTAATATAGTGTGGTTTGATTTTCCAAGAAGAACAACGTATTTTACACTAGGCCTAAAATTGCCTCCATAAATAATAAACCATTTGAAAGCACTAGATCAGTACAGATGAGCAGAAACAGAGGCATTGTGGTGAGTTTTGCTAGAGTCCCTCCCATGTTTAGGTGGTGACAGGTAAGATAAGGAGCATGGTCCTCCCTTTCTGATAACTAGTGATTTACATTGACATGGAAGATTTAAAGCCAGTGAGTGAACTGCAGAGGACATGAACTCACAGGCAGCACAAATGACCAACAAGGAGGCTGATTCTGCACCGTAATTAAAATAAAGGAACTCATTGCCTTCACCTCTATGTGAAGGACTTCTCACTTACTTTAAAGGTCATTAATGGGTCAGGAAAACAAACCAATAGCTCATCTGGGGCATTTTTCTTCCTCCTTTTTCCTTTCCCTGCTCTTGCTTTTCTGTGTTCCTGAGGTTTATCTGCAGAGGTTCCTGGCACAGGATGGGCAATGTTTTCACTTATTAGTCTTGCATTGCTTTCATGTTCTCTGGCCACTAAAACCAAACCTAACCAAACAAGCCACTGAAGAATATCTGGAAAAGCCAACAGGGCTGTTAAAAGAGACTGTACATTGTATAAATGAGAAACCATTGAGAAGAACAACCTCATGTCTTCATAAGCGAAAATGGTTCATTTTCCTTGTAGTGGCATGCTTTTGAGCCTCCCTTTTGCCTCCCAATTTTATGCTTGTCAAAGATAGAGCCAGAAGGTCACAACCACTTTACTCTCCCTGCTGTACAAATCAGCCACTCAAAACTTTCACTTCTTAGTGTATTTCAATTATTTATGATGCCAAACCTAGCTCGAACAAATACACTTCCAGGCCTGAATCTGGAAGCTAAAAGGGAAAAAAATTGCATCACAGCTCGTTAGAAGTGGGCAACACCAGACTGGAAAATAGAGAGAAATTCTCCTAGAATACCTTTGTTGGACAGCAAGTCATGGAGAACATAAAGTATCTTTCTTTGCATTGTTCACAGTGTTCATTTGAAACCATACCATCCTGATATACTTCTTAATATTCCATTTAGAAGTATAGCTGAGACACATGCAAACACATGCAAATCTCCCAAATGGACTGGGTTTAATGTGTCATTCTAGACATGCTAGACAGTTCAGCATCTAGCTCCTGTTGAAGCCTTGATGGGAGCCAAAACGAGCATCTTATCGGTTATGTCTGACCAGATCTCCATACTTGGAAGATGCCTCTGAGAATTTCTCAAAAGCAAGGATTGGGATAAGCCATTCCTGTTAGGGAGTGCTGTGCCTAGCAGCCCCAAAGTGGGGAACCTGCCATAGCTCCCTGCCTCCAGACCATGAATCCATGTGGGCCACTCCCAGAGCCATTCCCTTGGCCCCCAGGCCAGGTGCCTTATTTAGCAGCTGGTCTGTGTTGGTGCTGGTCAGAGACAGGCACTGACAGCACACCCTCATTGTGCCCTGTGCTGGCACCATGGGCACGCAGTCCCTGATGCACCCCTGGCACTCGGCCATCACGCTCTTGGGTCTGTGGGCATGAGCCTCTCTTGGGCCAGTGGCCTCTGTGATAGCAGGAGCTGGTCAGGGTCATACTGGGGTTGCCCAAGATATGGTGTTCTTTGAGGGTGCGTGTGTCGCTATTGTCACGTAACCCCAGACTCCCTATTCTCCCCTGTCCAAGAGTACACTAGATGACTGTTAGCTCAGAAGGACTTCGGTAGGATCTCACATGGCTATTGACTGTAAGCCATCTGGGATTTGGGATCAGAATGCTCTCACCAAAAATCAGTTGTAATGAACTCTGTAATGACAAAGAATGTCACTGAAAATGAACCAGAGAAGATACTCTTCTGAACCTCTCTCGTTGATACAATGAATTTTTATAGAAGAATGAACATACTTCAGTAGAAGAAAGACAGTGTCAGGTCCTGTAAAGCTTTCCAGGACAGAATGGGTTCTAGCTAAACAGTTGTTCTCTCCTGAACAGCAAAACAAAATAGAAGGGCTATTCATCAAAGTAGTGACACAGTGTTTTGGAAGTAGTATTTCAGGTAAAAAATGCAACAGATCTATTTTCCTGTTCCTGAGAAAGCCTTCACTCCTCCTTGGCTTTGGAAGAACTCACTTACAAAGAAGAAAACCCAACTGTACAATCCAGCTGAGAAGAAGGCCCTCATCCCTAATGCCAGTCTGCAAAATACTGATGAGTTGAATGGATGTTCCCAGTGTGGCATGGGCAAAGGAAGTCCCCATCTGCCTTTATGGACCTCAGACCGGATCTGGACCTGCAGGAGCCCTGCAGGGGGTGGCATAGGGTTTGAAGGGACAGTGGGCTTTCCGACCTCGTTACAGGAGATGTGCATGATGTGGCCGGGATGCACCCACAGACCCTGATTAGTCAGCATATGGCCCAGGATGGGGTGCAGAGCCCTGCACAAAAAAGAAGGGCACAAAGGAGGAGATTGCATATGCTCCACATTCTCAGCTTAGTGCTGGTCAAGGCTGGACTCCATCTCTTACAGGTTTTCTTCACATTAGATACATGTACAGATGACAAGGTTTGTCCTGAGCTTTCCTTGCGAGGGTTGTTTATGGGAATTGCTGGGCTTGGGTTTTTCATGTTTAATCTCCTCCCATATGACCACAGAGCCAGGATCTCTCTGCATTTATGGTTAATTTTTTTGGGAGGATATTGAGGAATGTTCCCCCTTCTGAACTTGCTTGCTCTGAAAGAGCTCTCCGAAATCCGCTCGTCAGGAAGAGCATCATGTTCTCCACAGCTCTCGGAGCTGCCTGCTGCTCGTGGGGGTCTGCGGCAGGCAGCCCCTCCCAGCCCCACGCCTTTCACTGCGGCCGTCCTGCGGGGGTTTTGTCCTTCTCACTGGCAACACTTTTGGAGACTGAACAAGGCCTGTTTATCCCCTTGCTCATTTAAATGCAGACAGACTAATGCCCTGGCTATTTAAAGTAATGGCAGTCAGCAGAACAGATGCTCAGGACGTGAGTGCTGGACTATCATTAAAAGATATGGTCTATGATTAAAAGATATTTTTCCTGTGGGAAACTGCAGCCCTCTGGGACTTTTTGGCTTATTAAGAAAGTTTTGAGCTATAATGTCTCTTTAGCAGAGATAAAATAATGCGAACTTGCTACTGATGCCAGGAGCATGTTGTTCTCATTCCCACTAATGTTTCTTGTTCTTCAGACTATTCTGTTTCGATTCTTGTAGGTAAGTGACTTTCAGTAGAAAGAATGAAGTATCCTATGTTGTTGCATATTGAGATCTTAATTTCTTGCAATACCTACAGGTACTCTTGACTTTACCCTGTGATTTCATAATATAATATAAAGTCATACAGTATAGAATAAATTATATTTTCCACTCTGATTTCCTTTTGTACACTATTTTCTAGATAAGAGATCATTCTAGGTGCTTAGATTGATAATTACAAGGATACAGAATGGATTTGGCTGCACACATTACCTTGAAATGAGCAGCAACTATGTTTCTAATTTAATGGAGTGATTCTGAAAAATTGCATACTTACAGCTTATTTTTAACAAAGGAATTATTTCCTTTCAGAAGCAAATCCTCTGTAACATGGGAAGCTGAAGCATGTAAGCCAGCTCCTAGCTACATCAATTCTCACCAGGAGCAAATCTAGCACTGTGTGTTCTACGTTTCTTTGGTTAATAATGTGAATCAAGTTTTATTTGGTAAATAAAAAGATATGCGTTACAAAGGTTTTCCAACACGTCATTTAGAGTGCAATAAACTCTGTGGTGTTTGCTAGCCTTGTGGCTCCTCTAAGTTTCTGATCGTGCGGCATCAGAAAAATCGATATCTCATTTCTCACATCAGCCAGATGGATAGGCCAGGCAAGGGCTTCAGCCAAGCCTTTGTGCCATTCTGACAGGGGAAAAAACACGTTTTCCCTAATTCAGGCCGTACTCTTTACAAGCAGCTATTGACAGCTTTGCAGTGCTTTCTCTCGGTAAGATCTATCATAGCAGAACTTTAGAGTCTTGCTGGCTCGGCTATATTTCTTACACCTCCTCACTTACCAAGTACACCTATAAATTCTGAAAGTGGTTACTTTTGCATGTGCTCACTAAATGTTGAGATTAGCTATGTAATAAAGGAAGTGTTCTGATTTTACAGTCAGTCTGACTTATGCTGATCCTTCCAAAAAAAGGTGTCAGGAGATTTTGGCTTACAAAAACTTGGCAAGTACAGTGCCATGCCTGCTGATGAAATTAGTTTCTCTGCATGGCTGTATGGCACAGCTCTTTATATCTGTTGCAAAACAAGTTGGTGGAGAACCAACTGGCAGTAGAAAATGTTTGTTTTTCTGTTTTGTGGATGTCATGGTACACATTAAAGTAAAGGGTAATTTTTAATACCAGGATTTGGGAGAATACTAATATTTATAGAAAAAGTACTTTCTAAATTAGAAGAGAGGTGAAAAAAGTTGTATTTTGTAATGCATTCACTAAATTTAAAACATTATTTAGTGAAAGCATTGATTTTTGACTTGTATGCACAATATATCATAATCACATCCAAATAAGATTATTAAAAGATAATCACATCTTATGATTGCCAAGTGAATCATGCAATGTATGGGAATATCAAATAAGAATTATCCATTTAGCTCTAGTTGGCGGTCCCACTCACAATGTTTATTGCACATTATTTTTTCCATAGAGACACTGCTTGTCAAAATGAAGACCCTGAAATTATTTTCCCTCTGTATTAACAGTGGCTGAGCATATGAAAAGTCATCCACAACAGTTTCTTCACAGTTATGTCACTGCACATGAGATGGTTGTTGAGTTGGCTTCAAGAAAGCCAGTGCTAATCTAAAGTACTCTCAGCATAGTAATAGTAATAGTAATTCCTGTGTAATACAAGGAATTTAAAATTCAAATTCAGGTACTCCATTTTCCACGTCACCCTCAGGAGAGCTACAGAGGCAGCTCAACTCACAAAGGGAATTTGTGCGCAAATGCAGACCCTTCATAGACTGGTGGAAAGCAGCAGAATACAAACAAGACCTGTGCAATATTTTATATTAATCCTCTTAAAATGCTGACCAGTCTGAGTCCTATGATGAAACTAGAACCTCAGTCTGGGTCTTCCCTCTGCTTTGCCACATCCAGTTCCCTCAGCCCTGGAGATGTCTGGGGAAGCCAGCCCATGTGCAGAACCAGAGCGACAGCAGCCCCCTGGGCTGAGCCTGGTCACTCTGGAGCTTCCCTTTTCCCATTGAGTTCTTAGGTCCAAAATTTTAAACTGAGACCAGGAAGCTCAAACCAAAGGCAATGTTCCTGTGAGTCTCAGAGAATGAATCCAGGAGCAAACAATGCCACAGTCTTCTCTGATGGCTGCACAAAACTATGAAACATAGTAGGACTGCATAAAGCTCCTTAAATGGTTGAAAGAAAGCTATAGGAGCCAGGTTTAGGTTTGAAGAATTAAGTATAGTGAGGAATGGATCCATTTTCTTTCCAATTGTAACTTCCGAAGTGCAGCTGATTCAGAAGAAAGGTTCTGTTTTGTCTGATATCAGTTGAAAGCTCAGAATCAATGACTCCATACATCAACACAGGCAAACACAGAATATAGTGCTCCCTACTGTACTTTTTGAAGCTTACTTTTGTTAAGCATAAACTGTACTGTTCTTCTGGAAATGAAATTTAAACATCACTTTGTCAGAGACATCACAAAGTGCAAAGAAACAACATTTGGACAACTCATTTTTAGGTGGTCTAACTTCAAGGTGGAAATTGGAGTTAAGGAAGGAAAATAAACCTTGAAATAAAAGCAATACTTCCTCTTTTTCTGGATGATTGCATGCTCAGATTGCTCTTAAAATTCCCAGGAAATGTACAGATTGAGATGATATATTGGTTTGGTGTAATGGAGATCATAGCTATAAGTTATTTTTGTAAATCATAAATCAGTGTCTGAGCACCAAACCATGGGAGTCTAGCATTCAATTCATATATTATCACTAATTATAATTTTTTGCTTGACAATGTATCATCACTCATGAAGTAGCTATAAGCTATTTTTTTCACCCATAACCACACAACTTGTGCACAAGACAATGACTCCTGAAAACTGTCAAGCATAAATAAGAAAAAGGATATTTTTGTTATTGGTAATTCTGTACCCAGCTGAGAAACAGTTTCTTCTTACTACGAGCCCAGGGCATTGAACAGTTCTTTTCCCAAGATTTTATTTTTTAACAAGGCAGGGCAAGCAGAGATTCAGAGAACAAGACACAACAGTCAAGAATTGAGACTGAGTGACAGTTTGCAGTCAGCATGTTAATTCAATTCTTTATTTTCTTAAAAGAAGAAACACCTGGAAATACTGTGAGGATGGGGTACAGAGGCTGTGAGAGAGAATCTTGACAGCCTTGTAACAAGTGAATAATTAGTATGGAAGAGGAAACACTTAAAGTTCATTGTGCTGCTTTGACTTTTTTCCTAAACTGTTGGCCGCCTTGATCAGTTAATTTTCAGCATTTCTCAGCATGTGCCCTCATCCTCAACCTGCAGCTGAGAACATTGCCTCTGGAATTGTGTTCTGCAGAGCGTGTGCCAGCACTTTCTGAACTCACCACTCATCAGTCTCTCACAGATGTCACTTGGCATCAGCTGCAGACATGATCGTCACTGCAGCCCTTGCTGAAGCTGTCTTCATCCCTGCTCCCCTGGCTGAAGATGTCTTTGTGATCTGCCATGCTGCATCCTTTTTTTCCTTTCCCACATCTTTGTGGGCCTGAGCATGGCACACTTATTCTGTGAAGGTCTATCTCAAGCCATTCTTACATTGTGCTGGGGTGGGGTTTTTGGAAGGAATACATCTTTCCCATTAACATTATGATCGAGCTGCAGCAGCTCCAGCTAGCTGGAATCACTGTGATATGACAAAGAGGAGCTCAGCAGACCAGATGGGCTGAGCTTTGTCTCAGTCCTTTGCCTTTAGCCATGTTCACCAAAGCCTCCCACGTTACAATAAAATCTTGCCAATCATCCTGCCCTGGTGAGCGAGATCAAGACTGCCAGCAGGAGCCTGCCCAGATGCTGTGAGCCAAACGTGTGCAGCCAGCAGGGTGACATCCGTGGCATTGTGGGCTGGCGGGGGCTTGCGGGAGTGCTCTCACGGGTAGATGGAGTAGTGGGCAGGGTGCACATAGAGCATCCATGGTGGATGTATTGACAAACCAGCCCCTAAACCTGCCGAGCAGACCAGGGGATAACATAGGGGCTCTTGGGAATCCTGAAATTTAGTCTTCAGGTCATAGGTGGTCACTGCCCTAGACTAGTTTAGTACTGAAGTTAGACATATCTAACATCTAGTGGCAATATGTGAAAACTGTGCTTTTGAGCTACAAACTGCAGTGGTGAGACTTCATTTCTTCTCTGACTTGGAGGTTCTACCTCATCCAAAGGTCATTTACCCCTACATATGTATTAGAGTCTTAGCCTTGATGAACTGCAGCATGTCGATGCTTCCTGTAGGCTACCAGATGTCACAGTCCTGACAGGAAAGGAGAAAGGCTGAGTTGGAAAAATTTCTTTTTCCATTATAAGAACAAGTACCTGTAAAGCACCTCAGTTCACAATCTTTTCAGCTAAAGTTCAAATCTGTATTTTGCCACCTACATATATATTCATGTTCTCAAAAGAGTTGAGCACCCACATCCATCAAGAGATGCCAATGCAGTACACTTTTATAACAGATTTTTACTGCTGTAACTCAGACCTTTTCCTCCATTTCCAGCATTGATCATACCTTACTTCCCTGTAAAAGTGCTCTAAAAAGTCCAAGAAATTAATTTTAAAACATAAAAGCAGTTACAGACCTGACCCTTCTTACCCTGAATACTCTGTGCCCTCACTGCTGTTTGAACAGATTGCTGCTTTAGACACTCAGCTGCTGATATGCTCTTGGTCGCATGTTACTGTCTGGTGTTTGATCCTACTACACGCCCTACTTGTGTCACATCTGATGTCTCTGTAAGGAGGTTATGTACTTGGATCCAGGTGCCTGCTGACATATTACTTTTTAACCCTGGTAAGCCCTGACACTGCACAAGAAACTCAGTTTGGTCTCTCTGTGAGATAAAGAGTGCTCAAGGAACTGACTCTTGCAAGTAATGGAATATGGCTGGTAACATCTCTAGGATAATTAGATCCAGAAAAGAAAAAGCTGAGTTTCAGTGCTACCAGGGATAACCATCCTCATCACCAGGAGAAACTTCCCAGTTAGGGCAAACTAGAGTGGGAGCACACAACACTTATGGGCAGTTTGAAACTCTTCAAGCACTGCTGTGCAGCTTCAGTGACACTCCAGGCAAATCCCTCAGGTCCGTCATAAAAAGGTTGCCCCTCAAGTCACTCTTACCAGCATCCTCTTTACACTTGCCCCATGGCTGCAGCCATCATTTCCCTGGGATATGCAAGGTGCAACACTTTTTGAATTGGGTAACACAATAAATTATCTGGAACTGACCTACTTTTTCCAGTGTGACTGAAGTTCCCAGTGCTGCTGAAAGCCAAGCATATGGCATCCCTGGGTGCCTCCTGGGAGCTAACTCCTGGGAGCACCCTCCAACCCATGCAGCTGCTCAGAAACCTCCTGTGGTGGAATTAATTCTGTCGCATGGTTTCAGGGGAATAAGGTTTGTGAGCAGGTGCTGCCCTGTAATGGGGCTCACATCCATCAGTTGGGGGGAGTCAGGGAACACAAGAGCACCTTCGCATCTAGGGTGAATTTGGGGACATTGCTTAAGGCCACCATCCTCTCGAGTCCAACGGTCTGTGTGGGAAGTTAATCACTGATTAGAGGCACAATTCAAAGAGGGGATGAAAACAAGCCTGAGAAAGTGTCATCAAAGCTGTCCATAGAATGCAGTCAGTGTCTGAAAATCCTTTTGCATCACAGGATCTACGTCAGCTCTGCACACAAAGCTGGGTTCTCAGGCCATACCTGCAGGAAGGACTGAGAAATTTGTCCTTTTTCTGTAAATTCTGACTGTGCTGGGGCTGAAAACCAGACCACTCATACTAGTCCCAACTGCAGGTCATTCTGGGACTGGAATACTGATTTCCTTCAAAATTAAATTGTGAATCTGCTCACACTTCAAAGTAATTCCTTCTACCAAAACAAGAACATTGCTAAAATAACTTTGTGTCATATGAGGTAAGCTCCTCAGGTTTCTACAAACTGTCAGAATAGAGAACACGACTTTTTTATATTACAGTTATCTAAGAGGCGGACGAGTTTTGGTTTCCTCCCTTATAGATTGTTTTAGGCATTTTTCTTCTTCAGAGTTACAACTCTGATTGAAAATGTTGCTATGCTGTCTGGTAAATCTCCTATGTTGTGAAGAAAAATATCCAGGTTTTTCTCTCAACAAGAATACCGAGTTTATACTATTAAAACTTGAGGCACCATTAAAATAATCTCCAAAAAGATTCAGTCAACAAAACAAAATTCTAGCAGTCTCGCATTCCCCAATATTATTCAAAGTAAAGTTTTGGCTGATGCAACTAGGAGGAAGAAAAGCTTAAGTCTGGATGATTGAGCTGCCAGGAGATACATGTGTTTAAATTGTTTGTCCCACCACCTGCCTTCCACCATTCCCTCTGTCTGCACAGATTGACCTTGATTGGCAAAGCACTGCAGCCTGGCTGTGTGCAGGCGGAGATGCAGGGCAGTACTTGCCACTTTCTGCTGCTCACATGTGCTGTCACGGGGCTAGTGTTTCCCATCACCTTGTCCCTAAAATCAGTATTTATTACTCTGACACAGGCAGACTTTCACATCTCAGAAGAGAGTGTGTATCAGGACTCTAGGTGCAGAATCCCATTACAAATAGATGGTTGTTTCACAGGTCCCTCTCATCAGTCAACAAAAAATTAATGCATTCACAGTATACATGACAGGAACATGTTAGCAGAATACTTTCTGTTGCTTTTCTTTTGAACTCCCAGCATTGCTTCTCAGTGACACTTGATAAAGTTGAAGGAAAAATATAACCCAGTATAAATTTTGAAGCTTCCATCACAAAAACACTGGCAGTCTTTGCTATAACTATGAAAAGGATTTTAACTACTTCCTATTTGCAAAGGAACAAGAGGATGTCACCATTTGAGGGGATAAAAGAGTGGCTTTGTAACTCCTTTGCATGTTACTTGCTGTTACTTGAGCAACGTTGAAGTCTGTTTTCCAGATCACAGTATCTGAAACCAGACTGGTTTCTTCTGGAGGAAATTCCAAAAGGCAGTTGAGGAAGAAGTGAGGTGTTATTTCCACTTTGATGGAAGTTACCCTGAGGCAGTTTCATGGCATGCGACAACAGGGATCTGATGCTAGCAAATCTGCCTTCTGATTAAAAAAACTTGATTTCTCCAGCTGAAATTTATGCCAGGGTGTAATATGCCTAATTCTGTTCCTGGGATGCCCTATGCCATGGACGTATATGTGAACCATATGGAGCAAAGACAACATTTGAGAGCAACTAACTAGAAAGACTAAACTCCTAATAAAATAGGCAAGCAGGGAGTACCTGACATGTACGAAATTGAGCAAGTAGTTTCATGTCTTAGCCTTTTAATTTTCCTCTCTACTTTTCCATATCTTTTGTATTGCAAATTCTTCAAGCAGTTCCTTTCCAACCTCTGTAGTTATATTTGTCTGAGACACTTATATGTGACAGTGATGTCATTACAGATGCAATATAATGAGTATTTTAACTCAGAATATTCTCTACAATTGGTAGTTTTAGTAAAATACACTTTTCTAGTGACCACAGAAGATGGGGCAGAGAGATCTCTAGGAAAGGTCCTGTAAACTGCCTGGTTCACTTCTCCAAAAAGTTGGTGGATATTTCTGTGATTGAAAGTTGGAGTCTTTAAAATGCCAGGTGAGACATTCGTGCTGTCTGTCTGCCTTCATGTGTACTTCCAAAGGCACTAAAATACATCCAAATGAAGCAGACACCTTTGAAGTCTAGTCAGAACAGTATTACACTGTGTCTTCGTGACACTCCTCAGAGCAACAGGGCTAAATAGTTCAGCAGCAGTGACCTAAAATAGCCACATAGCTCACACGGATCTGAGCTTCTACCTTTGAATGGTTGTACATGACTTTCAAGAACCTGTTGGCACAGACTGGTTGCTAACTGAGGACCTGTCACTGTGCTCTCTTAGGTGACAGAGGTATTTCCTGGGCTTGAAAACTGAAAAAACCCACTCAATTTTTAAAGTGCAACAACACACATTTCCGTGGAGGTTTCATTAAATACTATACACTAAGCCTATCTGTAGCTGATAGGTTCAACAAATAATTATATTGGCCCTTGTAGGCAGACTTGCTATTAAATTGAGCAGAAGGGTTACTGCCAACTTCTGTTGCATCTGCTTTAACTGTTTTTATATAAATAACAAACTCTTTAGACCTTGGAATCAATATTTCTTTTCTTTTTTTCTTTTTTTTTTAGAATTTGAATGAATGATGTGTGAAGTCTCTCCAGAGCCCCATAGGAAAGAACTTGATTGCTGCCCCCTTTGGGATTATTTTTAAGGAGCAGCTTTGCTGTGGATCAGCAGGTCAAAAGTGATGGAAAGGGTGAAAAGGGAGTAAAGAGATGGCAGAGATTATGCAAAAAATGGCTATATTGTCTCCTCTTAATTTAACTTCAACCTTGCAAAGATTTTGGAAGACATTCTGTTTTTTAATAGCTTCATGAAGCAAAAATAGAAATTTCTCCAGTAACCATGGAAACATGGAAACAATGATTACTGGAAATTATCTCTACTTGTGGGGTTAGGTTTGTGCTATCATTGGATGACACTAAAGTTTAGCCACACACGCATTTTCAGCAATGCTGCCCCAGCTGACAGGGAATGAATCTCCCAAAAGTCCTCAAACATCTGGAGCAGCTGGAGCCAGTGAGGCTGTGGAATATATTAACTCTAGCTGCTGTTGGCTCAAGCTATACCTGCTTTCAGCAAACGATTTTGTTAACAATTAAATACTGAAACTGTAACCATGTCTGAGTGTGTGTTTTGTTGAACAAAAGACCTAGTAGCCACGAGCACATCAACTGCCTTTATATACCCTCCAAGCTCTCAGAGGAAAGGTCAGCAAGGCATGCAGTGTCTCGGAGCAGTCACCATAGACATTTATCCCTATTGAAAGGGAGGGAGAGAGATACAGATGGTACTGAATCAATAACAGCAATTATGGGCCTTTGGAGGGTAACTTGTGGTTTAGGCCACTAACAATAAAAGTTTATTGGAAATAAAAACAGAGGAGTGAAATGGACTTCTGGGGGCAAAAAGGGAGAGAAAAAGGAAGAGAAGAAGGAATTCAGTATGAAGAGATGTGCTCCAGATGTCACAAACAGCATGAGAGCTGGGTCTATAACCTGCCTGCAGGAATCAGATAAGCTGCTCTTCTGCTCACCCCAATTGCTACACATTAAAGGAAAAGCATGAGATTAGAAGTATCTCTATGACTCTGCTGCTGATATATTTCTTATAGGAAAGGACTTGATTTTGCTACTTCACTTCTCTTCGCAAAACAGCTGGATTCATGCTTTTCTTCTCTCCAAAAAGGAGTTTGCTGTGGAGAGTACCATCCTCATCCAGCTTCTCCCTCACAATTTCTCCTCTACTTCCTTTTCAGGAAACTAGTCCTTTCCCCCAAACAGTGAAAAGCTGCTGACATCCCCCATGCAGAGGAAGTGTTAGGAAGGAATTACGATGGTGTTGAAACCTAGTCACCCAGAAGAGCTGCTCACCCAGAAGTCACCTGGAAGCTGGGAAATGATCGTGAGCATTTGGGAACAGGGACTTGCTGCTTCTGTTTGAATATCCGAAGAGGATGGAAAAGATTACATGTCTCTCCATTTGTTCCTTTGTGTTCCTATGAAACAGGACTTCTATTTATATTGATTTGCTTCTGAAATGGTCACGTAAGTCATTCTTCACCTCAAGGCCATAAAACTGACAGACCAGACTCCCCCCTTTCGCCTGTCCTTGGTTGTCCTACTTGGAGCTGTATATTAGGCATTGCAATAACATGCCACAGCAGACTCGGGGAGACCAAGCTCCCCGTAGGACAGTTTTGAGTGCACAGGAGCAATTCTTTTGTCATTTGAAAGTTAGAATGGATGGACAGGACAGAGACTATGGCAGAAGAGCTGGTCTGCCTGGTGCTGGCAGTAGCACCTCTGTTGATAAAGGGACTGCAACTGTTTATTAATAAATGCAGTTTGAATCTTTGCATGTCACAATCCATAATCCCAAGCACAGGGCCACTCAAACATCTGATAAAAGCGTTTTGACTCCATCCTGTGCCAGGAAGTAAGAAGTGAATTACCTTCATATTTTTACTCACAGTGTGGTCTAATTTTTATGGTTTTTCCAATCTGCTCAAAGTTTGAGCTAGTTACTTTTAAATGCAACCTAAAAAATTGAAACACTCCACTTGCAGGATGTAGCTACTTCAACTTTATAGTCGGAGATAAAAAGTCCTCTGCCACTGAGCCCCTTTCAGAAGGTTGTTAAAATTAAGGCCAGTGTATTAAAAACCTGTTACATCTTTTACTAGTGAGTCATAACCTGTTCACTTTTGGGAAAATGAGCTTGACAGTCTAGTAGGGAACTGAATTGCTGCCATTCCAGTCTTTGTGAGGTGTCTGCTCTTTGCTTCCAGGTGGTTCTCATGATGGATGCTATTCACTGCAAGAAAAGCAATAATTTAACACATACTGTAAGAGAATGCAGTAGCCCGAAGTATGATGATACTAGTTGGAAAGGACAGAAATCTTTTAAAACAGAACAAATTTAGTTTCTGCATCAATTAGGCAAAGATGTAACTTGGGGAAGCAGATAATGCAGTTTAATGCTCTTCCTTTGGTCTTATATTTTCTCAGCAAAAGAAGTAGAGGTAGAGGAAATTAAACAACCTGGAATAAGTAACTGATGGAGCAACGTAGCATAAAAAGGGCAGTAGTAAAATACCTTGAGAAACTCAGCAGTTTTCGCAACAAAATAAACTAATCACTATGCTCCTAATGTACATACACATATACATTTTATACATGAGTTTTTTGAAGATATCTATACACTTCCATAAGCATGAATATTATATTTAAGGTATTTTCTACTAAGATTCTTACCTTCTATTTGCTTCATGTCATTTCCATCTCAGTAAAGGTAATTGCTGAGGATGCTAAGGCAATTTATGGGCACCTGTGGGCTCATAAATCTTACGTGCTTATCCTAGAGATGTGTCTTCTCTATATATGCTATATTAGGCAGTTTCTATCATCCATCACTGTACAATGTATCTATGGTAAAAAAAAGAGGTATTGTACCAAATCTGATCTTTGACAAAGCAGACACAGGCCAACCCTGTAGTGATGGCAGCTGTTAGATGGTTCACTATAGAGGACAGAATGGAGATATCTGGTTTGTGGAAAAAAAGACACTTCCTCAAGTTTTTCCCCCCTATGAATTTTTCAACTTCCTCAGGAAAAGAATTAGAAGCCTGAAAATTTGTGTAATAGTTAGGCTTTCAGAGAAGGATAAACTTCCATATTAAGGTCCCAGTTATGGGTTCTAGACTAGAAAGCATTTCAGACTGTTTTGAACTAGAAAAGCATTTCAGAATATTAAAAGTGAACAACAGTTGACCACAATGAAAGTGCTTGGAGGAGGAATATTTCCATTTTGGGAAAAAGATTGAGAATGACTCTACATGAGCAGCTCAGCTCAGGAATGCAGTTGTGAGTGTGCCCACTTACTCTCCCCTAATTCAGAGCATGTGGGCTCTGCATGTAGCCAGCCCCTGTTGTCCATTCACTCTATTAGACAAGAGTTAAACTGATGTAAACCCCTGAAATGCACAAACCGTGGCCCTGGGTCCTCAGCACCAAACGTTTCACTCCACGAACCTGTTTTTGCTGAGTTGCACTGCTCAGTAATGCAGAGATAAATGACTGAGTTAGGTACTGAATCATCTTCAGGGTGTTCAGCTCCCAAGCCTCTGCCTGTTTCAGAAGGTGCCTGGGGCAAGCCTGGCCACCTAACTCACAATTCCCAAACCTAACACTGGGAGTGAAGAATGGAAATACTCCTCTCTTCTCCCACCTATGTCTGTGATTACAAATGAGAATCCTACATGACTGAGAAGTCCGTTCTCCATTAATTACCTAGACCAGTTGACCATGGTGAGTGGTTACACTGAATCTTTCAACTTATGAATTCATTATATAAGCAGTCTCTATGCTTGACCATTAAATACTCATGCAAAATCTAGGATTACTTGGTGCTTTTCTCTCTGTCATGAAGGCTTATAATGACCTTAAAAGCATTAACTCAATATGAGGTCAAGGAATTATTTTAGCTGTGAAATCAGTTGCTTAATAGCAGTTTCCTCAGAGCCAAGTAATCATGCAGGCTGTAAGGCTCAAGTAATTATTTCATTTTTCTGCCTACATATTAATGTATTTAACTACTACTTTGCACAAATAGAGAAATGAGTTGAGAGATTTTCACTGCTTGGGTTTACTGTGTCCAAAACATACAGAGAAGCATGTACCTGCAAAATTAAACAGCTATTCCTGTAACTACTTAAGAAATCAAATGCTGTTTGAATGTCAAACATCAGTATATCACCTCTTATATAGTACAAGCAGGATCTCACACTGTTTTATCATTAGTTATTAATGGCTTGTCTGTGATTATATTGTTAGTCAATTAAACAAGTTTATAGGCCTCAGTAGGCAAAAGCGAATAGATTTCAGTTTAGTAATCATTTTTAATGGAAAAAAAATTAGCATGATTATAAAGTGAAATTTCTCCTGATGAAATATTAGATATTTCATAAACAAAATATTTGATTTTTACATCACTACGATGCTGTCTGTCTTTTTTAGTGTCAGAAATATTTATGAATTTAAATAGGGCAATGCATGGGCCAAATGTTTTAAAAAATTGCAAAACTAACAGAATGTGTTCCTGCCTCCTAATAAACAATTGTTGAATGATGTTTATTAAAATTGGCTCTCAAGTGACAGTTAATAAATGCATAGTTCTATTATGCATGCTAAATTCAGCATTCTGAAAACTTAAAAGCAAATAGATCAAAACCAACAGAGATAAAAAAGTCACAAAGACAAAATACAGCAACACCAGAAAGTGACAGGGAAATAATTCAGACTTAAAATTGACTTATTATTTGGGAACTTGTAACAACAATTTATAGAACTAAATTCGAGGCAAATCAGAATCTTTCTGATGTCTTAGATATGCAATTTCTGTAGAGTGTATAGTTTGATCATAGAGAAGAGAAATTCACATTACGAAGTCCCTTACAAAAAACAAAAACCCCAGTTTCTTTTTATTTCTGATTCCAGGTTATGAATATACATACATAATGAATAAAGAACAAAAAGAAAAGGTGCAATGAAATTCAAGTATTAATTTATTTTAATTAAAAACCTTAAACATTTCTTCACTATTTGGAGAAATTAGACTATATGCAGTGTCTTCCTACATATATTTTGCATATACCCAGACCATATCTGCGCTGAATTGCAAAAATAGTGGATTTATTTGGCTTTGTGTCCTTTACTGTAATCACTCCATTGGCTCTTTGATGTTGCATGGGGTTGGAGTGATCATGGAAACAGTTGCTTCAACCATTTATTTTCACCTCTGTTTCCAAAAGGTGAAGGGCAAAACTTTTAATCAAGGAGCAGTTTATCTTTAATTAAGAAAAACATAATTAGGCATTATCACCTAATTGCTATTACTGATGGAGAAACTCATATTTTCACAACTAGTGACCCATGCTGTATTATGTCTCTGCTGTTTACTGCATAATAAATCTGTATTTGTTTTTGGCAGCTAGCCAGAAAAATTAAAAGGTAACAACATGCTTCTCTGCAGTCTGGTCATCAGAATCTCTGACTTCACAGACAAGTAAATAATAAAGTCAAGTTGTGATGTCCTAACAGAAAACCTTCTTTAGGAATAACTATATTTATCTTCTCTGTCAAGACATCAAATGATACTTGAAACAACCATATACAAAAAGCTTTGCAAAACAGATGAGAAGAACTGTGCTATACACCTGGTGTTGAGTTAAAAAACAGTTTAATGTCTCAAGGCACCACCACGGTAGAATTTTATACCTGCAAGTAATCATCTAATACACTATTATACAGTTAAGGTAATGTATTAATAAATAGCTTGTGCAATTTTGGGAAGCAATCTATAAAGGAATGTTAGATATACAATAGGCACGTACTATAATACAAATTAAAAAAAAGATCCTAGAAAAAGCATGCTGAGCACCTCTTGGTATAGGTTGAGTTTCTTATTCTAAACACTATGTAAATCTTAACTTACAAAAGGTAAAACTGAAATCTTATAGTAACTGCTTATTTAAACTGATTTTCCTGGGTATTTGCCTCTATGTCACAGGATTACTCTTAGGGACAGAGGACTCTGGTACTGGCTGTACTGGCTGTAAAGGGCTGTCTTGTTCATTCAGTTGTGCGTTCAAGTTTTCAGAAGTTAGGAGAGAAGAGTTAAAAACTATTTCACTTAAGTCTGATTTTATGGATACCAGATGTGGTTCTTGAAAATTTAATGGTTCTTCTAACACCTGTGTATTTTCTCGTGTCATTCCCATATCTGATGGTGACTTTCGTTTCATTCTTGTGTATGACTTGTCTAAATTCTCCATGCCTTGGTCAGTTTTCTGAAATCGCCCAAAGAACCAGATGAAGAAACCAAACAAAGCAAAAGCCAGCAAACTTGGAATAAAAGCCAGGCATTTGACATCAAGGCTAGAGCCTGTGAATCTGCTGTGCAAGAACATGTCCCCTTCAGCATAGGTCCGGTTCGTCAATGGGTTGGTGTTATTGGATCTCCATTCCCAAGACAACTTAGTTCTGTTAAGGTCTTTCAAGCTCTCTGAGTCTTTCACTGTGTAGATCTTCTGTCCAGGACCAATATATTGACCATATTCATGAGGTTTGTAAAATATTTGGTTCTTCCACATATTCAGATCCAAGATTAAAACAAGGAAGATAATTCCATAGTTAAACCATTTGCCTGTTTGGAAAAAGAAAGTTCTGTCATCTGATATATCCATTTTAGAAGCAGTATATAAATGTTGTCACACATAAAACATACTTAGAGAAAAAAAGTTCTTTTTTATTAATCTGTAAAAAAAGCTGTAAATAAATTTCCACCACAGTCAGATATTTTCTGAATATCCCTTAGAATTACACAATTATGTCTGGACACAAAATAATTTTGTAACACAGACACAGCTGTATATCTATTCAATTGATATTACAGTTTGCAAGTGACGAGTTGATTACACCACTAGGTGATGTGCTATAGATCAATAAGCCTAAAAAACATTAATTCCAGGGCTTTAAAAATATCCATATGGAAATTTTCCATGAAAAGGCCATATTTGATAGAACCATTTATATTCCAGGAATTACTGAAGTGACTGAGGTTTTTGAGGTTGGTAATTATGTGAATTTTAAGAGTATTTGCTTATATTGTTTGATATACCATGGTCTGCAGACATATTCAGTCGCAGGCAATCAGACAAACTGTGATTTAGAGAGACCCTTGAGAAATAGCAAGGGCTGATTGTAGACTACATAGTCAGCTTAGCTTTTTTTACAATCCGTGTCTATGAATATACAAAACAAACTATAGTATTTACATAGTCAAAGCATATCTTACATTCTAGTTGGACATATTTTAAGAGCTCATCTGTGCAGCGATGACTTCCACCACCCAAGAACCTGGAAAACCTACATGTCAGCATTAAGTGAAAAGATATACACAGAGGAGTGTTCCTACTGGTGATGCATGATCTTGGTCTGTGCTGGAACCATATTTAAGTATGCTTCAAGTAAAAAAGAAAATTAATTTACCAGAGGATCTATCAAATTAGTTAGGCTAGTGATTTGCAAAGAATAAATGGATTCCTGTTCCTGAAAGCATGTGTGTTCAAACCATATAACCAGAATTCTCCAGGAGGGCAAGGAGAGTAACTTCTTATATTTAGCAATTATGTTTAACAGTTCTCTACAATTTAGATTAAGTAGATTGAAAAAGAACAAGAATGTTCATTCTCTCGTGTTACTGTCATTGTCCAAAACCAAAAACTGAACTGAAAAGTCCTTGCAGCCAGTCCTACAACTCCTGAATAACTGCTCTGTCAAAGTCTAGTTGGATGGGCCTTTGAGCAAATTGGTGTAGTGGAAGGTATCCCTACTCATGGCAGAAGGGCTGGAACCAAATGATCTTTAGGATCCCTTCCAACTGAAACCATCCTGTGATTTCTACCTGGGATTTTGTCAATATTATAATAGACATGTTAAAGAAAACTATCTTTTCAGAATACTATCACCACATTTTATAGTATTTAAGTTTCTTAAATCAACACCAAGACACTGAAAGTGATGTGAAAGTATGAAATAATATGACAAACAATACAAATACAATACAATGTAACCTGATGTTTCCTGTGGATGCTTGCCATGTATTTCATGTTTCTAGTTTCCCCATCACATCTGTCTTTCAACAGAGACACAGAATTCACTGATCAATAGCTGCTGTCAAGCAGAATACAATGGCCGACTTCTTGTTTTCTCCTCAGCTGGGCACTAACTTCTTCTTTACCTTACCACCATTTCTTAGGACACAATGGTAATATCACTATTTTTCATATTCTCACTGTCTGAAAATCTCTTGAAAATGGCTATGGGTTCAAAAGTCATTTGATGCTGAGTGTTTGATGGAGTGAAACCAACCCACACACAGAACAAAATGGCATAATTGTCATTTCCTTAGGAAAAATAGGCTAAACACAAATTACAATGAAAATTTTAAAGAAAGATCCACCCTTTTTACATTAAGAATTTAAGTGCTCACCTGATCTAAGAAAGATATGCTGTTCCTGTTTCATAAAAAGCATGAACTGGAAACTCCCTCAGTCACGTCCTAGTCAGAGCTAGGCAGGCAGAAGCAAGGCCCTGAGCTCTGCTGCTGGGATTGTTGGGTCAGTGTGGGCTATACAAACAGCCTTGGAACTTCACCCCATTTAACGAAGGTGAACTGAGACCTGTATGCCTAAATGGCAGCTAGTTGACTGAGAACAGCTGCTGTTCGATAGTGGATTTTCTCAAAAATCCTTAGATTTCTCATTTCTAGACAATTTTTCCATCCTCTGCAGCACTGTCATGCTTGATGGGCTCTATGACTTTTCCCTTTCTTTTGAATGCTGCTGTCACCAGAACCAAAGGCTGCGTATGAGTAACAGCCTCACTGTAACCATATATGAACACAATGACATCTTTCTGCTCCTACTCAGTAATCCCTGTAGCCAAGGGCTGCATTCATCTCCTTAGGCACAAAATCACTGAGTTAGTGCTGTCTTGGTTATTTACAGAAAGAATTTGCCTCTCTAGAATACAGTGTCCTCTGCCATCTACCCCTCTTCAAGACAAGTACTTCACTGCTGTTCTAGCAGGCATGACAGCCAAATAAACCAACCAAGCAATCCTAGGTCCATGATGTTTTGGAGCAGAAAGATGCCATTGTGTTCATATATGGTTATAGAGAGACTTCATATACTGGCCAACCTTTAACATTATAACTTTATTACATGTATAACCTATGTATATGAAATTATTGTCTACTGCAACTTAATTTTAGCATAATCATTTTTATAGCAAATTTTAAGTCATATATCAAGCTTATATTAGAAATAAGCTAAGTATATTAAAAGTCAATCACTACTTGATCTTGAGGATGAGCAAATTCAAGTTTGTGGTTTTGTAAAGGATCATAATAAATATATTCTGTAGCTATAGATATTATTTTTATTTAAAAATATTTAAAGTTTCATTCCAGATGAAAAGTGACAAGGGAAAATGGAGCCCCACACTATGAAGTCATTTACCTTGTCTCTTAGCCGTTTTCTGTAGGATCAGTATCACTGCTGCTTTAAGGTTGGCTCTACTCTAGCAAAATTTGTGTGGCCAAGAATACTGGCATACACCTGACCCCACTTAGCCCTTCTTGGATGGAAGGTGGTTTATTTAAAGATAAAATTTGAAATGGAATAATGAAGTAAGATCAACTCTCAAGACTGAAAGGCTAGTCAATCATTTCAGCAAACTGAAAAGAATTTTATCTAGTCTTCAATGAAGTTAACAATGAGGAGAATCATGTAGGAAAATATGTTGTGCCATTCAGCCATGTGCTACCTAAAAAAAGACCTGGTTAGTAACTGGCTTTCACAGGACTGACATTCTTACCTGTTAAAGATAATATTTGGAGAGTTAGGAATTTGATTTGGTGTATTTGGAAACTTGGTACAATACTGCAATTTGGTGCAATAAAGATCCTCCAAAAGAAAAACTGGAGGTGTGCAGTTAGCCAAGAGTGCGAGTGCCCTTGTCAGGCTGTGATGCAAAATGTGAAATATTTCTATGGGCATTGTAGACTACAACCAGCATTAGGGGATTAAAATTCATTCCTGTTTTCTGAGACAACATGGCTGCTGAACAGGATTGTATTCTCCTGGCTAGAACACTCACCAGAAGGGAAACTTTGACTCTAGAAAGACTTTTACTTGTAGAAGTTTGCACCTGGATCATAGAACCATGCTCTGAACACCAGCCTATACAGAACTCTGCTTAGAAACAGTCTCCTCTCCCTGCTGAAGCTGAACAACTGTGCACTGCACATGAATGCCAGAGGCCTTCTCATGTTGAAAGAACTATGGATTTTTATTTTTCCCTTTTCCATAAATTCACATTTTTGCCATCTGAACAAGAGTTTTGGGCAATCCCACAAGCAACATTTGGAATATATCCCAAAATTCTGAACGAGCTGCTGATTCTGGAGCAGTTTTATTTTCATATGTCCACTCTGGAAGAGACCATTCATTTCCCAAAGAAAGGATTTAACGTAGAAGCCAGTCCTCAGCATCCTTCCTGAGGTCAAGAGGTAATGTGAAAATTCCACTTAATAAGGTTAGACGCAAGCAGCCTCATGCTGTGCAACCACAGCCAGAGGCTAATGTAGGAAATGTTGACTTTAGACTCCCATCTCAATTGTAATTTGTGTCTAAAACCATTCAGACACTGCTGTAAAACATTTGAAATGTTCTTCCTATCTTCTGTCACATTAATGTTATTAGCTAGTACATGCACAGACAGACCACTCACAGTTGATCTAAGATGTAAATCCTCTGAGCTTTTTCCACATCTGTGTGCACAGACAGCTTTGTTTTTACCTCTAACATTTCTATTTTTGCCCACAGACTCCCTCAGACTGTCCTGTGTAGGCAATGCTTGGGCTCAATCTAGTCCCGCTGCTGGTTTAACTCGACAAGCCAGCCATGCCTGGAACTCCCCAGCTAGGAAGGTGCTGATTTCTCCTTTGGCTGGAAGGACACTTGGGCTAGATCAGCACTCAGAAACATGCTATAAACAGCCAGAAAAATCTCCCATCTGTTTTGATATCTAGACCTTAACATTTTCTATTTGAAAGTTATCTGTGTACTTGACAGCAGATGCTCTTGGATTTCCAGTGCTGCTATTAAAGGGTACGAGGCAGGCCTCCCCAATGCCTTTTAACTGTGAGAGTCTGAAGTGGCAAAATTTGCTTTTAAGTTTTACAAATTTCCCTGGGTATTATAGAAACTAGGATAGACTATGTATTTTCATAAACATCAGCCTAAAAAGGAAAACACACACTTTACAATGAGCCATCTGTCAAGGGAAATCCAGATGAGCTAAGCAGATGCAGGAATTCAAGTTATTTTTGATGTTCATAGAAAAAAGTGGCTATCAAAACAGGATGAAAATATTTAATACTCAGTAGATGCTTGCAAGGAGTTCCTAGATGCAAAGAAATGTGAGTAAAATGAGGTATTCAGTTTCCAGTATAAATAAGATAAGCTTTTCATAGTAAATTTAAAATTACACTGAAGCATATCAGCTATGGTCAGGAGATGTTAATTCAATATTACTGCCAACTTACAACATTCAGAAATCACAAGTGAGGCCTAAGAAAGCACGTTATTAGTTTAAAGCAGCATGAGTTAAAATAATATACTTAGTAGTGTTGTATTTATCTGCCTTTTTAGACACTGAATTATGCAGAAGCAAGCTTTAATTTTCTTTTTTTCAGCAATCATGATCTTTATTTTATGAAAGCTGAAGTTCCCATTTAGTCACTGAATTCAGGAGATAAGTCTTTAAGAAAAAATAGTAAAATAAAAGAAAGAGAAAGAGAAAGAGAAAAAGAAAAAGAAAAAGAAAGAAAAATAAAAGGAAAAAGAAAAAGAAAAAAAAGAAAAAGAAAAAGAAAAAGAAAAAGAAAAAGAAAAAGAAAAAATAAAAATAAAAAGAAAAAGAAAAAGAAAAAGAAAAAGAAAAAGAAAAAGAAAAAGAAAAAGAAAAAGAAAAAGAAAAAGAAAAAGAAAAAGAAAAAGAAAAAGAAAAAGAAAAAGGAGCAACTGTCTTAAGGCTTGTGATGAAATCAGAAGAGCTGGCAATGCAGAGCATGCTACTGTGAAATTTTCATCCATACAGAACTTGCGCAAAGCCATTAAGGACAAACCAACAGACAGGTGGCTTGTGGTCCTTTACTCCTCTGAATGTCACTTTCCTTAGAGCAGCTTCTTTGTGGGACCACGGCTTATTTGAAAAAACCTGTATTGAATAGGGCTCCTTTTATTTATATCAATCAACAGTGACTAAAATACACTGTATAAGAGCTAATGAAGAATAAAATTTGCCAGGAAAAAAATGGCAAGTGCTATCTCAGCCATGCTTTCTTCCTCCTTGCTACTTGGGAGATAATGGTTTCCAGTTTCTAAATATTAGAGCACAGGTCTTAGATTTACAGCCTGGTTTTATCTATATAGCTAGTACTAAAAAAATGTTTTTCAGGCCTCAGTCTTCTTTTATTGTTTGTTACTTAAAAGAAGTCCTATGATTAAATTGAACATTTTGGATTTTGTGTATTAAACAGGGCTTAAATAGAGCAGGCTGGGCTCCCTACCATTATCATTGTCCTGCCCCCATGTCATCTGCTGCAGTTGCATTCATGTGCATCACTCTCTATGCTCATTTTAGATTGGATTATATTAATCTTGTTATATATGTATGTATGTATATATATATATATTTAAAACCAGGTTTTTTCCTTTATTAGCACCTTGATTTGAGTAGAATATTCAAGCATCTGCACATCCACACAGTAACTAGAACTTGAAAATAATCCAAGATGATGCCCTAACCTAAGACAAGAACTGATGGAAAGAACAGATGGTTGAAGCAAAACTTACCCAAAGGGAGGTTCTTGTGCCATGTGTTATGGCTGTTTATTAGATCTCCTAAAGGGTGGTGCAGCACTGAGATGAAACAGGCACTCAGTAGATAGCATACGTGATGTGCAGTCAAATGGATTGATTTGTCTAGCGAATCTAATAAATGGATCTTGTTAATGCTGAGCAGGGAAAAATTGTCCTCAACCTTTATTCATTATCTCATCCTCATTAAAAAAATGCCTTCTCGCTAGAAAATCAGAAAGGACTCCAATCTGCTCTGCAGAAGACTACAATGTATAAATATTGGTTTCATTTCGTTGGCCTGTTTTCAAACAGCAGCACTGCTAGCAGTTGTATTTCAAACAGCAGCACTGCTAGCAGTTGCATTTCTGATAACTAATTTATGTTCTTTGCTCTTGTTTATTCTTTGATTATCTCTGATTATCATCAATGCCCCTGTCTGTTCTACAATGCAAAACTGTTCTTTGCTCTTTGATTCCTCTTCTATCACCCATTAATTATATGTCAAGTTTCTGTATCTGGTGACACAGCCCAACCTACCATGCCTCAGTCATTTTTCCTGCTCCTCTCTGAATCCATTCCACTGCCTTTCCTTATACAATGGAATAACAGTACAGCATCTTGGAACCTTGTGGAACTAAGCCCCTCCAAATTAATTCCCTAGTCTTGAGGAAAAAAGAAAATCTTTTGTGCTATCCCTGAATACCATACCTACAAGTCACATAAAATATTTGATGCTTAAACTCTTTTTTTTTTCCTCCATTCCTTTCACTTTTTGCTCACTTGTGAGAGAAAAATGTGTTCATCATGTACACATCACATCCCCTTTCAGCCTACACTTTCTAGTCCCTGGCTGGGACATCATTTACTTTATCCTGTTCCATAAACCACTAATGGCTGCAATGGTGTCTCTCAGATGTGTCCCAGCTCTTCTTTCTCCTTGCTGGCTGGCTGCTCCCTGTCAGCATTCCAGCAGGGCCCCTCCATCCAATTTTGAAAAACTTTCCATCCCTTCATCTCTAATTCCTGCTGGCCTATTTGCCTTTCCTCATTCAATAGCCAACAGGTAACTTCTGTACCAATTTTATCTTCTTTTCTGTTTTTTAATCTCATTTCTGCATTCTCTGCTGAAAATACCTTTTCTGAAGCCTCATTCAGTTATCTCAACTCAGTTCTGGTGTTATTCTTTCCTTGACACATTTTCTTCACTTGGCTTCTGCTGTCTGCTGAGCTTGTGACTCACCTGCTAGCTCTTGGCCTTATCTTTGTATCATCCCTGAATGCTCCTTTTGTCCCTGGTCTGCAGGAGTTTCATTTGGCTGTGTCCTTGGTTGCCCTCATCTATCTTTTTTCTGTGTGGTGTCATGTGCTGTGACTTTTTATATTAGCAGTTGCAGACCCCTGCCAATGCACACCTGCATACTTCTGTTATCCATTATTATCCATCTCTTCTCAATGTAGAGAGAGGAGCTATACACCTTCTGTATAGCTTGGAGGTAAAACCAAAATATTTATCCCTACTTAACCTTCTTCTCTTTTTCATTCCCCACTGTTATTAAAATACTGATTCACAATATGCAAGGATCAGGTACTTTTTATCTATATGTATCATCCATTTGAATAATAGCAATTCTATTTTATTTGAGGTTATTTAACTGTCTGCTTCTTGTTAGATGACTGATGGAACTATGGTTATGAGTGGCCTTTGCCAGACGAAAATGACCGAAGTTATGAAAAAATACTAGCATAAATCATAGCAAAGGCATCTGAAAGCATAAGAGATTTGAAGATGAAATAAGCTGCTAATTTCCCTGGGAGAGCAATTTTAGATAAAAGATGTCTGAAGTTACATTATGTATTACTTATTGTCATGAGAAGTTGCTGAAATCCATGAAAAACAGCAGGCCTCTCTGATTTGTAAGATATGGATTCCTCATTTCCTTGAGATATCAATATACAGAGAATATGGATATGGACAGATAAAGAGATAGAAAATGAGTCTGGGACACACTCACAGAAGTACATGGTTAAGACCATGGCAGCATACATTTATTACACAGAAGCAGCTCCTTGGGTGACTGTGTCACAATCTGTAAGATTACATACCTGTTATATGTATGTGATATTCCTCTTTCAGTATCTTTTGGAAATAAGGTACTTTGAATTGCATATGTGCTGAGGGCAAGCCTGGAAGATTCACTTCAACATCACCCATAAAATGTGGAAACTCCCAGTCCTGTTAAAAAAGAAAATAAGAGCCTAAAAGTCAGCTTTCATGGTATGTTTTTGCATTTAAAATGGCTTAAATTAATAGAAGAGAAATGTTCTATATTTAAGCCTCCCATTATTGGATTTTCTTGCTTTAAGTTTGACTGACCCACTTGAAATAGAATACCTTATTTATATTAGATATTACAATATAATTTTTACCTCAGCTCCATGTAATTATGCGTATAAAAGTTCAATTTAGAATGACAATACTGAACCCACCTTATCAGATGATACTACAATACAGTCTAAGGGTAAGAATACCTATTTAAAATCTTGCAATACTAAGAATACCTATATCAAAACCTTGCTATGTTACTTACAATTTTAGTAACTTTTTATTTGGAAGTTTACAGGCACGAAATTGGCAAAGAAGGCCTGAGACTTTCAAACATTACATATATCTGTATTCCACTTGTTCAACTTGCAGGGTGTTTTCTGTATTTTGCCTTCATACATTTAAACAAACAATCACTGCAAGTGCAGGCCTTTCAGCATAATGTGCCTGAATCAATCTAAGCCCCATTTTCTCCACTGCCATATTTCAACCGGTAAGGTGAAGTTGGAAATGTGAAAGCTCTTACCTAGCATTTTGCATATTTTGGTAGCACGAGGTAACCCAGCTGAGGAAGAGCTGCATTTAAAGGAATTTTTCACTTGGTTATCTGCACCCACCATCAGTCACTTGAAAATGGTATGACAGCATGGTTCATTAGAGCCCAAACTGAAAGTCTAGCCACAGTGCTAGAATCAGTATGATTACTGCCAGTGTCATTACCCTGTGCCCTGCAGAGTGTTGGTGATCTCCTGTTAAAAACATACTGCCTCTGTTCCTATGCAAACCCCTGGATTTGTATCCAACAAGCTAGGGCAACAAGCACCTGAATTACTAAAAATAAAATAAAGGAATCCGAAATGTGAAGAACTCCATGAGTGACTTGTGATTGCCTCACATGAAAACCATTCCAGCACAAAGTTTCCTTACAGATTAATATAAAAAAATTGATATTCAAAACTAAGACTCATCTATGAAATTAGGAGGAACTGTTGACTCCCTCAAAGGCAGAGAGGTCCTGCAGAGAGACCTTGGTAAATTAGAGAGCTGGGCAATCACCAATTGTATGAAGTTAAATAAAGACAATTGCTGGATTCTGCACCTGGGATAGGGCAGCCCTGGATGTATGGACAGACTGGGAATGAGATGCTGGAAAGCAGCACTGCAGAAAGGGATCTGGGGATCCTGCTCGATGGCAAGTTGAATGTGAGTGAGCAGTGCCCTGGCAGCCAGGAGGGCCAACCCTGTCCTGGGAGACATCAGGGACAGCATCACCAGCCGGGCAAGGGAGGGATTGTCCTGCTCTGCTCTGCACTGGGGCGGCCTCCCCTTGAGTGCTGGGGGCAGTTTTGGGAGCCACGATACAGGAAGGATATAAAGCTATTAAAGAGTGTCCAAAGGAGGGCAACAAAGATTGTGAATGGCCTTGAGGAGAAGCCATGTGAGGAGCAGCTGAAGTCACTTGCTTTGTTCAGCCTGAAGGAGACTGAGGGGAGACCTCACTGCAGTTACAACTTCCTTGTGAGGGGGAGAGGCAGACACTGATCTCTGCTCTGTGGTGACAGTGACAGGACAGAGGGAATGGCCTGAAGTTGTGTCAGAGGAGGTTTAGGTTCGCTATTAGGTAAAGGTTCTTCACCCAGAGGGTATTGAACACTGGAACAGCTCCCCAGGGAAGTGGCCACAGCACCAAGGCTGACAGAGTTCAAGAAGTGTTTGGACAATGCTCTCAGGCACAGAGTGTGATTGTTGGGATGCCCTGTGTAGGGCCAGAAGTAGACCTTGTGGGTCCCTTTCAACTCAGGATATTCTATGATTATATGACCTCTGAAAGATATATATATATATAACTTAACTTCCAAGAGTTGCTAAGCTCTCTAACATTTTCTACAATGGAAGGGACATGGAAGGGTTTTATCATCTGGGAATAGCACAGCTGAATTGTGCTAACTATTTGCAGTATGGAGTTAAATGAATTAACAGGAGTGCAGTCAAGGAGAAAACCTGACACCCTTTACGTGGTTCTTAATGCACAGCAATGCAGAAAGTGCCAATTTACAGATGCAGAAGATAAGAGAAATAAGGATGCTCGCCCTTTGCCTTATCACTAATGCAAAGCATGCACTCCTGGTAATACCCACCCAGCTGCACAGACTCTTACCCTGCATCTGTAGACATCCCCTTGCAGGTGGCAGGCATTCAAAAAATGCCCAAAGATAAAAATTTTATGCATGCACACTTTCAGTTCACAGTTTCTAATACACATCTCTGAACTGGTGTCTGTTGTTAACTCATACATACTCTCAGCCAGGAATAAATACATATTCCTGAAAATAAATGAATGGAGAACTGTGGAGTCTGCATTAGTTACAAGTAAACACAGGTCTATAAATCTGGCCTTCTGCTCCTGCCTTGCTCCAAGACTCCTACTGTGACTTTTGCTGATTTACAGATAAAATTCCACCACGCAGAATTTTCTACTGGACTGTGTCTTTGCATCTTAGTTTTTTATTAAAAAACTTTTTTCTCATCAGGATGAATATTACTTGATAATAACATTTTCCACATATATGCCCCATACTGTATGAAGCATGCCTGAACTGTATCATGACCTCTATTACCCTGCAGCACTGTAATATGGTGTGGCCACAACTAGAGAGATGGGCCAGCACAGGCTGGTGCTGCAGACTTCACAGCTATAAACAACCCACTGGCGTTCAGCTAAAGAAATGCAGACCTGGGCTGGGCAAAACTACTTTTAGGGGTAACGTGGAAAGCAAAGAAGTATCTAACATAAGGCACTATCTGTAAAACGTATCTGTAACATGGAGCTTCAGATCAAGGAGGAAACAGCAAGGTCTAAACATGTTTTTAAACATAAAAATGGCCCCAAGAAGCTCCTAGCATTAGAAAGCATAAGGAAAAATAAACCATCGCAGTGAACATCATATCCTTTGCAGCAAAAGACTCCAGGTGCTAATGACATGCCATAATGCTCTCACTGAACCCCATCAGTCTGAAACTGCCCATTTCAGGACCCATGGGAACAGAGGGAGGCTGGATGAAACATCAGGAAAAACAACAGAAACTAAGAAGTCTGTGCATAAGAATTTTGACAACAGTATTACTATTATTATTATTACTACTACTACTGAAACTTCTTTCTGCACAAAAGTATTATTTTCTATAATAATTAGATATCAACTAATAATGATTCTTGGATTTCACTGTGTAAATTTGACACTAACAATAAAATCTTGGCTTTATATATGAAGGTCCTTCCTCACTCACAAATAGCATTTTGAATGTAACATCTTTATCAGAATGTTTATATAGTCTGCTCTTTAAGAACAGTCCCCTGAAAATAGAGAAATAAAATAACAAAAAACCCCACCAACAAATAATAAAATGTATTTGAAAGCAGTTTTAAGAAAAGGAAACTATAATAATGAGTTAAACCTACTGACTTCCATGGAAGTCACTACAGCTACAGCAGTTAGGAAAATGAAGCTTCAAGTTAGGATTAAATAGCCTGTGGAGCTTCATTTGATTCACAGCTTTGGTAAGTGTGAGTGTCTACTGCCCACAGAGAGACATTATCACCTGCAGAAATATAGCTGTAGTATTATTACTGTGCTGAAGAAAAGCATATGATTATAAGCTTTTCAGGCTAATTCCAATATCAGGTTGTAAAATCCAAACCCAACAAAGTGGCCATTTCACTATCTAGAGTCTAAGAAAATGTTGTCAAAAATATTTTGACTCTCTTATTTTTATTTTTTTCCTTACTGAGAAGCAAAAGGCAACTTAATTTCTGCAATATCCAGGAAACAATTTTTCTAAGAAATTCAAGACGCCTTGTAGGTATATTCCACGTTACATCTTAACAGCTACACGAATAGTGCAAATGTGCAGCCCATAAATCCAAACGTTCCCCACTCTGGAGCAGAGCTCAGGTCTGCACCAGGTTTCCCTACACAGAATTTTCTCTCTGCAGTCTCTGATATCAGCCTGTGCTCACCACTGGGACATGAGTGCCATGATCTTAAAGCTCTCAGCTCATAATTGTGCAAAGTTCACTTGATCAGCTTTAGTCCTTATTGCTGAGGTGCTTGTAATCTGCCATTTCTGGGATCTCATTAGAAACTGGGCCCAGAATACCATATTTAGAATGCATTGCAGAATTTGAAAAATAAAGCTGTACAACCATATTGTTAGCTCATATATGTTAGCTCATTTCATACTGCATGAACAGATTGTTTCTCCCTTAAATCCATCAGCAATCAGATTTCTAATATCTACTTCAGTGGTTCCCAACTGGGGGGTGATGGGACTGCAGCACACATCTACTCAGTGTGTGAAGAAGCCAACCCAGAACCAGCAGGCTTAAATCAGCTGCACAGAGGTCTCTAACCTCAGCAGAAAGTTTTTTGGAATGTGAAAATCAAATAAGGTTCCTGCCTCATTTCACTCCAGTCAGTGAGGAAAGGGCAGCCAGAGGATAAATTTAAGATGACTGACCAGGTTCACCCTGGTGTTGCAATGGGCAGAGAATACCTCTGATTTCCATCAGCTACCTCATTACATGCAGAAGAACAGAAAATAACTGAGGAGATCATGCTATTTTGATTCTCCTCCCTTTGCTTCTAGCTACCCAGGCCAAACAAATGCACACACTCTCAGCTGCAATGCCAGCTGTTGGTATAAGACCCTACAGCGCAGCTGGCAGCACCAGTTTCATACCTCTTTAAGTAAAGATATTTTTAGCAATGGTAACTGAGTGTCAAAGCCAGACTTTCTGATTTGATCTGGCCCTTTTTCTGCCAACATCTGAGGAAAAGAGAAGGCATTTCCTGAGCAGCCCTGTCCTGTCCTCAAGGCAGGACACAGCTTCCTGGGACATACTGGCCATGTCCAGTGTCCTGGCTGGATGCAGGATTGCTCCTTGGTGTGTTTTGTTGGGGGTTCTGGGCTGTGTCTCCAGAGGATGAGCAGAAGGTGCTGGCAGGATTGGGTCAGGATCATCAGCTGTCTGGGGGGTGATGCTGGCGCTCACCAAACTACATCCCATGCTTCATGCACACACAACCCCACATCCCTCAGCCATAAGCCCCTTTCCCACCCAGGGAAAGCTGCCACAGAGAAGGTGGGACCATGATTAGAAACCACTAACAACTAATGGTGAACAGATGTGCCATGATTTCATCTCTCTTCCTGTTTGAATGTAGCTCTTAGGGTGTTTGTACACAGTAAATATGAAATAATACTAAAAATAATATAAACACTGATCAGATATTATTGGGAAAGAGGACAAATGCACACTGAATATTTCTGCTTTAAGTAGTGATGACATATGCTATATTTAATGTTATGAATGCATTTGTACTTAAAATGTTTCAAAATAATGAATAAACAAAAACAGGGCAGGAACTAAGAAAATGCATATATGAATATCTATATATGTTTCGGAAACTGCCTATAGCATTTTCCATTCATCTATTAAGAAATTTTCGAGGTGAAGACTGTTTTCAGATATCTTTGCATCTTAGAACATGACAGACACACAGACATCTAGAGGAGATTTAAGGTGAGACAATGGTTTTGTATTTTTGCAAGTGTTGGAAGTAAGAATGAACAGCTGGAATTCAGAGGCCAAGGCCCAGCTCCTCTGTGATTCTCTTTAACTTCACTGCAGTGCTGCAGCTTGCAGTGATCTCTACAGCTGAGACCTCTTCAGCTGTGAGCTGTTAAAATACAAACATATTTATAATATTTTATTCAAACATAAGAAAGGAAAATAAGAAAGGAAAACAAATAAGAAAGGAAGTCTGCAGCCATGACTAGAACTCACTTTCATTCCTGTGAGATCAAATTTACTGCTCAGCTTCTGGCCTTCTGTTCAATGGCAAGTAGAGGAAGAAGGTTTGTTAGATATTGCTGGGCCTAGCCTTTGTTAAAGAAAAAATATACATCTACTCTTAACATTACCACCTGCATACCTGAATGGCTTCAGTGGGGCTACTTAGCTCCCACAGTGAAAAATGCCACTTTATTCATTAAAAGACCTCTTTCTTCATTTTGGTACAATCAGTGCTAATCTATTCAGAGTTTTCAAGTCCAGAAAATTTTATTTGGTCTGGTCATCTGTTTTTGCTTCTCTGGTCCAGATTGTTACTGCCACTAATAGTCACAAAACCCCATCAGGAGCTGTGGCACCAAGTCCCCAGTTGAAGACACGGCCTCACCATTCATCACTTAGTCTTGATTTAAAGAATTCAAAATATGGAAAAATCACTGTAGTGGTGGAACAACTTCTTTGGTTGAGATCCAAGCTGCTGAGACAGATGACTGAAGACAGCTTCCAGGACCAGGTGTAGAAAGGCTATCCCTGTACTACATGGCAATGTAAGGCATGAATATACGCAAACCTGCTGCTGTTCTCCATCATCTTTACGCTCTTCCCTCATCTGTTTTTTGCTAACTTCTTCAAGCTCCCATCCTTTCTCTAGAAAAACCACTGTGAATCTTGCTCTTTTTCTCTCTTATTTGAGAAAATTATAGGACAGCAGTCATAACGCTCTTTGAGAGTTAGACCAGCAATGCATGCTTGGCCCTGAATGACCTCTTCCATTAGAAAATCATTGCAGAATCCTTCAGTTTATTATCCATTTCTGATTATTTAAAGGCATCAATTCCCAGGCCACATAGGAGCCAAGCAAACCCTTTGCACTCTGCACTCTGCACTTTAAATTTACACATTAATGCATTTTGAGCATAGACAAAGCTGTGCATGCACATGTCCTCAAACCAGTATCCCTTGATACTGAGCTGTCTGAATTGATATTTAGCCTTTCCACAGGAAATTCAAAGTAATCTCAATGTTTCAATCCACCTAAAATAAGAAATGTTCGCATTTCACTGGAAGTCCTCTTTATTGTAAATCACTCTCACCTGTTGAATGATTATTCATAATTGCTGATAATGTTGATTAAAAAAAAATACTCAAAAGTAAGTGTTCTTTGATTATTTTTCCTCCTCATTTTCTCCAATTTTTGTAAGCTTTTACTCTTATTTTACTGTCTCACTCACGTCTGACATCAGTTGAGCTAAATAGCTATCAGATAATTCATCTGGATGAGAAAAACCACTGAAAACTTTTCCAATTAACACTTGAGTCTGTTAAGCTGCTAAATAAAATGGTAATATTACAATATTGTGTATCTGTAAAAGACAAAGAAATCAGCTCCAGTAAAGCAACTGTCTTGATCTCTACTTGAAACTTCCCTAAACCACCAGTGAGTTGCAATGGTTTTTCTAACTACCTCGGTGACACACTTTATGAAAGCCATTTCTGTGGTGAATAGAAGAAATGAACATTCACTAATAATACAAAATACTTATATTTAAGATTTACTGAGACTACAGCCTGCTGTCAAGGGAAATCACGACAGAAGAGTCAATCTTTCTGGTACCCTAGAAAAGCAAATATCTGACTATCATTTGGAGAATAAAAATAAATTTAAAATATATTGCTACAGAATCATCTTCAACAATATCAGAACATTGCAGGAGTACATGCAATGAAACACATAGCACTGCACTATGAGAAATATACCCACACTGGATCTGAACAGTAATATGGTATCTGGAGCATTTCAGTATTTGTAAACACTGCTAATGCCATTTGTACCTATTTGAGAACAATAAGCTCTATTTAGAGTTCTGAAGTAATTTTGCATTAGGACAACTGTCTCCAGCTAACTCCATCTGTATTAAAATGCATATTGTTCCTTCTCTTTCCAAATATCCACATACATCAATTTCCTTGCTCCCTGATATTCAAATCTTAATGGTAGTTTTTAGTGTTGCCTAAAACCGAGAAGAGAGATTTGCAGTAAAATACCTGAGCAGGTATTTCCTTGCTATAAACTTTGCAACATAATAAAAATGGTGTTATCGAAAGAAAGAGCATCTGGAGCAAGGGGATTACTGTATGTTGTTCACTGTAGGTGGAAAGTAAATCAGCTGCATCAACATTAGAAATGGATGACTGAGGAGCCACTCTGTTCTGGACAAAATTCTTTCAGATTATATGTGCTCTGAAGAGTTTTACCATCACCTGTTCTGAGTCCCCAGAATTTTGGTTTGGCTACAAATAAAATGATTAACTTGCCCATGAGTATTTAGTGTGATCTGGAGTGGGAGATTTGGACCAATGGTCTCAGTCTGAAACTTTCATTCAACTTGTTTGTGTTTAGCTATAACTGTAAATTACGTGCTTGTGCAGGGTTCAGCTTGCTGTGATTAAGGTAGTGAAACAGTAACTTTAAATTTCCATTGAAGAAAAAACCAGTATTACATGCTGCATCTGACTGAAGTTGAAAAGATAATAGAGCTTAGGAAGATGACATAAAGTAGAATGCATATGAAACATAGAGAAAAATTGCTCCTGAATTTAAATGTGGGGTTTGCAAACAAGTCAGTGCAAATTCCCTTTTCCTTAAAAAAATGGTAATAACTCTTTCCAAAATTATTTTCTTCTTCCTAACTTGTGCTAATTAATCAGTTAAACTTGTGCTAATAGGATCAGCAGGGGCAGCATACTGTTTGCAAACAGAACTTCACTTCCTGATGGCAACTTACCCCATTCCTGAACCCCATCTCTGTGCTACCCCTCTACCTCCAGTTTTATCCTCAAAAGCTGTGGTGTGACCATTAGGCACATCTGCTCCAGGAGCTGAGAAAAATAAGAAAACAATAAGTCTCCCTATGAAGGTACAGGTCTACGAGTTTTATAATTTTTTATAAAAATAAGAGGCTACAAAAACTAGTGTGCTGCTGGGAATATTATACTGTATCTTCCACAGAGAGCACAGCATTACGTTAGTCATTCATTGCAGTTCAGTGACATGAAATATCCTCTTATTAGAGAGAGTCTATGTCACTTAATAGTTGCAGAAATTATTTGCTTAAGCTCTCTTTCATATCTGCCCTCCCCTCTCAAAAATCCATTCATTTTCTTATCCTTTGAGGAAATGATGCTAGTACTCCTTATATGTTACACATACATAAATTACATTCCTTAGAGAATGAACAAAATCGTAACCCAAAATACAGCCTTCAATGTCACTAAAAATTAGGGAAGGTAACTCTTTTCTACAGCCTCCTTTCTGACCCCCAATGCAAAAGCTCACTCCCTGAGCATGAGAGAGTAAAAATGCAATTTCAGCTTTTTATACTAGAGCAATATACCTGCCTTTGCCAAGCACATGCAGAAAACATGAACTTCATCCTAAAAGGTTTTCAGTGTTTAGAAACCTCCTGGGAGAGCATGTCAAAAACACAGTGAACCAAGCTCTAATTGCACAAACTCACCCTGGTCTTGGCAAACACAACTGTTTGGCTTGAATTTCAAAACTGTTCCCATCAAAATCCTTGGGAGCAGAGAAAATGTTATTAAGGTGTCTTTTTGAATCTCAAAGACAAAATCAAAGGCTGGTGATACGCAATGAATTAACATGTTCTCCTAGTGAGATTTGAATCTAAATATAGCAACTATGTTGACCATAAGGTAAGGCTGAATTATAATTTATGAAAAAAAAAAGACAGATGAGACAGGGTGGACAACCTGAAAAGATTTGGAAGTTCAGTGTAGATAAGAAACCTTATATACAGCTCTTGGCAGAAGCTTATCCAAACTAACAGATGCTTCTGGAGGATGTCCTCTTACAACCCTTCTATTGAGTCTTTACTTTTGATCTGCAAGAAATTCCTTTCCCCCCTTGCTGCTGATGCTACTTTTGGAAGACAACTTGCTAATTTCCATCCACAGAGAATTTTCTTTGAGGAAAATCATAAGTGCCCCAAGAGCCACTCTTTTTGGAGGGGGAGATGGTCTCTTATACCATCTGTTGCTTCAGAAATTTTGCTCTCTTTCACCTACCCACAGAACTTTGTATCTCTCTAACCTTTGCCACTAATAATAGTACTTAAGTGCTTTTCCCTTTACTGTCTTTTCTCCCACAACTTCCTCTGTAACATCTACAAGTTACAGATTTAATTCAAAAGTTCATATTTTTAATTTTAGGAACTTTCCTGACAAAAATTTTGGGAAGTGACATGTTGCCTGTTCTCAGAGACACTGTTATGAGGGCAGTAAGCAGACACAGTAATCTGCCTGCAGATAAATGTGTGGCTTCCAAACTTCCAAGCATAACTCCAAAACTTTTAATTACTGCCATCAATGAATCAAGGGAGCTACATTACAGCAGCTGAGTGATTACTCTGTCGGCCTGATTAATAGACCAGGTGGGGTTTTATAGCAAGGGTCTACATGCGTAAATGCATGCAGAAAAGAGGTAGATGTGTGTGTTTTGGGGGGAGTTCCAGTTCAAGTAGCCAAAGCCATATAGTGGACCCCGTTACTGAAACTTTCTGGACAGGAAAGTATAGAATTCAAGCATTATTTTCAATAGTTTAAAGAAATGCTAAATCAATTTTCTCATCAGAGGAACTGTTTTAGAGCAATTCACCAAGTCAAGATAATGAATGAGCTGTTCTTTCACTGCATTCCTCAAGGAGGAATTATCCCAAATGATATGGTTACTTAAAACGAACATTTATAAAGGGACAGTCATTATGCGAATTATGTATTTTACATAATTTATTTCAACTTTCAGTTTATAGCAGCACTTTTATCTTTCTTTCATTCAGTGATAAAAAAGGCATCAATTATAATTCTCCTAACATGTCTACAGAACAAATGTCTGCTACTGAAGTTGCTGTGCTCATTCAAACATATAATTATTCATCAGAGGGCCCTGGGCAATCTACATTTACCAAAATAATGAATAGATAAAAACTGCACACTTAAATATAGTAGTTTAGGTATATGAGAAATGCACTACAAAACACATTTAGGGCTGTGCTGGTCTGTAGCAGTGCTACCTGTCATGTGTTGACTTGGCCAGGTACTTCTGCTGCTAATTACATAAATGCACTTGGAGCCCCAAGAACACAGTATTTGCTGCCATGTTTTTAAAAGAAAGCAGAGACCACTGCTTTGATGTCTCCTCAGACGCAGTACATTGTTACTGAGGTTTATCCAGTTGGCACATACAAAGCATGATTTCAAGAGACGCAAGTATGAAAGAAATATGAGCAAACCCAATTACAAGAAGTATCACTGCAATTTCAAAGAATCTATAATCAGATCTGGAGAGGTATAATGCAGGGAAACAACTTAGAACCACATGACAGGTTATTATTACAGGAATGTACTATTTAGAAATTAAAGACTACTGGGCTATTGGTCTACATCAGCATGCCTGACAGCAGAGGTTGGCCAAATGGTCTGATCTGCCCAAAATGCAATTTCACTGGATTCTGCAAGCAAAAATTCAAAAGCTAATTTACTAATAAAATAACATTTCTGATGTGCTGTAGTGAAGACCCTGCTAGACCTTGCAGATGTTGAAAAGAGCTGAAAGCTCCAGCTCATAGTTTCTCTATTGTAAATCTCATTCACAAAAGACAGACTTCCCTGATCTAGGCTACAAAAACCACTGACCGGAAAAGAATTTTTAAAAAATTTTTGCTCAAGTGAGCCATAGAAGATTAGAAGTTCCTATAGGAATATAGTACAGGGGGATACGTGATGCTCAAGGACACAAAATTCATTTTAACATTTCCCTGTCTTCTTATATTCTTTATCAATATAAAGATTGATCCAAGTATTGACCACTCTTCAACAATCACTTAGAATGACCAAGCCTTTTGTAGGAAACTCAGAATGAAAACTTAATGGCATAGGATTAGGAATTAAATCATCCTTCCTAAAATATTAATGGTTTTTACCCTGTCATTCTCAATTCTCTTCTGAGTTTTCCTGCAGTCAGATGACAAATGTTTTGCTTTAAATGCTGAGTCAAAATACATAGGGGTTTTTTTCTGTTTGATTCTATGTTTCTAGTTTAGGGTTTTGACATTTTCAACTTGAACCATTTAATCACTTCTGAGAGCGAAACCAAACAGAAAATAATTTGTTTTGCTTTGTTAGAAATGTCTCAAGTGGAGAGATGAAGTTTAGCAAGGGGGTAATTTTGTGTCAGAAATGTGCCTCTTGCTTCCCTGTGAATACCTGCCCCAAACTGAAAAATTTAAGGTACCTTTGAGAAGTCAATAATTTTCGTACTTAAAAGAATTTAGTTAAAGGTTCAGAAACAAACACCTCCCCAAACTGTGCATCACGCAGCATGCCAAAGTGCCCCTCAGCGACTGGAGCTCATCAGGCTGTAGTGAAACTGCCAATCTCAGGAGAGAGACAGAGCATCATCCACCCCCCTTTGCCTTCCACCCCCATTTTTTGCTGTTGCTGGCAGGACTCCAAGCTGCTCTCAATCCGGGACTGAGCTGGCCCTGTACAGCAGCCAAGGGACAGAGAACCAGCTTTCCTCTAATTACTAATCCCAAGTACTCTCCAAGTACTCTGTGTGCAGGTGGAACTAGGCAAGAACAGCTGGAGCTTGGCATCTGGACCTGAGGGAAGATGGAGGCAGAAGGGCATTTGGCTCTGGGTGTCTCAGACTGAGCCTAGCAGGGACTATTTTTTTTCTAAATTAATTTTAATTTTTTTGTGGTTTTGTTTTATTTTGTTATGTTGTTTCTTTCTTTGTTTGTTTATTGGGGGTTTTTTGAGCTTTTTTGTTTGGTTTTTTTGGGGGGAGGGTTTGTTATGTTGTTTCTTTCTTTCTTTGGGTTGTNTTGTTTGTTTTTAATATAGCACAAGAAAGCAGTATGTGGAATCAAAGCAAAAGTATTTAAACTTTTTCTGGTTGTACATAGCCAGAACAAAACTTTTGGTTATATGCACTGGAACAGGATGCCCAGGGAAGTGGTTGAGTACCCAGAGGTATGTAAAAGACATTTAGATGTGATGCTTAGGGACAAGGTTTAGCGGAGGACTTGGCTGTGTTAGGTTAATGACTTGATCTTAAGGGTCTTAATCTAAATTATTCTATCATTCTATGACAAACCCTGTCCTCCTCCCTCCCTACCAGCCCTCTCCAAGAGGCTGAGCAGAAGGCTTGGCATATCCATGCACAGCCACACAGCCTGGGCCATGCTGGGGAAGGAAATGACCACAGAGAGACAAAAGGTTTGATAGGAAAATCGGAATAGACTACACAAAAGGAGTGGGAAGAGGGGAGAGACTTGAATCAGGGCGAGAACATGGAGTGTTAAACCAGATGGTGGGGAAGAGAGCAGGAGCTTGGGACTGGCTGGTTAAGGAAAAAGGGACTGAATTAGGGAAAGAGGGAAGTGAGACAAGGAGTGATTTTGATTTGAACAGCAGGTGCAGGGTAGATGAGTAGGATTCACTCTCTCAAAATGAGAGACATGAAGACTGAAAGCTGGAATTGGATAAAAGTAAAGGCGTATGTCACAGAACCAGAGGTGAGGAGGACCCAGGATGAAGGCAAAGAAGGAGACACAGAGAGAGGATTTGGAAGTGACAGGAAGGAAAAAGCCACACTTGGGGAAATGACCAGAAAGTGTCAGCGCCTCACTGGCCCTGGAGTTTGGACTGGTCACCATGATTCTAATTATCACCACTCTGCGCTGTTAATGAGCAGATGTGAAGTCCAGAGGCAAAGTATGCTTCTCTTCTTTCTTATGAACTGTCTTATTGAAAGAAAAACCACACACTGCTGTTAGCAGTTGCTGACATGGCAAAGATCCATGCAGGGGAGGTGACAGTTCCAGTACCCTGATTAGACAAACTGGGTTCATATGGCGGGCTTTTGATTTAGAGATTGCTATCTTTTTGTAAAAAATATCAGATTTATGCACACAGAGAGTCCTGCATTAAGGTATCTGCCTGAAGATTTCAATGGTGAAGACTCAAGAACTACGAGATGTCAGGCTAAGACTATCTGTACCTTGTCGGTAGGCATGGTACAATCCTTTCTTAGATACTGGATCACACACAGTTTGTTCCAGAAGACACAACCTTTTTTCATTAAAGAGTATCTAACTTACGATTTTGAGGTGGAAATATATAGTGACAGGGACCCCTGTGGTTCTCCTGCATGCTGCATCTCCTGCACAAGCTGGGAGGTGTGTGGGAAGAGGGCTGTAAATGCAAGAGATAGCAGCAGATGTGAAAACATTTGCCTCCTGTTACAGAAGTCACTGCTGCTAGGAGAAACTGAATTCGACCAGCTCTATGACACGTCTCTCAACCAACTCTGCTATGAGACATCTAAGAGATACTAAGTAAATTTCTAGAGCCAAACAATTCCCTAATGTTTGTTTGCTTTTTTGTTTTTTGGTTGTTTGGTACTGTTTTTTCTGTGGGATTGTGTCCCATCCCCAATATGCTTAAGATTTGTTCAAGTGACAAGTGCCCATGGCTGGTATTGAAACCAATGAGAGATGGACCTGAATAATCACCACTGGGGAGAAGAGGAAAGGTTGACAAAATATCCATGGGGAGAGCTAGAGTCCTGTAGTGCATGGTACTACCCAGGCAAGATTACACTGTACTCCTCTAAGATCAGCATAAAAAGAGACCAGACCTTTTTATAAAGCTAGATATATGACACAGTTACAGGCATTATTCAAAGCAAGCAAAGAAACTGCTTTTAAAACCATTTGAATGCTACAAGAGAAATAGGGCTGTCAGTATAATAATATATAAGACTACCTCAAGTAAATATGTGGCTCTTGCTGTTCCTAATGAAATAATATGCTGGACCCTCCTCCCTCAGTTAGGTAACTGCTCAGATAAAAGATGGGTAATAATATGAATTTTCGTAATAATGTCCTCAGACATCTCAAATTAGGGGTCCTTTGACTTTAATTTCTTCATGCCTCAGTATAAAATGAGGACAATAATGGACAATAATGCTCCTGTTGTGAAGGCTATTGTGAAGATAAATATATTAATGCTTGAGAAGCCTTCGGAAATACAGCCATGAGTGTCACATAAAAAGTCCACAAGGAAATGAATGATTTCATCTTCATATCAAGGTTCCAGTCATGTGTAGTAAGTAAGGCCTGGGGCCACAGGCTGCACAGAAAAGGTAAACCAAAATATTGAATAGCTTCTCATTAAGTGAACACCATTCATCCAGTGCAGCGAGACAGAGATCCTGTGGAAAAATGGGATGTGAATAGAGAATTAAAGATTGTATTATAATGCATGCACAAAATAGGGGTGAAAAGTTTATACTGGTGACTTAATTTTGACATCTTCTAATTCCTGAATGCATGACTCTGCAGCCTCAGTGATGTTGTCTAATTTTTAACACCATATTTTATGTGTAACTGTATTTGGATTGCATAAATTATCATCTGCTCATTTCTGATATTAGGCTTGTTTTTGTGATGCTTTTCTTTCTCTAATCCCCTGTATTCAGAACACATTGTCCAGATATGAAAATCTTTGCAGCCTGACCTTGAGGAATGGGAAGAGTTTGTATAATTTAGATTAGTGCAGTAATTGTTTGGCCCAGATGCCAGAAACATCCCCAAGGGTATTTAACATTCATTCAGAAGATGTAGCTGTTGCTTCACAACTTAAGGTCAGGACAAAAGCGCAACATACAGCCAAAAAAACCACGCTGCAGTTCTTGCCTGGGAGGTGGCAGTTGCAGGTGGCTGGGGCACCACCAAGCAGCCGCCTCCAGAAATGTCACCCTGCACAGTCTGGGCAGCTTTCTCCAACACACAGTCTGCAAAAAACAGGCCAAATCAAGACCATAAAAAAGTATACTCACATTCCTGACGTGGAACAAAAATCCTTTTGGTTTCCTTTAACTCTAGCTGTCTGATAAAGCAGATCACTTAATCACTTCTTTTCTGCCACCTACTCCTAAACAGATTGTGTGCTATACATGGGATCAGTGCTCCTATTGAGAATTATTTGTTTCTCCACTTTGGGCACACAGTTCTGAAGTGGAATGAAATTTCATTATAGATCCAATGCATGCTGCACATTGCATATAGTCAAATCTAAAAACCACATGAGAGAAACTAAAAGTAAAGAGCCATCCAAGAAGGATTATAGGATTATATCCTTAAATCCATAGTGAGATACATTAGGAAGTGAGGAACACTGTTTTCTCATTTTCATCTACGGGCGATAGCATGGATTACCCAGCCATAAATTTCCATCATTTAATTCCTTGTGTGGTAGGTGATGCGGGAAACAACATCACAGCAAAGCTCAGTGAGAGCTGATGGAGAGTGAAATCAAAGCTGGGCTTGTATGAAAGGAAGTGCTTCAATGTCTCACTGAAAGATGAAATAAAACCACAGCCCAAAATGACCAGTACCAGCCAGAACAACTACAGTGCAGTCTTCTGACTTACTGTATCACTAAATTAATGCTGGCAGGGGTGTAAGCTATAAATGCAATGAGAAGCACTGCAATGAGAAGTGCAATGCTCCAGAGGCTTCTGTGGTTGTTGAAAAACTGATGGAAACAGAGCTGTGCAGGACAGAGTAAAACCTTCTTGAAGGTGACAGCCAAATTTAGGGCTGGCCACAGCAGAAATGCAGCCCTGCTGGGGATAGGTCACTGAAACCGTGAGTACTTCCCCAGGAGCGGAGCACCACCAGCAGCAGCTGCCTTTGGTCAGTGCCTCCCTCTGTGCCTCTGGGGCACCTTACAGTGCAGCTGGATGGAGGGAGACCATTCCAGGGGATTAAGCCAGTTTCAAGTCCTTCTCTCTGCTGCCATGCTACCCTGCACAGCTGGTCCATCCTGCTACCACCATGATTTTTATGCAGAGACAGGGAACTGCTTGCAAAAGTCTGCCGTGGTGGCCAGGCTTGGAGCTGCAGCCATGTCTGCTGGGCCTGGGCTTGTCTCTCCCTTATGGCCCTCATAAGTGCTTCAAACAGTTCCCAGCATTGGGCGGCCTTAGGACACTGCTTTCCGCAGAGCCAGTCCTGAAAGCAGCTCTTTAATTCATCTATTTTCATCCAGGGAGAAATGGATTCCATGCCTGCCGTGACTGATTTCAGAGACTGTGACAGGTCCACCCTGCATTGGTTGCTAATGGATCGTCCCCGCCCTGCCTGTGGCTGCCCTCCCTGCTAATGAAGTGGGAGATGAAGGCACATGGTACCATCAAACACTACCTGAGGTTGTGTCATTCTGGTATTAGAGCGATCAAGACAAGTTCAGCATTACTGGCTACTGCAGCAACCAAACAACTGTTGGGGAGAGTGAGGTGAAACTACAGCTCTTTCCCAGTTTGATTAACATCACCTCTGTCTCTGTTTGTACCATTGCAGCAATTGCGATGACATGTTGATACGCCTACAGCACCCATTGGCTCAGACAGGGCTCTGAGGAATCTTAACAAAAATTATATTGCAAATACTATCTGGGTACTAGGAAGAGATAAAGAAGAGGTTAATTATTTGGGGACCAGCTGAGGTCCAAAGTCAGCTGCAGCACACTACTGAGACCCTTTGGGAGACTCTATACGCATGCTGATTTAGTTGCTTTGCTGCTCTGGTGGGAAACACAGATTCACACTGTGTTATGCAATGCTGGTTCCCAATCTATCTGTCAGATCTGGAGTTATTCTGGGGAATCTCCTTTCCTTAACAAGTGTGACAAGGATGGAGAGGCAAACATGGTCAGCTTCCAGAAGAGGGAAACTTTTTAGCTTCTGACCTGTAGGAAACCAGAAACCTGGTTGACTGAAGGCCACACTTACCCAGCACCTATGACCCACAGCGACATGATGCCAAACACAATATGACTGAGTAATTAAATGATAGTTGAAACTCGGAAACCATTGCAGCTGTAATTTCAAATCACTAAAAGCACTAGGGAATACCTCTCCTCCACTATACATATGAAAACAAATTACTTATTGATGGGCTCAATCAAGATGCAAAAATATCTAATGTATTTGGTATCTCAAGACAGTGATTCTATATCTGTTTTGTTATACAAATAAAAGCGGCAGCTTTATAGCATGATAGAAAAAGTCAAAGGCAATGAAAGTAATTCCATCTTTTTGTTAATGTTTCCTATTACAAGCTTCAAAATTTTCAAGGAAATATAAAAATGTGCCGTTCAATCAGCTTTGCAGAAATCATCCAGCTAGACTAACAGCATCAAGTATATTCTTGTTTCGTTTCCCCTCTAAGGTTTGTTTAAGAGTAACAACGCTAGTCTTCCCTCTTCTTACTTGAACTCAGTATTGTTGATAGGTGGATCTGTATACCCTGCACAACCTGCCTCTAAATCTTGTATATTCAGTATGCCATGGAGCTAAACGTAAGGTATGGATAGGCATAAAACTTGTAGCGAGGCAGTTCTCTGTCTAATGATGGCAAACAGGTTTACCGTTCTCTTTTTAATTCACTGCTTGCATTTAATGATTACAAACACTTCTATCACTTAGAAAGCAGCTGAACCTGTTCAGTCTCATCTCAGATTTTTCATTTTCAGATAAAAAGCCATGTAACACTCATAACAAAGCAGATTTCTACAGTCAAATAACACATTCCAGAGCATTGCTGTGGAGATTTGAAATTATCTGAATGTCACCATTACTGTTATATCAACATAAATCACTCCAATGTAATCTTAAGCAATGCAACATTTCTCAGACATACATCCTGCAATAACAAAGCCTATCACACTGATTACAGCAGAATCTGTGAAAAGGCTCTCCTTGCTATTAAAGATGAAAACAGTCCTGTGAAATACTTGCAAACAATATCCAGATTTTCTTGTTCCTATAATTGCATTGGGTTTTGTGTGAATTTGGGCTGGATATGTTGGTTTCCAGGGGCAGTATGTGAAAATGCTGGGTTCACTTTTGGAGAACTGCTTTGTTATTTCAGGCAAATACCTGCACTGCCAAAGAAGGGCCACAGTGTCACATGTATGGCATGTACCCATTGTCAGGATAAAAGGGAACAATTGTGACAAATGAGAAGCTTTTCCAACTAATTCATTTTGTGTGTAGTCATCTCAGAGCCAAGAGGCTCCAGCCGGGACTGGTGCCTGATTACAATGGAAGCTGTACCAAGTCAGACAGCCTTCTGCACTGAGCACCTTGGGGGCTTAAGCAGACAATCACACAACTAGTGAAAGAAAAGAGCTACAGTGGTTCCTTTTCTGCAAATGAGGAACTAAGTGACAGAGCTAAAAAAAGGGCTCAGCCCTCAGCCAGTATAAACTGGCACAAGAGGATTCAGGTCAGCACAAATACACCAAGTTACAGGAGCTGAAGAAAACACTGAAGTTGAATTTATAATGCCTGAAATAAATATAATGCATCCAGGCAAGATTTAACCATCTGCAATCAGTATAAAGGATGAAATGTACTTAAAAAAAATGTACTTCACATGTCTTGTTTAATAAAATCCACAGCATAAAATGATGGTGCCAGTTATCAAACTAGACAAGCACAGAATGATAACACTGCAAGAAAAACCAGACAGCTCATTAAAATGGTAAGGTATATAATGTGCAATAAGGGACAAGATACACCCACCTTTCCTCAGTAGAAAACTATTTTGCTTATCATTTTCTTAGTCCCAAAGTAACTGAAAGACTTGAAGAAATAAACTGCACTTTATAAGGGATTCTGACAAGGGAGTAAAGAATGTTTCAAGAATTTTTAAAGGGAATTAATTTTATTTGAAAATAGTTCAGCAGAAACTTCTGGGTTTTAATTACATACCAATGCTGTACTTTCTGCACCTTGTCACCCTTTTACATAAACACTACCTACACTTTCACCAAACTCGAAAGTGTTTTCCTTTAAAATAGAAGCATTGGATTACAGATGCATTATTTCATTCTCTGACCTATAAGCATAGCACATTTCCATTCTCTTTCCTTTGTCCTCAGAAAACAACAAAGGGAAGGAGTTGTGGAGGGTCTATGCCCTGGTGACTCAGAGCCTCACTTCCCTGCCAGGAGATGGGCAGGGACATTTCACTCTGTTGCACTCTCCATTTCTATTTGCCTGTTCCTGAGCTGGCCATTTCTGGGATCACACTAACTTGTCCCTCCTAGTACACAGTCAGAAAATAACTCACTCCCTTCTTACCAGTCACAGAGAGACGATACAGGAAACTTAAGAGAAAGCAGATGTCTGATGGGTGAAAGTGGAGCTCAGGAGAGCTACTCTTCTGTGTTCAAAACTGAAAGGAGACAGACTTGATATCACTCGAAGCAGTGACTCTCAGGGAAAAAAAAACAGAGCACTTTGGGACTGAGAAATTCAATCCAACTATAAATCTATGAGTAGCAGCTGTAGTGGCAGATTTAAGAAAAGAAACAAATCTAGCATAGGCAAGTAAGACCCACATCTGATCCACTACAAAGAAATGTCATGGTGACAGTAATGGCATGAGAAACATTATAATTTTGATGGATAAATGGTATATATCTGGAATGGAGTATACTCAGGTATGTCACTTGAATTTCATAGTAAGTACAAATAAAGTGAAGTTGTAGATCACGACTGCTCCTTTCTAGTCCTTTAATTCACTTTTATTTTCAGGATTATTTTTGAATATTTTACATCAATACTGATAAGGAGCACTTCCACAACCCATAGACAGATGAGGATGCAGAAAGGACAAAAGAAGAGGGGAAAGTCTTTACTATGAGAGAGAGTTTGCAGGAAGGAAAATCTATTACTTACTGCAGAAAGGTTTCTCCCAAAGTTACCCCACTTGAACTTGTCCCTTCTCCTTCAGAGATCTGCAGGCCACAGGGAGATACACTACAACAGAGCCAGCCCTCACAGCAGGATTCTTCGGCAAACACTGCACAATTAACTGAGTACAAGTGTGTCTTCAAAGTGGGTATCCATTTCTGTAATGCTGTTTGACAGGCATGTCTAAATTCTGCTGGTGAAGAGCAGCATATTCTGAGTGGAATGAAACACTCCACATAATTCTGACAAAAGTAGTCCAGGGTATATGGCTCCTTCCTGCAAAACCTTGCCATATGGTAATGGCTGCAGGCACCAGTAATAGAGCTGAATCTAACAGTTTTGTTAAAGGTGAATTCCCATCTATCCTGACTCCTCTGAAAAACCTGTTGCTGGTCACCTGTCCTTATTGCTAAGTTCACATTTGAAAGGGCAAGTAGTACATGAAAAAAAACTTATAGAAGGAATTCTGAATGTCAGAGATGATGCAAAAGCTATTTGCTAACTTAACTAACATGAATGTTTGTTATGGATTTGGACTTGTCTTGTATTAAATTGTTTTCAAATGCTATAAAACCCAGCAAAGGCACGATGGAAAGTATCTTGATATTCACATGCTCACTTTTTCAGAAGTTTTTGTGCTAAATTGAAGGTTTTTAGAAGTACATTTTCATTCAAAGTTTGGCAACGTCCTCAGGAACAAACTATACATCAGTGCTTACTGCTGTTGCTTGTTAGGAAAAAAAAAAATATATACCACTCTTGAATCAGATGTACAGCTGAGAGAGTCTACTTTGACAGGAATGTAAAATTATTTTGCATATCCTGTTTTTTCTGTGAACACAAAATCATTTCTTGCATTTCTTTTTCAAGGGAAAACTACTATACCTATGTATTCTGTTTAACATGTAAATCAGGATTCTCCTCTTGTTTGTATAAGTGTAAACTAATTCTATCAAACTACAGAGTGCAAATCCAGTTAAAAGTTTAATCAAATTACATTTCCAGACTTAAATAGATTTTATAAAAAAACCAAACCAAAACAAAAGACCAAACTCTAAAAATAAAGTCTTCAAACACTATGTGTGGACAAGACCATATTTCTACTCAATCTTTAACTATTCAAGCAAATTATATCATCTTCTTCTACGCACTTGCTGTTGGGTGCTGTGTTTTTTAATGTACTCAAAAATCCCACTAGATTTTAATCAAAACATTTTGAGTGGTAAAATTTCTGTGTTACTGTTTAACAATGACATCTACAAAACATAATAAACATTACAAAGAAGATAAGTTAGCTGGTTGGTTTGTGGGGGGTTTTGCCTGTTCTTTTGTCCCAGGAAATACAAAGAGCTAGGGTGGATGGCAACAAAGATGATTCGGTAACTAGAGCATCTCTCTTACAAGGACAGGCTGAGACAGTGGGGCCTGTTCAGCCTTGAGCAGAGATGACCGAGAGGGGACCTTGTCAATGTCTACAAGTATCTGAAGGGAAGGTGTCAAAACGAGGGAGCCAGGCTCTTCTTGATGATTCCAAGCAATGGGACAAGAGGCAATGGGCAGAAAGTGATGCACAGGAAGTTCTACCTGAATATGAGAAAGAACTTCTTTACTGTGCAGGTGACCATGCACTGGAACAGGTTGCCCAGAGAGGTTGTGGAGTTTCCCTCACTGAAGATACTCAAGAATGGGCTGGATGCAATCCTGTGCAATGTGCTCTGGGATGACCCTGCTTGAGCAGGGAGGTTGGACCAGATGATCCACTGTGTTTCCTTCCAACTTTGCCCATTTTGTGATTCTGTGTGATTTAATACTTTGCTTGCTCAACATGAGATTATTGCAGTAGCAGTGTTACGACTATGCTGTAAATAAAACATGCCAATGTATTTTCACAGTCCAAATAAATAACTTCAAGTAAATAAATAACTCCATCATGCAAATACCACTTAGAAATGCAATTAAAAAGAGCCTCTTGCTTTGTGTTACAAAAACATGAAAGAGTACTCAGAACAAGCTGTTTCACATAAGATTCTTCTCTATATTCAGCAGCTCCAAGGTCAAAATAGTGGAATTTCATTTTTCAAAGTCAAAAGGATGGTTTAATAATTATTTTGTATGATGACAACTCTGTTTTTCTCCCCTACATGCAATATCAAATTCAGTATAGCTTGATATACCCTGAATTTTCATTCACACTTTCATTACAGCTCTGTAAAGTACAGTCATTTATTATATGTTTTCTTGAATCTTTTTGAAACATCAAACAAAATGTAAAGTTCAAAGGGAGAGAAAACAAAGCACAAGAATCTTACAATAAAAACAGTATTTCCTTTCTTATCCACCTAGTTCTAACCATGAATGACAGTGAGCACTGATCAGTGCTGGACACTGGAAAACAAAACTGAGCTATGGGACTCTAAGCAGCTCTAAAGTCCTAGTACAGCAGTGATAAAACCTGAGTCCCACCAGTGCCACCTCTCTGATAATTACTCAAGTAATAGATAGCTTTTCAAAGAGAATGAAGTGTCTCAGAAACGGTCTCTGCTAGCAGGGTTAGTAATGTATTGGAGAGGAAGGACCCAGTGGTTCTTCTCAAATTCGTGGCTGACCTTCAGTTCAAGAGTCTAACATGCCTAGGACTAAGAGCAAAAGTCATGGGCCTTCGATGCTCCTCTTCCTTGCCTCAGCCCAAATGACCTAATTTTTCACAGAGCTTTGGGTAAATTATTCACACAAGGGTTAAACCACTGACATGCAAAGGGGAAAGCATAGCATCACATGAAGGAGGATTTTGGCCACGTACTTGTGACCCAGATTCCTTTCTAAATGGCTAGATTAGAAGAAGCAGACATTGGGCAGATTACAGTGAATCATCTCCCCAGTTAACCTTTCAGGCACGAGTCCTTACACTACAAGGACCTGTCATCAAGTAACAAAATTTTCAAGTAAAAGTGGAAAGCTGAATCTTAATAGGAGATACTAATTTTCATCTATTAAAGTATCTCAGTGTGTGTATACCTAATATTGTAAATGCTTGAAATATGGAAGTATTTCTTGTTTTTCTGAATTTATCTCATCTTCCTAAGAGAAGATTTGAATTTACAAAACAAGCAGCTTCAGTTTCTTTTCCTGATGTAATTTTTGCAGAAAACACTTTCTAATTTGGAAAGTCATGCAGCTCTTATCTCATACTCTAAGAAGAGAAATCAGCAATGCTTTCACAATAAAAGGCCACTGGCCTTTTTTTGCAAAGTCACTGAGAATTACATGTTATAAAATGCCTCTACTAATAGTGACTGCAAACTAAACATTTATTTACCTTTTAGTAGCCTTAGCTAAACACCATTTGCTCTAGAGGAAATAGAGTGACTAGGCAGCCTCAGCAGCCTGAGCGGAACATTAGGAGAGCATACCTGCATGACAATAAGAAGGTCAAACACCAAGATGAAAGAAGCCAAGAAGGCTCTTGAGACCTCATCACTTGGCAGAAATCCACGATTCAGCTTGTCCCAGCTGATCCAGTCAGTAGTGATGACAAGCACAACTACAGAGGTCAGAGTAAACAGAACCGTCCTGGAAGGAAGAAGAAAAAATAGTTCAGAGAGAATACGATAGTAATGAAGATGCATCATTCTATTTTATCAGTCGTCTAATGGTCAACTAGTATTTTACCAGTACTTTTCCACTGATGAAAACAGACTGAAGCAAATCAAGTGCACAAAAAATATTTTAATTTAAAAAAGAGAGTGTCACCTGCATCCTTAGTGAAAAGAAATTTAGCAGCTAGTACTAAGCATGTTGCAAAATTAGGCTGGATTCTGTCACTCTGGTCCTTCATTCCGTATTTTTCACTGAAGATGAAAACAAGTTAAGTAAAATAAGAGAGAAGCAAAATGTATCAAGGTTTGCATGATCTAGGCCAAACTCAAATCCAGTAATTGAGAGAACATTGTCCAAGGCACCAAAGACATTAGAACCTTTGAAAATATTTTCTAAGCTGTAGAAACTATAAGACACTAACTGGGAAGTCTAATTTTTATACAGAAACATACCTGCATTAAAAAAGATAAATTAATGCACTAAATTAATTTTTAGCAAATTCTGGGGATTGTAGAAAGATTTTGCTTTGTGTTTTCTAAGACGTCCTTTGTACAAGTTTTCAGCAATTTTATGACTTTTCTGAGAAGTCAGTGAAGAGTGAATCACAAAAATATTAAAGCCTCCATATAAATGCAACAAGAATTCCAGAAGATATATTTGACTAATTCATACAATTTTGGAACACAGTATTTAAGAAAATATCATTCTAAGCTATCCCTGCAAAATACCTCTGCATCATTTCCAGCAGCACTTTGGTGATATCTTACAGAGTTGGCAGCAGTGACTGATTGAATTTCTGATTCCGTGAAAGCTGGAAAATTTAGCTGGTAATTTAAGGGTGAGCAAGGCTTCTCCCAGTAGCCATAGCTGTCAGTAAATCTGTGCTATAATAGGGGCATATCAAAATCTGAATGCATGCTCATGGCTAAGTAATTGTGGCAGGGTGGATTTTTCTTTTTTTTCTACAGCAATAATATCTCATTTTCTTCAGCTACTGAGGGTTGTAAAATAAAGTGAAGAATATTTCCCATGACACTTCCAAACAAGACAAATACTCCGCAGAGGAAAAAAATCTGTACACCAATGGTCACAGGCTACCAGTCTACATGCATTTCTTTTTATACAGCAGCCTTGTCTGTGTCTATGAGGAAGGGAAAACAAATATGCACATAGGCAATAGTTTATACATTTGGACTCCTAAACATCATTCTTCTGTGACATAATGGGCTGCACTTCTTCAGAATGTAATGAGATACAAAACTACTTGATTGCTACCACCTTTACCTTTAAATCTTTGTTTTTATGCTTAATAAATTAACTCAGTTACATGCAACGTTATGGTTGACACCCTAACAATTTCCCTTGAAGGAATTATGAGCATCTGGGCAAGAAAAAAACAATAAATGAGGCACGTTAGATGTAATTAGACCTAAGCAATAGTCAAGCCTTCTTATCCCAAAACACTTGCTTAGCTACCATCTCACCTGTCAGCACCTGAACATCACTGACTTTTCTACAAGCTCCACTTTGGCACATACCCAGAATAGTTTACTTTGGAAAGACAATTCTCTCTCTTGCATAAAGTCTCTTGAGACACACAAAGGTGTTTTCCCCTACTTCTTTCACCTTCATATCTGAAATTATCATGGTTAATGTTCTTACTTTACCTGAAAGTTCTCCAGAAGGAAAATAATCCTTAGCACTTATCTACCAGCCAAGACAGACTGCCCCAGCCACTAGGTGCCCTGATTTTCCTTGACCTCCTTTTGTGTAACCACATCTCCTGGGGCACAGGAAGTTCGGAACCATAATTCAAATCTGAGTATTTTGCTATCGGAAGCATATACCCAGAAGTTACGCTCAAGACTATTCTGCCTCAGTCCTCTTGAATTATGCATTTGCATTTTGGAGCAAGAGTTCAAAGCATGGACGGTCAGGCTTTGGCATGTAGGCAAGCAAAGGCAGACATATTTTTATTCATGCTTCGTTGGCATGCATGCAAAGACTGATGTGTGTGCTCAAGCCCTGATTTCCTTGAGGAAATGCATATGCACATAGAAAACTGCTTTGTTATTCATTCTGAAATGTCAGATAGGGAGGGAAGGGAGCAGAAAATGGGCTGCTAATAGAATAAGAAAATGTGAGATCAATGGTTAGAAACTGACTTTTGAAATGGTTGCATTAAATAGCGTAATTAGCACTCAGTTGTATTTTTGACTGATGCTCTGGAATACAGCAAGATATTCAATACATGCTTTTGGTGTTATTATAAACTGAGCTTGTTTGGGTTAGAGTTCGGTTCACTTCTTGTGAAAGTACAGTGTCCTGGAGATTAAGAAAAAAAGATGAGGATTTCATTTAACTTGACATAACTTGTATTGGATAAACCAATGTGAGCTGCCCTGCAATATCTAGCCCAGTGCAGTTTGCTCTTTATTCTGCAATGCACATTATTGAGAAAGAGCTCCACCATCAAACTATCACACCATTACTGGCAGGACCTCTCTTCATTACAGAAGGGGAAAGGCTACAAGGTGAAGGGCAAGAGAGGACTGACTCTTTGTACCAGGCATTAAGAAATGCAATTGCTGTCTCTAGTTCACAAAGGAAATACACTTTTATATTTCACTTCTAATTCTAGCTTGCTGTGTTGAATGATTATGTGCCCTGAGCACCTATTCAGCTGCAATAACACACATTTTACAAGCTACTGCATATTCCTTAAGAGTGCAAATAAACACTGTCCACACCAATAGCATACTGAAGAGTTAAAATTATTAGGTAGGTCCACAAAAGTCACTACTGTGCTTATCACTGCCAGTGATGATTCAAAATCCCCAGTGAACTGGGGATGGGGGGGACGGCAGAGAGGGGGGAGGCTGAAAGAGTAGAATTTTTACTTCCAGAAACCTCTCAAAAAACTGGCAATTTCTTAGACGTATCTGTATAATAATCTTTCACTGCCAAGACCAAGTTTGGTCTTGAATTTGTCAAACCAAATCACTCAGGCCAAATTGAATCCATACTACTAGCCCTCGTATCAACAGAACACTAATCTGGTTCTCAAAAACTTGGTAAGGTCCGAAACAGATGCATCTTCCCTTCTGCACCTTTCCACAACACATTCTTGCACTATAAGCTTTGACCAAACTGACCAAGTTTAAATCTATCACCCACCATATTATACATTATGAGAGGTTGTGAACCACATGGACCAGAAGCCTGAGCAGGTTTTAGTCACCAGGGGTGGTTCCCTCATGGCAGACAGGGTCATAACTGAAATCTTGTAGACAGAACACACAGTGAACTGCTGTGATCTTATGTCCTGGATGCTTGGAGACTCTTCTGCTGTTTATCATGTCCTGCCTCCCACGCCAGGAACTCTCTAAGCAGAGTCCATGAGGCCATGACTTATTCTCTTGCAGCCCCAAGGCAGTCCCACAAAACCATTTATAGCACATCCCCTCCAAACCTACACCAGATGTATCTTCGACTCCATACAGCCACACCTTCAGGAGGCAGTCTGTTATTTGCCTGTACTGAATAAAAAGCTGAACAACCAGAATTTGCCCCTGGAAAGATAAAAGACAAGCTAAGAAATGTATATGTGTTCACAAGACATTTAATGTTGGAAACAAGAACTGTTTCCAGTCAGCCTCATGATTCGTCATATCTAAATCAGCAGGGCAAAGCATATCCAAACCGGATTCTGGTCTGTGATGGAACCTCATTTCTCAAACTGTAGCATATAGAAAATGAAGTTTTTAATTCAAACATTAAATACAATTCTTTGCACAACACTACCTTCACTTTACTCACAACTTTGAGCTGCTCATTTTTAGAGATATCTAGAATTTTCTTGTCTTACATGACCCTCTGCCAAATCTTTTATGATGCTACAACTTTGATGATCAGATAGTAAGAGTTCTGTTAAGACCAACTGAAGAGATGAAAGACAAACTTCAGTCGTTTTCCTCACTTTAATTTTGTCTTTTTCAAGAGGCAAAAAGCATTAGCTTGCCCTTTGACTACACCTTTTCCAGAAAAAAACACCTACCTATGCTTAGTCAAAAGTAGCTCTTAGATTTGTATGACACAGCATTTTGGAGAACTTTTCATTGTAATTTCATGCATAATTGTCACTTATCTAGGTAATTTGGAAATCATTAAACATTGCTAACAAGGATTCTAAGTATTGCTTAATACAATGTTTGTTTGAGATGGATCTCATTAGACAGGACCAAAGAAACTGGTCAGTCACTCTCCTTGGGGCTGCCCTTTGTGGGATGGAGTGTCTGCTATTACTCCTGTCCCCACCCACCTCACACTGCCAGCTCCTGGCAGGTCTCTGCACTTCCTTGGGGTTTCCCCAACTCGGAACCACCCCCACATGCTGCAATCCCTCACTGAGCTGTGGAATGCATCTGTGCTGACGCTGATTGCCTTGGCAGCTTCTCATGGATGTACCCAAATAGTTGCAAATACCCCCTGAAAACAGACACGGAAAAGGAACAACAAATTTTACTCTCTTCATGTTTAAAAATGCTTTCCAGTCCTCAGTAAAGAAAGATTATCCATCGAGTCAAATACTCTACATAATTTTTAATCTCAGAATCAACACTGGCCAAATATACAGTTGCACAGTGTACAATAACTATAAACAATGCTACTGCAGATGTTCATATACACATGCCAACACTTTTTATTTCACTTGTTTTAATTAAGAAGGGCTCTGTTATTTAATCTGTCAAAAATAGCAACTCTAAACCCATTTAAAATAAAATATTTAGTCTGCCTGTTGCTTGGTGTCAGAACCACTTCTCCAATTAAGCAAATATAAGGCACAGATGCTCTGCTGGTGAAAAGCATCTGTGTTCCCTGGAGCAGCATAACTTCAATCCTCCAGCTGGCCACTGCTCTTCTGCCCCCACGGGACAGGTCTCTGAAAGGAGAGAGATCAGGGACTCGAGAGTTCTGCCTTTATCAGCTGCTACTGCAGTGCCACAGAGCCACACGGTGCTGAGGATCCCATAATTCAGTGGTTCTGTAGTGTGGGGTGACCTGAGCACCCATCCCTAACTGCAGCAGATCAGGTGAGATCCCAGAAAGCAGTGTCCACTTCAGATGCATTCAGAAGAAATTCCACCTGTGCACCCCAGAGCAATCCATACCACTAACCAAAGGGCAGGTGGAGAGGCCCCTGGCAGATCCACCTCAGAAATGTGCTACTGAAGTGAATTGGAAATACATACAGACCCTAGACATATATGGAGGGTTAATTACATTGGATCTCTTTTGTCAAAATAAGGTGCTTTTTCCTGATGGAGACAAACATGTGGCAGAGATATGGAACAATATTACCACCAGATTTCAGAGTACCACACTCCCCATGGCATGCTCTGCAGGCGTGAATAAGTGGGAGAAATTACATTAATGCAGATTACCATCAATAAGACTTAATTATCTGAAGTTAAATAGCAATTAGAAGAAAATGGTTTATAATTCAAACTTTGAACTGCATTATCTTTTTGAAGTCCTTGTCACCACAACAGTTTATGCCTGACTTCTGTCCTGTTGAAAGTAATGGGTAAATAATTCAGCATTTGCCAGTAACTACCAGTTCTGAAATACCTGTTCTGAAACACTCCCTATGTGGTGTCTGGCTCATAAATACTTATCAATAGCAGATAGTGCACATTTTGAGAACCTTACATTCCCAGTTAAGTCTTCTAACTATGCCTGTTGTCATTCTGCCTAGTGAGCTGAAGAAATCGGACACCACAGAGTATAAAGGATGCTCTGAGTTTGGCAAAAGTGGAATTGTTTATTCTGCTTCTAATACATTCATTTACTAATGCTGTGGGTTTTCCAGATCAGAAAGAAGTATCAAGGTTGGGGCCTTGCTGGGATTGCCTTGGCATGCCTTTTCCAGCCCCCGTGTTCCTGGAGCTATAGGCTCTTTGACTCTCTCAACCCTAACCCACAACTTTTCCCACAAACCTTGCTTTACTTCTATCCTTTAACTGTAACAGTTGTGATTTTTTTAGAGTGCATCAATACGATTCCACAGCTATTTGGGATTTTTGCACAAAGATTTGTATAAAGCCTGAAACTGCATTTATGTTAAAGCATAGAGGAAACATTTTGCTATGTTTCATGTAATAAAATGAATAAGATTAGGTAATGTAATCACATGGTAAAATATTAGAATTCTAGAGAGCATCATTTTTTTATTACAGGTAGAAGCATCTTTGAGTTTCCTTTTGCCACACCATTAATTTGCTAAAATGAAAGTGTTATCTATTTCAGACAGCAGCTCATTTAAATTAAACTCATCACCATAAGCTATAAGTTTCAAATGCCATTTCCTATCTGTGACACAGAAAAGCAAAAACAGTTTATGAAAGTTCATGGTCTTACTTGTAAAAAACATTTTCAATCACATGTATCATATGCAAGGTAGTATAAGATTCACATGAATCATATCCAAGGAACTCTACTTCATGTTTAACTTACAAAGTTAGAAGTTAATTGCTTAACTCCAGTAGAAAGCATTCGGAAAAAAATGCAAACAAAACAAAAAACCAAACACAATTCTATATACGGTAAAGAGAAGCCATTTTTCTGGTTTACTTTCAGATGGATACATCGCTTATTCTCTCAACAGAATGGGGAGTGGAAGACAACTTCTCAAAAAACAACAGAAAGAAGATTTTAAAAAATATTTTCAGAGCATCAAATGTGCCCTAGGATAGACCTGCCTGGCAATTTTTCAGTGAAAATGGTTTCTATTCAGACAAGGGCAGTTCATCAACATGCAAAATTTACCTGTGAAAGGGATGATTTCTGTAATGTGAAGGAAGCTGTGTCAGAACTGGGCACAATTCCTGCACCTCACTGTGGCTGAGGAGCCAGGAGTTAGGGCAGCACCTCAGTTACACGAGACAAACAAACACTGCAGGGGCCCTTACCTGCTCTGAGTAAGTCAGAGCAGCTATTTGAATATTAGTGTTAATGACCAGCTGGATGCAATAACAAGCAGATTTTTGCATGCTACAGGACATTATTTGTTCAGACTCTCTAGCTGGAGTTGGTTTATTTAGTATACACAAGTCGACATTAGTACAATTCTCTGGACACAGATTTCCTATACCCAAGTGTCTTAGTGCTTAGTTATTCCCAGTCCCTCGTAAGAATGAGGTAAAGGCTGTTCATCACAATGGGAAGACATGGATTCATATGCCAAAGAATAGAGAACAGGGACTTTGGCTTTCATGTTTCCAACATCCTCGGCAACTACTAGAAACTGGTTATGAGAAGAAAACATTATTGGTCTCCATTTCTCAGTTACATGAAATACTCAGTAAAGTCTTAAACTCAGTGCAGTGTAGAACAGGAAAAAAACTTTTGAAATGGAAAAGACATATGTCTTAACATTTAGAAGGAAAATCCTATTTCAAATGCATTTAGATGGTAATTGAAATGGTATTCTAAAAGCCTAAAATTAAGCTTTTCAGACCTAGAGCAAGAGTTAGAAGTATATCTCAACACCTCCTTGATTTTCCTGAGTTGAATCACATTATTAAATTCTAGTTTTAGAAACAAGCAAGAGTGTAAGTGTGGATTTAACACCACATTTTCAACCCTGTCTATGATCTGCATTATTTGGATTTCTAGATGATTCATTTAGGACAAACTGATCGATTTTCAGAAGACAAAGTTAAAAACATTTAAGCCAGGAAAGTGGTAAAAATTAATTAACTAATAAAAGAATTCTTTCATTAATAAATAACTCAATTACTTCTCAACTGCTGAATTTACAAGCACTGTTTTTGTTCACAGTTTATTTCATCATAAATGCAACTTGAAAACTGATCAAGGTTTTACTATACAAACAACACCCTGAATGTTTTCTTCAGGATATTCTACACTCATATTTTTTCTCTGCGTTTAAATTATTCAAATTTTTTCCCAAATCACATGTGAGGTCTGCTACATTTTGTCTACAGCCAAGTGAAAACTGATCATTACTCTTTTAAAAAAGAGATTATTCTTACATATGGGTAAGTTTAGTGCAATTAAAATGTTTTATAAGGAATTCAGAATCCGCCAATGAAGCAGCTCCAGAGCCAGCACAATTCCTAAACTGGGGGAACCTCAGGGGGAGAAGAGATCAACCAGGAGCCCTCAAGTGTCATTACAGCTGCTGATGGGAGCAGGGCAGGGCCGGGAGCAGCAGCATCCAGGCCTTCCCTGGTGCTTAGGAGCACCATGGAGCAGGAGGGATGCCAGCAGGGTGGCACAGGGGGTGAGGAGCGTCACTGCAGGCAGCACCTCTCGTGGAAGGGCGTGCAGAAAGGGCACCGCAGCCCTGCAGCTCAGCCAGGGAGCAGTGGCATCCAGCTGGCAGAACGCCATGGCCCCTCTGGGCCCTGCAGCCACCACGAGTGACACGCTGCCCAGACAGGGCCCGGTGGGCACACCGTGTGGCCGCGGGGCCGCTCTGTGCCCGGCTCCCACACCAGCAGCAGCCAGCAGCAGCAGCAGGTGTGTGGGGTGAGGGGCATCAGAGAAACACTGCTGGAACTGCGCCCAGCCTTCCCTGAAACAGAGCCAGCAGACAGAGACAGAGGATGCACGAGGATTCCCTGCCCTCCCTGTGCCTGTCTGAGCACAGTGACTGCAGGGACAAGGGCAGTGGTGACAAGGCCCTGCCCGGGCAGCAGGCCCATCCCCTCTGTGACCGCCCCAGCTGCCCAGGGGTAACAGGAGTGAGCCCCTGCAAGCGGAGCCCATCAGTGATGAGGACAATGCTTCATCCAACGGAGCTGTCACCCAGGTCAAGCCAGCCTAGGCCAGCATCAATACCACCTTGATGATCTTAAAGACTTTCCCAACATAAATATTTCTATGAATCTCTGAGCTACAAAGCATGAAGGATAAAAATGGGTTTTATTTTATCTATGCAGAACATATGGGACATGTTTTCCTTGCCCAGATACTGTCATGTTGCTACTCTTAGAAAACGTTTTTGATAAGTGGGTGGGAGAGCTGTACAGTATACATTTACATTCTCGGGGCTTCTCAGACAACATATATCCACAACTAAAATTTTAAAACACAGTACAAATTTAGAATAAACTAAATATAACAGTTTTACAGCTTTCTATGTTCTGGATTAGCTGTATAATTTATCTATATGGTACTTTTTTGGAACAAGGAATTTTTCATTATTTTAGGCTTCATACATGACACCTATGATACATAGTTTCTCATTCATCAAGATGTTGTGCCTTTTACAATTATATCCATACAAACCCTACAAAAGCAAAACATAATTGTAATTGGTTTGAACTGCTCTTCAATTTCTTTTTCAAAAACATTTTAAATAAATACAGGGTCTTTCATCTAACAACTTGATTATATTTTGATTAAATGTATTTGCAAAACAACTCCAACACATACACAAAAAAAAAAGGCAAAGCTTTAATCTTGCTTCATGAGCAATGCATTTTTATGTTAAAATTCTTTCAAATAATATCAATTTTACATTAGTGAGAAAGGGCATTAATAGACAGCAAGCTGAGTGCATGCTAGGCATGTCCCCTGGCAGCAAAGGAGTCCCAGCAGGCTCCAGGGCTGTCCAATAACAGAGGCACAACCAGTAGATCAAGGGACATCACTCTACTCCACACTTGTCAGACCATATTCAGAATATCACATCCAGTTTTTGGCCAACGACACATAAGAAGCACCAATAAACTGAAGTGGAGTGTTCTACAGCAGAGTACTTTAAAGCTTTACTGGTTGGAGGCTGAAGCACCTGTCCTATGAAGAGAGCCTTGGGCATGGGAGAACCTAACACCTGCCACCCAGCCAAGTGCCCCTGGGGAGGTGAGCAAGATGGACACAACCTCTCCAAAGAAGGTGAATGACAGGATGACAAGAGAACTGATACCAACTCAAAAGTTGTCTAGAAAATAAAAGCTAATACGTATTATTTTTCACAAGTTGAGCCAGTTCCAGTGTAAGGCATGACTTAAAAAACAAAAAAACCACATCCAAATTACTGTGATTTTGACCGTCTGGAAAATTAACCTTTCTAATAATAGAACAGAGCTGGAAAGAAGATTGAGCAAAAAAGAAGCTAATAAAGAGACTCACCAGAATACATCCTGACAGCATGTGCTACTCTGATAATTGTATGCTCAGTTTTGTGACAATATGAAAGTAGTCACATATTCAATTGAAAATAAACACTAAGAATTTCCAAGAAGAAGCTGCACAAGAAAACCTGGCAATTGTTATGGCTAAGTTCACTGAGATGCCCAGATACATATTTTGTTAAACTTTGAGTTTGCTGGGAAATGGTTATCCCCCACAAACAGAAACCTTTCAGTAGTTCAGAAAAAGTCCTGTGTTCTATCCTGAAACTAATCTGTGCTCTTTTCCAAATTGCTACAGTTAACAGAAACCAGATAAGTCCTGGAAGAAATAGCAATATTCAGGGGACTCAGCAGAGATGCAGTAAAACCCAGGCTGAGGCTTGTCCTGCGCCTCCCCTTCAAAGGCAGTGCAGGAGCTCAGATCAGCAATCATCTGTGTGGATTGGATCATCATTCCACTGACTGCTCTGAGGAGACTGGGGTCTCACTAGTTTTGAACAGAAATTCCTTCCCATGGATGAGAAACATTTTTCAATGCAAGTTTAATTGGTAATGATGCTTATCTCAATGTTTTGGTTTTCTTAAAAAACAGCAATCAAAAGTTTTGTTGCAGGATTCCTAAAAAGGTGTAAGCAAAGATTCCTTTTCTTCCAGAAATAACTTGCCATCCTTTACCTTCAAGCCTTAGTCTCTTCTACTTCTAACATCTAACAAGTAAGACTTTAGATGCTCAGAATTTACCGTCTCAGTCGCATGTAATTGTATGTTGTAAAAAAAAGCTTTTGCTTTCAGCTGACATTCCCTCCTGGCAGTTAGTACTCTTCTGGTTTTAGACCTGTTTGTTCCTCCTTACCAGTCCACTTGATCTGATATAGATCCTGAATGGATTTCCATGTGGTTTGTAACCTGTAACACAGCCTCTTTGGCCCTAAGATCTGGAAGTTTTTTTTGATCTGGGATTAATGCAAAGGACTAAGGACACCTTAGCAGGATTTAAGGCAGGGGAGTAGCACTGGACAGCTGAACAAAACTGCAGAGTTGAGGCAGTAGGGATTGTCAGGGAATGTTAAAAACCATCAGGGTTTTTTTTTTTTTTTCTGGGGTATAATCAGAGGCATTTGTTTCTTTTCCCACAGTTTGCTTGTGGATCTCCTTTAGGGTTATAACCATCTTGTAGTGGGACTTAAAAAGTAAGTCTTACACCTATCCAACAAGGTAATTCTTTCACCAGACCCAGGCTACAAGCTGGGGACAGGCCTTTTATCTTGCCCAAGGAATGGGTGAGCTGTCAGGACCCAGGCCACATCTAGATGAGGTTAGGTGTCCACCCAGTTTATCTCCAGAGACCCAAATACTACACCAAATTTTGCTTTGCCTGCATGATTATACCATGCTCAAAATAGTTTAGATAGTGCTAAAGAGACCCCAAGTTTAACTGAGATGGTACTGACCAAATTTTGCTAACATATATTCCATGTTTAATATTCTTTTAAATACTTTACCCCGCACTGATTGAGTCCCCTCTACTTTTACAGCTATATGATCCTTTTCTTCCTGTAAAATACTTCAACCTATGTGTTTGACAAGCATAAAAGCCGACAGGCTGCCACCCTACCACTTACATGATCGCTCAATCAATCTCCAGCAAGCACCTTCAGTGAGAAGCTAGAGGAATACTTTTGGGAGGGATACATTTTACAGTGTCTCACTTTCTCTCTAAACAGAGAACCTTTGTATTGTTGATGAGACTTTGAAACAAATCAGAATTTGGAATAGATGTATGTACTTGGCTACTTTGATCAACCAATAGAGAGACTAGAATCAGCTGAATTTTTAGTCTTTTGTATTGCAAAAAACTACATCCATTTCACACAGGTTGTAAGATGAATCCAGCTTTGGGGACTAGATATAGCATCTCAGAAAGTTTCATTTAGTCATTTTGATTAACTGTGTTAGTATAATCTTCAGTTTTCTCCTAGGTAATTCAGTCATTGTACAGAGTTGATATTAAATTAATTTGACCAGCTCTTCACTGAGGTTTTTGGCTTTCTGTTCTTCCTGGGAGCCCTGAAAATAACTGTCATCTTTAGCTAAGAGGCCGTGAAAGATGAATGTGACTTACAATCATCCCCGGGCCTTTCCAACCATTACTGGCAATCTATCACAGAGTTTCTGAGTTGATAACTCCATCAATGTCTGCTAAAAAATAAAAGGGAAATCTATTCCATCTGAGGCAGTGGCCACCTTCACTAAGTTCAAGCAGGTTTTCACTACACAGTGGGAGTATTCTAATAATGTATTTGGGGAGAAATTGACTTTACATTTAATACTCCCCAAATATTGTTAAATATTTTACTAGATCAGCTGCATTTTTAATTTGAAAAGTGCTCATAAATGATTGCTAATATAGGAGTTTCATTCTGCATGTAAAGATGGCTTCAGATATGGATTATACAGGACTGGGGTGACCACCAGTTATCTTACGAACAGCAATTGCAGAATGCCACAAGGTATTCTCTGAAGCCATCTGTCTGCTAAGCAAGATGCCCATAACTGCATTCAGGATATTCTATAGCTCACAACTTCTCCAGAATATGCTGCACCATAGAATAAATTTTAACAATGTTTCCAGATACTAATGCTGTTACCAATTTCTCTGTCAATCAAATTATACTTTCCCTAAATTTGCATAAATCTAAATGCTGGGAAAAAATATTTAATTCTATTTAGATTTCTGGAATTACATTTGCATCAAATTAGTTTAAAAGACGGGATATGTGGCTCTGTAATGAATGACACCAGCAAACCTCTGTTGCTTTACTTGAACGGCAATAACAGAGCATATGAAGGTTTTTGGTTACAAGGCATAATTCAAAGCGAGTGTATAGATCGCCTCTTTCTTAAGGAAAAAAAAAAGCGCTAAACCAAAACAAAGAGGTTTCCATAATTCAGTCTGAAGAATAAAGACTATTTTCTAGCTGGACTGACCAGATAGAAAAGTGTCATCAAATCTCTTTCAGAAAGATGATAACAGAACAGCTCACAAAATCAAGAAGTCTGGAAAAAACGAATGCCTTAACGCCTGTGAAAGCTGATTAAAATCTCAGCTCCTGCTTAACATACTATGCTGGCAATGTGTGCCTGCTGTGTACATCTTGGACCTTGCCATCAATTTCATTCCAAATAGCTGTGACCTCGGTGCTCTTTAAAAACTAATTGTTTAAAACATTTCCAAGAACTTTCTACTTACATTATTACACTTTGCAGTTATTGTTTAAGCCCATTCTTTTTTCAACCCAAGACCTGCTAATGATTGTTTAGTTTTCATTAATTTATACTGAAAAGCTTAATATTAAGTAGCAAATCGAAATGCTTCTTTAATTTTGGGTTGTTTTATAACAGTCACACCTGCTGCCAATTGGAGTCATATTAATGATCCTTCAGTTTGTTCATGTTGCAAAGAGAATTATAAAACTGAGCCCTAATTGCCAGAGTCTTAATAAGCACAGCTGTGTCACAAGGCCAAAAGGTTTCTGAAACAATCCAAAACCCAGACCTTAGATGGAATTTGCAAATGGCATAATAATATCTTTTTTCTCTTTCTGCTTTTCCAGGGAGAGACACAAAAGTTGAATCCTTCCTCTCTCAGTTCAAGGAGCTCTGGTTTTGTCCTTGTACTGGGAATTACCTCAATCACAGGAAGTCACATCACTGCAGATATCCATATAGCATGAATGATCTTAACTAAAATGATAAAACTGAGGAGCTAAAATGAATAATGGCACTACAAAATAGTAATTCCTCTCTCCTAATTTTTTTTAACCTGTTTCTATTTCCAAGCTGATCAGAAAACACAAAAATGAGCATAATAAGATGGCTTGACAAGATGGATGGATAGTCAAAATTTTTACAAGGTCCATAGGAAGACCTTATGATACAGCTTTAGTTCATGGCTGAAGCTAGGATCCTAAATCCACAGACAGGGATTTACATTTAAATGGTCTGATTATCTGGAATACCACAAGCCCCACAAATTTGATGTAGGTCAAATTCAAGATAAATTTTTATCTATTTAGATGCTTAAAATAATATTATAGGATACTAAGTTCAGATGGTTAAGGTATGAATATTTTGTCCATGACTCATTTTCCTGGAAGGGTAAAGCATTTTTCCTATGCATCACTTTCTGACTAAATTCACCTAGATATTAGTTTCAGCTTTCTTTATTCTGTTCGTCCATTGAGAGCCAAAACCTGCTGTCACAAGACACATTAAAGTTTAGAATGCTGCGCTACACAAGGTAAGCCTGTAAATTTTGACACTGATAAAGCCAGATTATTTGCCCACATATAACAATAAATAACCCAATCAGGTTTCTGATACAAGAATCACAAAGATATACATGGTAAGAATATAATTATTAATCAAAATCAGCAAATAGATTTTTAAGAAAAAACAAACCAATAGCAAAACTCAATAAATGAATGTAGAAAGCAGCCTGATTAGGTGGAAACAAAAAAAAACATGCACCAAACATCAGAATTTTGCTTATTGAATAATAATAAGATATGAACCAACACTGTGAAGAAAGAAATATAGAAGTTGTAAGAAGGAAGTACTATCAAAGGTGAGAAAAGAGTTTAACACTAAACAAGTCCAACAGGACAGCTCTCATTGTATGCTTTGATAATCTATTTTTATGGATGCCATGGAGTTTATTAAGCACTTCAAGGAAAAACAACCCCTACACCTAACTGGAAAAAAACCCAAACTGTCTGTATTCAGAAGAGGATTACAGTTTCACTGATGGCTACTAGGCTTTTATCATTGATTTTCAAAAGATGAAGTCAGGTGCTTATTTAAACATACTTATGCAAATGTATTTTTTTCACAAAGAAAAGTCAATCATCTTGATGGTTAAAGTCAATATCAAAAGCCATTGACAACTGTTGAGAAGCACAAAGATTTTCTTATTTTTTCAATTTCACCAAGTTTGCTTACTCTATGCCTGAATTGAAGGTCCTAAATTAATTCTGCTTCTTTATAAAATTATATGATATTACATACTGCTGACATGTCTGGTAACAGGGGTCATATCAACAGCATATTTCTTTCATTAAAATCATTGATATTATCAGTTATAGATTTACTATACATATAAATATATTTTCCTCCACACCTAAAGAAAATCTTCTGGAAGCTCCAAGGCCTCAAAACCGCATTGCATTTAATAAAATAACACTAGTGTCACTAGAAAGTAAATTTTGCTTCAATAAGAGCCTTGAAATTTCTGGCTTTAGTTCAGTGTTTACTTCACACAAATGCCTTTACTTCACTGCGCCATTATCCACCAGCAGAGAATGCCATTACTGGAACAGAAGCTCTCATTCCACTAATGTTATAGCTTACAGAACATATTAAGATGCTGGTGTTTTCATACAGGAGATATCCATACATCTTCCACAAGTAATTACATTACCAGTAATCCTTTTAAAAGGCTCTCTTTGCTCAGTTGCTTTGCCAATAGCTGTAAGCTTGGTTACATGACAATCTCACTTACTCATAGTGCATGAATTGATAACAGATGAACCAGCTAATACACTGGTGCTCTCTGATCAGTCACAAATCACAGAACTTAGACCCATCAAAGGAAACAAACATGCTTTACAAAGCCCCAGAGAGTTTGGTTTTATTTATTGCTGAAAACAGCAGAGAAAGCTGAAAATAGCATGAATTCTTTTATACTTTTCGCAAAGAACAACAATTATCAGGAAATACAGCCACTAACTTTTTAAGGAGTGCTGGCATTCACAATGATATAAAAAAAGCAGCCTCTAACTACAGAACAGGCATCTCTCTCATGAGGGATAAAAGCAGTGATATGAAGATATGGAATACAGGGCATATAATGAAATACTCTAATAACACCAACAGATTCAGACTAAGAAGTTTTGCTAAATATTCAAACACAGGCAGAATTAATGCCGAAGACTATTTTCCATACTGTGAATTATGTCAAATTCATTAATGAATAAAAACTGTTAACCTGAATACTAAACTTGCGCTTTTCTACTGCAGAGTCTACTCCTTGTTCCTGAGATAGTGATTAAAAATAGCAACTGTCACTGTATCTGTCACTCAGTGGATCCATAGATGATGCAGGAGGCAGTGTGCAGAAGTGTTTTTGAATCATCAAGCAGCAGTACACAGAAAAGCAGAGAATAAATTAAACCAAAAAATAAGCCTGAGGCTGATGTGTTTGAACTTCACTGCAAACATTCTTCATACATATTTAATTGCTCCATTGAGACTGTGACTGTTCTGGAGATGTTCCAGGCATTATTTCCATTCCATTAGTACACTTGCAGTATGTGTACTCCTTAACCCAAAATGATTGATTCTATAAATGTCTTCCCACTTACTGACCTGAACACTAATTGAGGTTGTGTATAGATTAAAAGAGAGTGCATGCTTTTTGAAACCAGCCAAAATACATTGTAGTCACTGAAAGATTTTGTGGCACAAGAAGAAAGTGTTGCTCCTAACTGAAGACATCTGTATGAGGTTTCATAGAAATGTTTCAGGTAGGAAGAGCTGGAAATCATACAAAAGGTTGAAAATCTTTGCTAAACAACACTTTAAACAGAAGCTTAATTTTAAGTCCCACCTTTCTGAAACATAACACAATAATTCTTTGAAATATAATTATCACATACCAGATGCCTTTGTCTGTGCTTGCATCTTATAAATTAATTTGCTTTAGGAGAAAGTATAAATTTTTTACATTCCATAAAATAAAACTTTAGGAGTTCAGATAATTTTATCAATTCAGATGCACACAGGAGGAAAAGCTGAATGTTTTAAAAACATCTTAATTAAAACTAAGATAATGTTGTAAACTGCAAATTATTCTACTATCAACTAAAACTTTTCCTGTTCAAATCATTAAATGTAAGTATAATTACAGTACATCAGCTAAAATTTCGAGCAAGCCACCCTGAGGAAAAATCCTTAAGATCTCCATAAGCACTGCCTTGATTCTGGATTAACCTTGAGGTGCTGAAGTATATTCAAAGAAAGGCAACAAAACCTATGAAGGGTCTGGAGTGCAAGCCCATATCACAAGTATATGGAACGGCTGAGGGAGCTGGGGTTCTTCAGCCTGGAGAAAAGGAGGCTCAGGGGAGACCTTATCAGTCTCTACAACTCCATGACAGGAGGCTGTGGTCATGTGGGGGCTGGTCTCCTGTAACAAGCAAGAAGTGACAGAAGAGGAAACAACCTCAAGTTGTGCCAGGAGAGGTTCAGATTGGCTATTAAGGTAAATTTCTTCATTGAAAGGGTTGTCAAGCATTGGAACCAGCTGTCCAGGGAAGTGCTTGGAGGTATTTCAAAGACGTGTAGATGTGGCACTTAGGGACAAGGTTTAGTGATGAACATTGCAGTGCTGGGTTAATGGTTGGACTTAAAGGTCTTTTCCAGTCTAAATGATTCTATGATTAACCTGAAACTTACTGACAGTCTTAAATCCTTAGTATTTAAGACATTAAAATCAGTTGAAAGAAAAAATTAACTTATAATAGAGATATGCTCATGTTGCTTGGTCAACCTTGTATCAGACAGTGAAAGAATCCTTGGGAAACACTTATATTCAGATTATACTTTATTTATAATGTTTACAACTATGAGTATGTTAGACTTCAAGTGACAGAATAGTGGAGAGAAGTTTAGACAAGAAATCTGGACATGTCTTTGAGAGAAGTTTCATCCTGAGAACTAATGCATTAAAAACGACATTGCCAGTGCTGTCTTCCTCCAGTCCCCCGATCAAATTTATTCAATTTAAAACTGATTGTTTCCCACTTAAAATCCAGCTCTTTCAACTCAGTATATAATTTAAAAGTCAAATAAGATATTTCCAGCTTGTTTACTGTCATTGAAAACATGCCTCCCTCTATTTCCTACCCAAGACCTAGGCTTCCCATGCTATGCCAATTGGCCTTGAATATTTCAATAGATTAGGTCAGGTCAAAGCATGCAAATAACTGGAAGCTGAGCATGTTTTGAGGTCCATTTTTTTTACTGGCACACCACTTTTGTGAGCAGCAAATATACATTTATAGATGAGGGATTCAGCACATCTCTGGGTCTTAATAGCCCTATGTTTTCAAACCATGGTCATGGGTGGTTGTTTACAGAAAATTAATTTTCTTAAAGATATAAATCTTTTGTTTCAGCTTATAGTAGAGATCACAGAATCAGAATAGTTTGGATTGGAAGGGAATTTAAACATCATGTTGTTCCAACACCCCTTCCAACACCTTTCACTACACCAGGTTGTTCACAGCACTGTCCAACCTGGCCTTGAACACTTCCAGGGATGGACAATTCACAACAGCTCTGAACAACCTCTTCCAGTGCCCCACCACCCTCACAGGAGAGAATTTTGTCCTCACATCTAGTCTAAATGTATCCACTTTCAGTTTAAAGCCATTCCCCCTTGTCCTATCATGTCTTTGTAAAAAGTCCCTGTCCATCTTTCAAGTCAGCCCCCTTCGTCATTGGAAGGCTGCTATAAGGTATCCCTGGACTTTCTCATCTTCAGGCTGAACAACTCCAGCTCTCCTAGCCTGTCTTCATAGGAGAGGTGCTTCAGCCAATTTCCAGCCAAGTTCAAACAATTACATATAAATTGAAATAAAATGCAAACCAACCTATATAAATGAAAAGTACAATGTATGAAAAAGGAGCTTGCACTGGAGCTAACAAAGGCACACAATCTCAAAGAGGTTTGTCCAGAACTGGGACAAAGCTCTGTCTAGTATCTTTAAAATACAAAATACCTTGCTTTTTTTTCTTACTTTAAGCATAGCATTGAAAAAATTAAAAATGTCATAGTAAGTCATGAAACTGTAATGAAAACCTCCTTCATTTTAATGCAATAATTTGACAATTTCTTGGCCCTTGCCCTTTACCTTCCCAATTTTAAGATACTTTTTATTAAATGAAATTAAATCCAAATTTTTCTATGGCAGAACTAGCAGAATCTGGATATGTAAAAAAAATGGGGAAGCAGCAAATAAGAGTATGCTAACAGCAAAAAGTAGTAAACAAAGCTTCGAAAAATATGAACCTTTCTCAAGGCTAAATAAGTTGTTTTCCAATTGTTGTCACTGGCTTTGCTTAACCCCTCAGCTGTCAGAGACAAGTGTTGATGCCCTTTCCACTGAAATCCAGAAAGATTTACTCTTTGTCTGCATGAGAAGCAGCACTATGCTCACCAATTCACCAACACAATCAGTAACACAAAGAAAACAGCAGTAAACTGGAGTCAAGGTGGTTTTGACTGAAGGAATAGCTCAATCATTTCAGTACATAAAGAATCTGAAAAGATGGAAAATGTCTAGTACTGTATTAAACGTATTGTTATTTACACACTGTATACTGAAGCTCTTTGATTAGTCAGTACTGCAAAATCACTGCGTTCATCAGGATAAATTCCTGCTAGACAAGGCATGCTCAAATGTGCATGACCTGAAACTCAACTGGCACCTGGTTTTGTAAGGACCTAACTGCTAAAATGATTTTTTTGTGTTAAAAGAAGAAAAACCTAGCAAAGATGCTAAATATCAAAACATACATTATGAAACCAAGAACCCTGCAGGGCACCTTTTGTTAACAACCTTTTGTTGTGATTTCATTGAAAATTTAATCTACCCTTTTTTTTAGGCCTTGCTTTTTCTACAGTCACAATCCAGCATGAAACTATCTGAAATAAAAATATAGCCACAATATTCTCATTATTGTACCCAGCCTAAAAAGATATTATGAAGTTGAATGCCTTGATTAAGATAGCTGTCAGCAGATGCACTTAATTTTTAAAAATCTGTATGTTAGCCATACAGATTTTTTTCAAAGTAGAAAAGCAAGTAAGGAACAAAAGATATGCTCCTTACGTCTAAATTGAGGTTTTAAACAAGGACTAAATAAGCTTATGTACATTCATATATATAACTGTTTTAAGCACATCCCAAAAAATAGTTTTAATTAAGTTTTCTTTTTTATTGAAAGGGGTTTATTCTGATAGTGGTCATGGGGTATAAGAACCTGAGAGGGACAGAGTGGGATAGCAGATGGCAGCACTTAAATAATAACTTCCTGCTCCAACTTTAAGTCCAGTCTTTGCAAAAGAGTACTGTAATTCTTCTCTTAGGCCTAAATAACTGATTTTGGATATACCAAGCTATTTTTTGTTTCTTTTAAAGCATCACAAATTTGAATGTACAGCTACATTCTAGTCATGTGCAGCACTTTGGATCTCAAGATGTGATTTCACTGAAACCGTTATTACCCTGTGACTGTTTGTCTGCCTGTTTGCATCAGAAACAGGTGGATATGGTGGAGAGTTTCACTAAATTGTATTTGAAAAATTGATGCCCAAAACACAGCAGAAGTCACATCATGAAGAACTATCAGAAAATCAGGAAGAACAAAACTTTTTTAATCAGACATTCAATGGATGACAATTGCCATATCCTCCTGAAACCTGCAGAAGACTAATAATCTCATCCAAAGTGTCCCCAGGGAGACTGATTTTAGCTCCCACTGTTAAACAATCCAGTTAATGTTGGTGCAACAGTTTCACTGTGTTAGTACATCCAGTTACACATGAAATCCACTGGTCTTAAAAAATGCAGTTTCTAAGCTGACCTTCACAGGCCAGGCACAAATCAGTTTCAGAATTGCTGCTTCAGATGGAGCTGAAAGCCAAATATTTGACATGATCATGTGTAAATACTCAGTATTTACAGAAAATATGGAAATACTCATTTGTCTTCACTAAGGGAAGATTGTTCCCTGACAATTTCAGTGATCTTCTACGATGTGGTTAAAGCATGGGTGGATAAGGAAAGAGCAAATGACATCATCTCCCTGGAATTGTGCAAAGCATTTAACATTGTACCACAGGACATCCTTGCTTCCAAACTGGAGAGACATGGATTTGATGGATGGACCACTGGGTGGATAAGGAATTGGACGGCACTCAAATAGTTGTGATCACCCACTCGTGACAAGTGATGTTCCCCCGGGGTCGCTGTTGGGACCGGTGCTGTGTCACATCTGTCAGTGACACAGATAGTGCCATTGAGTGCACATCAGCAAGGGTGCCAACACCAAACCGTGTGATAGAATCGACATGCTGGAGAGAACGGATGACATCCAGAGGGATCTTCACAGGACTGAGAAGTGAGCCAGTGCAAACCTCATGAAGTTCCACAAAACAAAGAGCAAAGTCCGGAACCTGGGTAAGCATAATCCCAAGCACAAGTACAGGCTGGGCAGGGAATAGATTGAATTAATTTTTTCCCTCAGCAGAGGAGCTCTGGGGAGAAAGACTTGCAGGTATTGGTAGACAAGAAGCTCAACAGGACCTGGCAATGGGCACTTGTAACCCAGAAAGCCAAATGTGTCCTGGGCTTCATCAAAAGCAGCATGGCCAGCAGAGCCAGGGAGGGGATTCTCCCCCTCTACTCTGCTCTGAGTGGCCCCCAGAAGAAGAACATGGACTTGGAGAAAGTCCAGAGAAGAGCCACAAAGATTATCAGAGGGCCAGAGCACCACTCCTATGAAGACAGACTGAGAGAAGTGGGGTTGTTCAAAATGGGGGTGAGAAGGCTCCACGGAGATTTTATTGCAGCCTTCTAGAACATAAAGGGGGCTCCAAGAGAGGTGGAGAGGGACTTTTCACAAGGGCATGTAGTGATAGCATGAGGAGGAATTGCTTTAAACTGAAAGACAGTAGGTTTAGATCACACTTTAGGAAGAAATTCTTTCCTGTAAGGGTAGTGAGGCACTGGAAAAGATTGTCCAGAGCAGTTGTGAATGCCCCATCCCTGGAATTGTTCAAGGCCAGTTTGAATGGGGCTTTGAGAAACCTGGTGTAATGAAAGGTGTTTGCAGGGGAGTTTGGAAAGGGATGATCTTTAAATTTCCTTCCAACCTATTCTACGATTCTACCTATTCCAACCCATTCTATGAGAAAGATGAGTCAGAAGTTCAGCTAAGTACATCAGCAAATTCTAAGGCACAAATTTAAACATGCCATTAGGGAGAAATACAATTTAAAAAAAGTACTCCAGCATTCCAGGAAGGAAAATAATTTCATTACTCTAATCATCACATTTATTTTAGAAAAGTCAATTGATTTTTGGAATCCAGCCATGACAAAGTCTATGAACGTTGGCTGCGAGCATGAGCAGCTGAAACACTCACTTTCTCATCTCCATAGAACTTTGTGGGCTTTCAGAGCTCTCGTCTCACACAAAACCACTGGCTGATGCTGCAGCTTCTCTATGCACTGCATCTTTGATGTGATGGATTCTTTACAGCTTTCCCAAAGAAATGAGTTTGAGTTGAACTGACCATGTTTTGGGCTATAATTTTGCTGGCCTCTACACACTGAAGCAAGGATGCAAGACTGAATTTCTACCTTGATAATCTGATATGTTTTGTTCTGCTGTATGAATAATGGTCCAGAATGTGCATGCTGATGTTATTCCAATACTTGGAACTTCTGTCCTGGGGTCTGTCTCAATTATCTGAGTATATATTTTTATATTTCATATTTATTTCTCTGTTAGCACTTTTTTCCTGCCTATACAATCACATAATACATATTATGTGACGGCTACACTCATCCTGATTTTGGAGTAGGCCTAGAATGAGGCCTAGGCTAGCTGTAAATGCTAAAGATAGAAAAAAAAAATCTAATAACAAACAAAGGAAGAAAGGTAAAGCACTCAAGCAGAAAGAAGGCAATGATAGAACAACAACCACATCACTGATTCTGCTGTTCTGGAAAACCGTCCAGTGTCTCAGTGGAGGAAGAGGTGACTCCTGCTCAGCAAGAACTCTGCAGAAAGAGGAGAGAAGGCGCTAAAAAAAGGACTTGCACCAATTCTGGTTGAACTGAGAATTGCAGATGTCCATTCAGAGAAAAGAACTTTTTGAAATTTCCTAAGGAAAAATTTAATCTAAGTGTTAGATCTTTCTAGTTTTTGGCTCAGAATGTGATTTTGTGAAAGTATTGTCATTTGGGAGTATTCTTATCACTGAAACATTGGAGACACTGCAATTTCAGAAGTTTTATTAAAGCTGTACATTGGATGAAATATTTTTAGCAATTGTTAGTGATATACCTATTTCTCAGTAACAGAGATGGAATAAAATGTACTTTTAAAGAGGTGAAGATGGGTTGCCATATCCATCCAATTACGAAAGCTATACTTAGGAATCTAGCAATTATGTAGGAATAAAAACAGGCTTTTTTTCTAAGAGGTTATCAACTACTGAATTGCAAGTATCTACCAAATATAACTCAAAAAGCTTAAACAGGCTGAGGAACTGAAAAGATATAGTACAAAATACATACGTACTACAGTGGTTCAAAGAATTTAAAGTCAGAGGTGAAATTTATGTCTATGGGCCTAGACCAAAACCCCATTGTAGCGAATGGATGACCCTTTTCTCTCTTCAATATAATTACCCTTCAGCCAGATTGGTCTGTGAATATTTTTTTAAACTCCAGGACATTAAATGTTTCCACACTAGAATTTACTAAGGGAATGGGGTTAGTGCAGAGGTGTTAGGAGCTCCCTTCCTCCCCTCTGTGCCATCTCAAGTGTGTGGTTGCATGCGTGGATGGAGATGAGCACACATGTTCTGCTTCATGTGAGAGGGAAGCTGCTGCACTATACTCACTCTCCTCCTCTGCCAACCCTCTTCTTATTCATGCAAATACAAATAAAAAACAATGTTCTTGTTTGATCTGTAGGAGTCTCCATCAGAAAAAAATAGCATGAGACCACCTTATGTAACTTAAGACAAATAACGAACCTAATCTTCAAGCTAAAGCGATCTCTCAGTTATAGTTCATTGCTTTGGTTTCGGGTTTTATTTTTTAATCTTAGAGCTCAGAGCTCCCTGAACTTAATTGTATCTCCCTCAAATTCTTTGCCTTCTGAGAAGAAAAGTGAGATGAGAAGTGATTTGCCTCACTATCCTTTCTATCACCACTAGGGCATGGGAAAATGTATGACACAGCCTTTCCCCACAGAGACTGGCACAGGCAAGCTACAAATTTCTTCCTTGATCATAGAGACAGATGGGAGTCTGTCTTCCACCCACCTGCCCTCCCGTACGCATACCTTTTCTCTGCTCACATATGAGTGATGCCGTGCAAAGCACCTACCTCTCATGCAGGGCATTAGTAGCCCATGAAGAACATGCTCTATACGGCCACATGGGAGGCCTGTGGAGCGACTGCAGTCCCTAAGATGCTCCCAGAAAAGCCAGGGAAAGGTTGAGACAGATCACAAAGTTCGTGCAGCGAATGCTATCTTGGAAGCCACTCTCCCCACAGCTGATCCAGAGCCCCAGGTCATCCTTACCCTTTCCCCTTGCTTCTGCAAACCCTGCAGCATTTTGGGCTATTGCTGGGCTGGAGGAAGGGAGGAAGGCAAGAAAGAAAAGGACAGACGTTGTGCTAGAGACTGAGTAACATTTCCAGCTGAAAGCAGTACTTGCTGAGGAGAGCAGGCTGGTGGGAGAACCCCGAATTGCTGACACCACAGTTTTCATGCGCTGAGGAGTGGGGGCATCTGAGAACAAGGTCCAAAAATGCATCTGACTCATGTGGTTGCCAAGCTTCAAGCCTTCTGTTGAGTTTTGATCACTTTTAATTTTCCATAGTAGATGCTGTAAAAGCACTTTTCTATCCAAGTGGAAAAGTTTTCCTCAGGACATGAACCAGAGCATTTGTACAGGACCAAACATGGATTTGAAGAAAAACTTCCGTGCAAATATTTTTGATAAAACAATATTTTCATATTTATGCAATGTTTTCAAATACTCAAAATAATAAATAATGAAAACTAAAAATAGGCAGAAACCTTAGAAACTCTCATTTATGTGAAAGCTCAGCAGTCTCTGTTATGATGAATTATTTTCAACATTTTTTCATGTTAAGAAATAGTCATTTCATAGCATGGCTTACTAAAATACCCAGAAATTAAATAAATGCTCCCGAAAATATCTTAGTCATCTATTGAAAAATTATAATCATACTTCTTGACGGCCAGACTAAATGTAACAATTACTATTCACAGACAGTTTTATCCTGGCAGAATATATCTAACAATGCCAGACCAGATTCGTAGTCAGATCACTCAATATAAATCATCTGTGGAGGATCTTGGTGAATATTTTACATTGAGACAGAAAGAAAATAGTAAGAAACTTATTTATTTTCTTACTTATCCAAACTGATGCTATTCACTGAGGTTATAGTTCAAGATTTACTGTGAGCAATAATATTGGAAAATATTTTTATGTTCTTTTATACTATTTATGCTATTTACCAGGAAGTCTGCCTTATCTTTTAGATGATTCCAGGTTTCTGCTCAGCAATCAATACCTTGTGCAAAGTTAAATTGCTTAAATATGAAAGAATTAATAGATAAACTGAAAAGCCTCCAAAACAGGGAGAGAATACTGTACGCGTACCTAAATACACATATATTACAGATACAATTATTTCATTGTTTTAGATGTGGGACTGCAAAAATTTTTACTCAAATTGAATGAAAGGTTTGTTTTGTTTTGGCTAGTACACAACTTAAATTGACAAAACTATAACTTGTAATTAGTTTTTCTCAGTGCAGCCTATAATGAAAAGAAAGAATGTTTTAGGAAACTGTCTTTTGAAACAAATTTATGAATTACATTCATATATGTGAAAACAACATAATTGTTCAGTATAAAAAATTTATCATCTTGGCTATGAAAACAGAGAATATGGAAATATAACTTATCAAACCAAACATCCAAATAGGTGCATAATAGAAAATCTTTTATAGAAATTATTTTATTTCTTTGTACGAGAAGTGGCTTAAGGAAGCTTTCTCTACTTCCAGGGTACAAAATATTATTCAATTAAGAATACTACCCTAAGCTATGTTTGACACAATCCACTATAAACATATGTACACGAATTAGAACCCTGTAGCAATTCTGCAGAATTACTTTGAATAAAAGCTTCTAAACCTATATTACTAGGTTGTTATGCTAAATTAAAGTACTGCGATTCCTAACACACATTTCTGAGCATGTGCCCTTTTATTTTTTATTAAAGAAAGCTAGGGAGAGCTTGTGGAAATACATATTAATAGAAAAATATTTAGTTTGCAAAGTCAAACACTGCAAACATAGAGAATCACAAATTTACAATTATCTGTATTACTTTATTTCTTTTCCATGTTGCTATCTGTTTCGCATTATTTCAGACAAGAGTTCTGCGTCAAAGGATAATTGCCTTTATTGCACCAATACTGAACACTGAGTCCACGTACAATGAATGTCTAGCCAGGGACACCACAGAAAAGGATTCCAGCCTGCAACTTGCCTATTCAACCTTCAGCTTGTATATATTGTTCGATCATCCTCTCTGCAATCAAGATTAAGATGCACAATCCATTGTTATCTCTACAATCCCCCATTTTGATAATCTACATTTGAATATCAATTTTCTGTTACCTGGTTACACAGACCACAGCAGTTCTTTTCCTCTTTTCCAGCAAACTGATTTCTTTTTGATGGTGCTATGCTTTTCCCTATAGCTAAAAGTTCACATGAAGAACTCCTTATGCCTTGTTAATTATAAGCCCTCCATACTCTGTTAGGAAAATTTTGAGGACAATTAATATTGGAGCAGTTTGCCAAAAGAGAGTATTCAGGTCTCGCCTCTATTGAACAAACCGTGCACACAGCCCAGAGATGTCCTGGTGATTTTATTCCAACAACTATGCTCATTTCTCCACAGGATGTGACAGGTCACTGTGGAAGATACTGTAAGAAGCAGACAGTGATTTCAGGCACAAATTTGACAGAGGTAACCCCAGGCCTTGGTGGCAGAGACTTATATGTTAACATGGGCGATGGCTACACAACCTGAGCACATACTGTGGCATTGGTGCCTTTAACATCACCTGCAGGGACAGCTGGGGAGGGCTCACTCCTGTGCACATGTGTAGGGGAGACCTTTAGCGTAGGTCGGACTTGTTCAATGCTTGCAGGGAAATAAAAAATTATTTGCAAAACAGACTTCTCAATTACTACTTCTGCCTCTGCTGCCTCTAATATCCCAAATCAAAATTAAGTACGGCTTTATATAGTCTAATTTATTTTATCACTATTGGCTTGTCATCAGTCTTGTCCAAGATTGTTATTTGACTTTATTCAACAAACTTCTTTCCTTTTTGCTTCTTTCAAATGCCAGTCGTCTCATGTCATATATAATTTGCCTCTCCTAAATCAGCCAAGTTATCAACATACCCAAAAAATATAAACCAGCCTGTTTCAAGTCATGCTTATAATTTTGCAATACTGATGGTAATGACAGAGCACTGGAGACAGTGGTCTGTAGAGAGACTCATCTGACTGCAGGGGGTGCAGATATTTAACTCCTTGTGTGTATCTTTCTTTTGTAACCCACAAACATGTCTGCACATTTTAGTAATCACATCAGGCTTCAAGATACTTCATTGCTTCCTAGAAGTCCTCTTGGCAACACACTTTCTTAATTCCATGAGAAAGTGTATTTGTATTTGCATTGTATCACTTTACAATATAACAGCATTACACAAAGTTGCCTCTGAATGGTGGAATTAGCCATGAACAGAGCTGGAATACCACTTTTTTTTTGAGAAAAGATAATCTCTGACTTTAAAAAAAAAGTTGAAGGTACATCAAAGTACTCCTTAGTGATGGGCTACACAAAGGCAAATAGCAACTGATCATTCTTTAGCTAGATGAGCTCTTTGTGGAAGAATTATATTGTGAAGACATTCAGAAGTCATCCAAAATCCTCAGGAGCAATGAACAAGTAGTTGCTGACAGTGTTTTCAGGGAATAATTTAAAGCAGGAGATGATAAGATAAATCAAAACCTTTGTGAATTAGTTGCATTGGAGAGCTGAAAACATTTCCAAATGAGAAACAAAGCAGACACATAATTAACTATCATAAATTAGTGGATGGTGCCTTCACCCCCTTTACAATCCATCTATCTTTAAATTTACAGAAGTTTTCTAATTTTGCAAAATAAGCCCAAAAATAAAAAAGACATTAGCAGAAAAACAAGTCTAGTTTGTATCTAAGGTTTTCATCCCACCAACCACTTTAAACTGTGTATCACATATCTATAGTAGGAATAATTAAAATACAGTGCACAGTATTACACTAGCTCTACTAAACAGGTGTGCTGCTAGAAAATGTCCTGAATAAATGGATTTTGACTCACCAGTATCTGTTTGGGACATACTGTTGAGGATGCTTCATTTAGGACACTTCAGAAATGAGGCTATACACACCACATTGCTTAAGCAACAATAACATAAATACAAGTACCCTATGTTACCATGCATAATATTATCAGTCCTTTATTTTTCCTACCTAGTGAAGAAAAAACAATATACTTTTACTGATGTCTCACTTGCACTATATAAATAACGTCCACAGAATGTAGACTGTCATCCAGGGCTATTTTATTTCCCACTTTAAAGCTAAAAATAAAAGCATTTATATCACCCTTTAGGTTTTGAGCATGCCTTTTAGTATGATACTCATGCATGAAAACTCATATTTTTTTACTTATCTCCATATTAAACTTTTGGTAGGATTTGTTAGTGTGAATATTATTTGAAATAAAATACCAATTTGCAACATTTCAAAGTGGAAGAAGAAAAAAAAATTGTTTGCAACAACATTTAAGTAATTTTAATACTGCTTTATTGGTCTCCCTGTCTGGCATATAAATTTGAAAACTATCATGTCACTTTGCTTTTAATCCTTTTTTCCCATTTTTCCAGTCTTTTCGTGTAATTAAGTTTTTTCTTAAATCTTAACTAATCTCCTTTTCAGTCTTTCAGACAAAGCTGTTCTTCAGACAAGGGTGAGAAAAATCGATGTTTTAGACTGAGCTTTTTGCTCAGATGACACTGTAATCATTGGTAGTGCACTTAGCATCTGTCTGAGAATTTTTTTGATACATCTGCTTTACATTTTTGCCCATCGCTTCACACTGAGACAGGATCTCCCTCTGCACATCCTGAGAAGGAGCTGTTTGAATCCCCCCACCCCTGTCCATAACTCAAGTATTCAGTCACGATATTTTTTTCACCTAGTTTTCTAAGACCTCTCTTTCATGCGTTTGTCAAATTATTAACTTAATCTTTAAATTCTGTCACATCAGATAATAATTATGATGTATATAAGTAACAAATACTACTTTGAACATTAAATGCTGGAACTCCCCAGCCTTATCAATGTAGAAGAAAATTATTATTTTATTCGTAACTTCCACTGCACATTGCTGAGATGATTTCTAAATGTTAGCACACTCAGGCTTACTAGTTTTCTTAATTGCATTTAGTAAAGAACTTTGTCAAAACCCTTGGGAATATCCAAATAAATTAGATCAAGCACTTCTTCCTCATCCATTATTTTGATGACATGTGCAAAGAGTTCTAACAGATCAGAGAAGGTTTTCTTTCAGCAAAGCTTCCCGGGATTCCTTTAGCAGAAATTAATCTAGAGCTTTGCTCATAATTCCATTATTGATGATATATTGATATATAATGATATATTCAATCAATTTAGCTAAAACTGACTTATAGGCCAGTAGGATTATTCTAGTTTACTGGGGGGGGAAAAAAAAAAGCAGGAAAAGCAAAACAATATCCAAATTTTAATATTAAATTTTTCAATAGTCAATTAAGTGATAGTAAAACTTGCAGCAGCTCAGCCCCTTCAGTTCCTCATAAATCTTGTGGGTAGACAATCAGCCATCTGATTCCGCTTTTTAAAAAAATTTCTCTTATTATTTCCTTTATTTCCTCAATTTAATATAATAGCTCATTTTCAGTCCTTTAAAGTATAAGATACTTCATTGCCCTTTCTGTAGGAGAATCCATACAAATAAATCTTTCAACTTGTCTATAACCATTCTTTTGAAATCTGTTCTTTTAAAAACCAGTGGGTCTGATGATATTTTCATGAGTTTTACTGGTTCTGATATATTTGAAAAAAATCTTTGCTATTTCTTAAATCTTCAGCTCTAAGATCTTCATACTGTTTCTTAGAATATACATTTTCCATCTTCCATTTTTCCTGTCATAATTTGTGTTCTGTTTCAATAGCTGCACTTGGCTGGAATTTATCTGGAAGTGGCTACATTTGAGGTAAAATAGACTCTTACCTCTCACAATCTTTTGCATTGATTTTTTAATATTTTTCTTAATTATAAGACTGACTTGACATTTTAAATCTTATTCATGTGGTAATTCAAAGAATTGCTATAATTAATTTCATGACCACAAAAGGAAACTCACATATCTACTTAATTACAAGGAATGACAGTGGGACACCCAAATATTATCACATATAGCGAAAATTTTGCAACTCAATTATAAAGTGTCAAAATAGAATAGAAGAAACTGGATAAATCAATTTAAAATTGTATTTCTACACCAACTGTTTTGATTAGGAATTCCTCACTTGTACAGTTCTTGCAATGTTTAATTTTTTGTTAGACCAGGTTTCTCTTCTTTTTTTTTTTTTTTTAACCATATCTCCTTCTGCTGCAAACAAATAGAAGATGTATTTTTCAATGTTTTAGAAAAGGTTTTTTTACAATAATTTGGTTTTACTATTTTCCTACCAGAATAAAATGATCCTAATGTTTCCTTTCTTCCAGAAAGCCCTGGCAGACTTTCCCCAGTCTGGGTAGGGCTTATCCTGAAGCATCATATCTGTGACCTATAGGGAAAGAAGAAATAGTAGTCAGTTACACTGGTGTCACATAAGGAAGTATGAGCAAGGACTTTAGGGATATTTTTGTTTTATGTGTGGCACACCTGCATCAGTTCCGATAATGATAACAGACAGTAGAATAATAGCATGTCCAGTGTTATTTGCAATCAAGGTAATGTATATTGGGCTACATATTCTGCCTCTAGAAATGCATTCAACTGCTTGAGAAACAATGAAACCTGTAGAGATCCAAAGATAAGAGGAACCAGTCTCAAACTTACAGAGACCAACAGGACATGAGTTACCTTCCCCTGTGGCTGTGAAGCTTTCTGGCCCAATCTGGGAGAGGGGAACCACTTCCCTGAGAGCAGCATCAGCAGAATTTCCACTCTTGAAATCAGAACTGCAGCTAGGGAGGGGAAGCCTGTGAATCAAGCACTATATGACATTTATAATCTCCTCTCAGTTCCTGGGATCAGTATAAAAAGCACACTTGGGACTGGCAACCCAAAAAAACCTCTTAAAACTTGCAAAAATTTTTAAAAGTATGAAATATTTATTCTCATTTTCATAATTCCTATCTAAAGAGACCATCTGTTTCTCTGTCCAGAGACTCATATGCATGCAGTACTTCTGGGTGTTACACAAAAGTATTAAAAATGACTTTCAGCTCAGTGAGGGAGGTGAATGCCCCTCAGGCACCTGCTTCTTTGGGAAGCGGTGTTTTCACATCCATTTACTTCAAATTAAGTGTATTAAAAAGCACCAAAAGTTACATTAAGTAAACTCATAAATTCTTTTGTGCAAAAGATCCAGAGGAGTGGAAAATCTATCCATTCATTAAGATTTAGGAAACAGTTGACCAGATAAAGAAGGTGGGGGTGACCACCTGTTTCAAAATGCACATAAGTAAAACAAATTTTATCTCTCATTGTTATCAGTACTCAGTGGGAGATCACTATCTGTTTTGATCAAAATGAAAATAAATCTTAACAAGGTTTCAGAAGGAAATAAATTCAAACTGAAGACAAAATTTCTTTCTTTTATTTTTCACACGGATGTTTTAAAACTCAGTTTACCATCCAGAGTGTGAGCTACTACTTTCAATCAATGGCATTAACAGTGTTTATCAAAAAGAACACATGGCCCATAGATAAATTAAGAATGGATTCAACTGCTAAATTTGGCTTCAAGTCCATTTGGGGTTAAAAGTGCTCAGTATATCATTAGCCTGGGCTGGGTCCAAAGGATAATGGCTATGTTAAATAAATAGAAATGCACATTCTAGGATTTTATTATTCCATTAAACCTAACCTTAACAAAGAACAGATAATATATCAAAATACCACCTTTAATACCTTTTTTATGTGGTTAAATCTTTTCTCAGTTCAGCAAACTATAAGACTTTTTTATAAGATCCCTATTTTCTAAATAAATATTTCAATAAATATTTAATGCTGAACAAGACCTCTGTAAAGATTTAATTTACCACTTCAGCAACACTTTTTTTCCTCTTAGGAAGAGTCTACATAGTAATGAATATTTGCAAAGAAGAACAGATATTTCAAGAGGCTTTACTCAAGTTTCAAAATAGTTTCTCCAGATGCTTTCTGGGAAATTATTATATTTGTGAGAAGGATGCAATTTGCAGCTCTATGACCAGTTACTAGAGGAGCATGTTTCATAAGAATGACATTTGAGATGGAGATATTTTCTGAGGAAAATGGCAAGATGAGGAAGGAAATGTTCTTTCTGATATCAAGCAGTTGGTCTTTCATCTCCCAACTTTGGCATTTATTTAAAGTCATATCACCAGATCAATGTCAGGTCAGTTGCAGCTAAATTGGCTGCAGCAGAGACAGTCATTAAAGGGATGCATTCCATAAAGAGAAATCCAATTACCTTTTGCATTAGAGAAATCAAATGCATTTTCTGGTTTGGTCAAGGACAGTCACTGTGGAAAAGAGCTCACAGGAGAAAAGCACTCAACACTTATACAGCAGACAAGTTTTAGATATACACCAAAAACTCGTTGTTTCAAGAAAAAGAAGAAATATAAATTTTAATGTAATTTGCAGAACTTAATATAAAGAACTGTGTGAATGTGTTTTTCTTTCTCTATCTGTATTTCACAATACAAGTGCTGGACAGCGCACATTTATCTCTCTTTTACCAGACTGTGTTTGAAAACATTGCTGATACATGGGAATTAAAAATAATTGATCACTTCAGTAAATGTCTGTATGCATCTTATATAATCAAGATAAAATAGAGAAAGCCAATTACAATGTAATTAAGTAATGTATTTTTTTCTTAAACTAGAAGATGCAATATACTTTAATCAATAAATACACTGCTTCAGCTCAGAAAGGATTGGCCCCTACATACAGTCAGTGTATACACTTTCATTTTATTTAGTGTCTCATGAGAGAAACAGTTACACTGTATTAAATTGCAAAACCAAAGTTGTATCACACACATTGCCTGACTTTATAAATTACACAAATGCCACAAAAAAACCCATTTCCATTACTAATTAGTATGTATTTTATATATTATGGAATCTTAATTTTCATGTTGCCCTATAAAATATGACTTTATCAACTATTCATATTACTTTTTATTAATTACGAAGCTAACTCATAATGATTAAAAAATAAATATTGCTATCATTAAATTAATAGCAAAATGTAATGATTCCCATTTTTCTATTAAAAAAAAAAAAGCCTGTTGCTTTTGATATGATCCTTTTGATGTTTGATACAATCATCAAACCACAGAAAGGCTTGGGCTGGAATGGACTTTACAGATCCTTTAGTTCCAAACCCACCCTTCCATGGGCAGAGACACCTTGCACTAGACCAGGTTGTTCAAAGCCCCATCCAACCTGGCCTACAATATATACTACTATACGATATATAATACAATAATTTGAAAAATGATGTTGTATCACATAGAAGAAAGAACCTGGGATTCAAAGTCATTCAGAGCAAGTAACTTACTCAGACAAGAAGTGCAGAAAGCAAAATCATAAAATACTTCAAAAAAAAACCCCAACAAAAGAGTAAGATACCTACGACAACAGAGATGTACCAAGTGGAGCAGTAAGACACCTTAAGGATCATTTACTCCTTCCATGCAGTTACACTTTGAGCCTATTGTTCAGGATACTCTGCACATATTTTCCATCTCTCCTTACACATTCGTGTCAAATGATGCTACCTGGTACCTCTCAGGGTCCTTCCCAGCAGAGGCAACCTCAGCACTGGGAGTTTCAGGTAAGGCAAAATATCTCTCCTATTGTAAGTTAACAGCAAGTGAAACTTCCCTCAAAAAAAAATAGAAGAAAATGATCTAATACTTTGGTCATGCCTACAAAGCGTCATCCGAATACTTCACTAGCAGGAGCTATGCTATCATCTTCAGAGCACAAAGAGATGAAAATTGATGTGACACAGGCTGCTGGCCAAGCTGTTTTCATCTGACAAATTGCATTTTAGAAATGTGGAAATATAAAAGTACATCAGTTGGTTTCATAGTAGCACTTCTTCACACAGGCAGCTACAGAAACTGTTTCTTGCTAGAGAAATGGACTCTGGGCTCTAGGACATGATGTATTCTATGCTGCAATATTCATGAAGTGGAGACAAGCCCTAAGCAGAGGATTTTCATTGCTTTATTCATACTTGGATAAATCATCAAAACAGGGTAAGAGCAACCCTTCAGAATTCCTCAGAAGGCAGAAGAATCTAAGACCCACAAGAAAAGCCTGAAAACAGAAAGCAAATGATGAAATCCGAAATATTTTTATATTATATTGATAAAGCATCAAGCAGCAAAAGGTCTAATGGACAGTAGGACTCCAACATATAACATCAGTAAAGAAGATGTTTATGTGTAACCACTCAGCCAGGAGGACATGACATCATAGTGTTATTGCTGAAAAATGGAGTACCCTGAATAAGTGCATTTGCCAAAATATACCTATCTACCACTGTCAAATACATGGCTCAAGTATTAGAGGTTTTAATTTTTTAAAATTTTTATAATTTTACAATTTTAAATATCTTATTTTGTCATAAACCTCTTTATAAGTAGCATGAAATTAATTTCACTTGATACTCAGCCTTTAAATAGTTCATAACTTGCACATCTCCACTCACCCCAAACTCTAAACAAGAAACATTCCTGCGACTGCGGCATTTTGTTGAAAAGAGTGAATACCATAAATTCTAAAAGCTTTCAGAAATTGTAAGGATGTCATAGTGTCAGGAGAGTTCAGAGGGCAGTTTCCCATGGCAAGACCATCAACACTGCATTCCTCATTAAAAGAATCCCTCAATATTTTTTCAAAGACTGAACATGGCCTATGTGTTTCTGAAAAGTATGTGAGTTTTTTTTCTGGAGTGGGGCTAAATCAGGTTAAAGTAATTATGTTTTCTGAAGTCAGAGTGTGAAGTCAATGAGAGCTAATGCATATCACTGAGGGGATACACTCTCCTTGCTTTGCTGTTATGTGCTTTTAGGTAAGAGCTATATATAGATGTCCCACTAACTGCACATCAATTCTTTATCATATCTCTGTCTTTAAGTACTGTACTACATCATAGTGATCATACACCAAACTAGAGAAACATTTGGTACTCAGTCATTAAAAGTTTCTATCCATTACTTTTCTCTTCTTTGACATATGTAAAAACTGGGGAGCTGTTCACTTGATGTATAAAAGTAGCCTATATAGAAAATGTTTTTATGCTTTTTTCATCTGGATCTCTCTGAAAAAATTGTCTTCTGTGGATGGTGACCAATCTGATAGCCTTCTATGATGGCATGACAGGGTGGGTCAATGAGGGGAGAGTAGCTGATGCCATCTATCTGAACTTCAGAAAGGCTTTTGACCACTTCCCATAATAACCTCATAGGTAAGCTCAGGTGTTGTGGGTTAGATGAACGGACAGTGAGGTGGATCATGAACTGGCTGAATGTCTGAGCTCAGAGGGTTGTGATCAGCAGAGTATAATCCATTCGGAGGCCTGTCATCAGTGGCATTCCCCAGTGATTAATACTGTGTCCAGTCTTAACTTTTTTACCAGCAATGTGGACACAGGGATAGACTGTCCCCTCAGCAAGTTTGCAGACGATGCCAAACTGGGGGGAGTGTCTGATACACCTGAAGGCTCTAATGCCATTCAGCAGGACCTTGGTAGGCTGGAGAGCTGGGCAGAGAGGAGCCTGATGAGGTTCAGCGAGGGCAAGTGCAGAGTGCTGCACGTGGGCAGGAACAGCCCCAAGTACCAGCCCAGGCTGGGGCTGAGCTGCTGGAGAGCAGCTCTGTGGGGAAGGACCCGGGGATCCTGGAGGGTGACAGCTGGCCATGAGCCAGCAGTGCCTTTGTGGCCAGGAGGGCCAATGGCAGCCTGGAGTGCATTGGGAAGAGTGTGGTCAAGGGAGGTCATCCCACCCCTCCACTTGGCCCTAGTGAGGCCACACCTGGAGTGCTGTGCCCACTTCTGGAAAGACAAGGAGCTTTAAGAAGGACAAGGAGCTACTGGAGAGGGTTCAGCAGAGGCCACAAAGATGATGAGGGGTCTGGGGCATCTCCCTTACGAGGAGAGACTGTGAGACCTGGGCCTGCTTAGTCTGGAGAGGAGAAGACTGAGAAGACTGAGAAGACTGTGCATCTCACCAATGCACATTAGTATCTCAAACGTGGGTGCCAAGAGGATGGTGCCAGGCTCTTTTCAGTGGTGTCCAGCAACAGGACAAGGAGTAATGGCCATAAACTGAAAAAACAAGTTTCACCTCAACACGAAAAACTTCTTCACACTGAGGGTGGCAGAGCACTGGAATAGCTGCCCAGGGAGGTCATGGAGTCTCCCTCTCTGGAGACATTCCAAACCCACTTGGACACATTCCTGTGTCACCTGCTCTAGGTGACCCTGCTTTGGCAGGTGTGTTGGGCTAGAGGGTCTCCAGAGGTCCCTTCCAACCCTAAAAATTCTGTGATCATACCTCAACAGTTACATAGCTTACACATGATAATATGCACTGCCTCTTTTAATTCTGAAATTGTTTTGGCAGTTGAGGAGAAGTGTCAAAAACTTGGTTACACATCCTTCTGAAAGAACTGTTAATTTATTTCAATCCCCTCTGCTGAATTTTGGAATATACAAAATGTGTGTTGGAAAACAAATTTAGCAATATTTGTAACTAGGCTTACAGATCTATAAGGGAGATGATATTTTTCAAGGTAAATATTATTAATCAGCTCTAAATACACTGCTAGATTTTAAAGTTTTGCCTTCTTCCTCTGTTTTGGAACATTCCTAATTGAAGTTGATTTCTACCCTGAAAAAAAAGTAGGTTACTTCTCCTCCAATTTAATTGTAATAAATTCTTTTTATGTTTGCACTTTCAAAGCAACAGCAATCACAGAGACAAAATGGACCCTTCAATATACTCTTTGATTTGTCGTTTTAATCAGAGCCAACACTTGTTCTTGTCTTACCAACTGTAAGGTTGTAACACATTGTAACGACCAACCATTCTTGTCTTACCAACACATACTGTTCTAACAGTAGGTAAATCCTGAAAAACAACATTAAATTGCTGTCACAATTCAGTAATCAATATGAGTGATAAAGAATGTTACGGTTCACTTTTGTTGCTCCCACAATGGTCCCTGATAAGATTTTGTGCATTTACATATTTCCCACCAATAAAATGTTTCCTAAGCGTTGCGCTTATGAACTCTTATTCTCCCAATCCACAACATTTGCACATGAGCACTATCTTACATCTGGATTTTCACCAAAACCAGTTAAAGAATTTCTTTTTTACAAACACAGAGGAGGCTTATGTGAATTATTGCCATTTTTACTGATCCATTCAAATTTATTTCTTCACCCAGTTAGGAAGCAGCAGGCCTCTTCTTTCTTAGCCAGAAGATCTTAATTTGGTTTTGAATATTATCATATGGTTTCTGCGCAATCCATGCAGATATAGAAACTCAACAAGATGGCAAGAACAACTAAAATATATATACACTTTAGGCTCAGCTTTAGAAAAGTCCTTTTTGCCAGGACTTCCTTTAGATTTCCAAATTCAGTTAGGCCCAAATGCTCCACAAAGCCAACATCTAGCCCACAATGGATTTCTGGTAAAAAACTTCAGATATCAAAATGTGAGTTAGGGAGAAATCTGGTCTGCAGTTGTTTTAAGTCTATTCAAGTTATTCTGGAAATTGTATTTCAATATGAGGAGAACCAATTCCTAAACAAATTTTATTTTTCTAAAAGCCATACCTAAAATTTAAAAAAAATCTAAAAATTAAAAAAAAAAGGTGAAGAATTTTCTTCTTACTGGAGGTTCCTTGGCAGTTAGTAAATATATATTACTGTTAAGGAACAACTTTACAGTTGAAGCAGAGCTTCTGCAGAGAAATTCTAAGCTGTGCCATCACATTTCCAACCATGTTTCAAGTCCCTACTGTGCACACAAATCACTATATATGTGCAACAAAATATCCTGGCTGCCATGTGGCAAGCACTTGCTGTTTATATAATCATTGACAGCACATTTCAGGAGACTTTTTTCTTACTTTACAGCTTCCTTATTAGTGTTACAAATGCAGAAGCAGAGGTCTGGGTAATGTCACATACTACAGACAAAGTGTGAGACATAAAGCCACATCACGATTTTTATTTAAGTCGTTCAGCTCAGTTCCATCTTAGGTTGTCATGGCAGGAGAGTTTGCTTTACTCAATTAGAGAGCTTGGTGGTTCTGGTAAAAGGCCAGAGACAGAAGTCATGCCACATTTGGTGCACATGGCACGTGCATCTAGATCAATGTAGATTCTTTTTACAGTCAGTGAAAAGAAAGAAGCATTTCTGGGGTGAAGTTCATTTCAAAGCAGGTTCTGTTGCAAAGATGTACCTATTTTTATTCACTCTAAACCAGAACCTGCTCAGATGATCAAACTGCTGGCACTGGAAGTCTGGTAACACAAATCTAAACATGTTTTTCTATATTTTTTAGTATTTCTCACCAAAGTGTCATTAACCAGGCAATGAAATATCTGATGGCTCATCAGAGATGAGGTTTTGTCATAGGAAAGGGCTGTATTCACACATCCTGTGCCTAAGAATAAGGCTTTTGCTTACAGCAGGCTGTTCCAGACAAAGAAATTTAGAGAATCCTTAGAGTTCCTCGGGCAGGTCCTGGAAGGCAGCAAGCAAAGAATTGCCAAGAATGGACAAATCATACCACAAAAGAACGACCCAACCCAGTGAGCAGAGCCAGCCAGTGCAAATACCAGAGATATTTCCTAGGTTTCCACAGAATTTGTTTCTGTATTTTTGAGATTAAAACTGTAAAGTTCTTTAGGGAATGATGCCAAAGGTACATTGATTTACTTTTGTCCAGTAGACTATTGCTTAAAGCAATCAAATCAATGTGCCCATTTTTAGTCTTGGATCTACCAGTGCCTAACCAATGTTACAGGCATTATCCATTGACTTTAATTCTGAAGACACAGCTGGGCAAAGTATCAGCCTTCAGGTGTCCGCATTTTCTCTGTAGCTGCAGAATCAGACTCTCCCTCTCACTTCTTATCTTTTCTTTAATCCTATGAATCTTGTACAGTTATCTACAAACCAAAGCACCGAAGAATTGAGCAAGCATGTGATTAGTATAGAGGCAGCTTATGCTACCTTGATAGAAAGGACAAAGCTCTAAATAAGTTCATACTGAAAGGGAATTTTTATGCAAAATTCAAGCAGAAGTTTTTAAATTAGAGTGGGATCCATAATATTTCAGAATATTGCAGGAATGCAAGCATTTCCTCATTTACCTCCAAACTGCAGCAACATACAGGTTCCCAACTTCGAGCTGTACAATCACATCACATAAACACAGAAGTTTTGTTTCTGCCTGTATGAAACTATACGTCAAATGGGGGCACACAGTAATTAAGGTATGGTTCATCCTCTGAGACTGTCTTAACCTAAGCAAAATTTTTGATGTCTAAATCTACCTTCAAGTCACAGACAAGTTCAACTGCCTGGTCTCATAAAGGACATAGAGCTCAGGAAGATCACACTCTGCAGCAATGAAAAGCTGGGAACCAATTCTGGTTTGATTTGGTGTGATAGAACACAGATGGTGAGCTGTTCTGGATATACCAACAAGGAGTACTTACACCTCTAAAGTGTTCTTCTGGACTTTGCAAACAGGAAGCTTACCAGAGTACCTGCTGGAGAGCATGCTACCAGCCTAGACATGGAATAAATGCGAGTTCCCAAGACATGAAGGAGTCCCATGCCAGACAGGTTCACAAGACAAAGGTTTCTACTGATCAAATTTTATTTCAGACCTGTCTTCTTCCAACATCTCCATCTACCAATTTTCTCAGCAACACTTGCACGTACTCATGTGCTGTAACAGATGCAGACAGTTTTCTGCATGGGCCATTAGCTATTACTCTTGGGCAGTGGCATCATTTTTATTTGTATCATGATGCCCTCAGAGACTCACAGTTAGAGTTGTAAACTGTCAATGCAACTTCTCTGTAGTCTATGTTTTGATGTGCCAGAAGGTCATCAGTTGCTGTTCTGACAGTTGTAGTTTTGAAGTTCTTGCTCTTCAGAAAAAAAGTGACAGCACACTTGTCACTTGGTGCATTTCGCATGCCTTTTCCTTTCCCACAAATAATTTTTAATTATATCTGGTGAGTTAAGGGATAAGAGAAGACCAACAAATGTATAAAAAACACTTGTCCAACACAGTGTTAGTGTGATTCTGTGGCAGGTGAGGGAGTAAAAAAGTGATCTTTGTGACAATAATTTGTGACAATAGCATATTTCTAATGAATTATTTGGGAGGTTGCTGTTTTCTTCTCTATTTAACTTCCACTTAGTCACTAATGAGGGAGTATCTCTTATGAAAGAGTGAATGTGAGATTCAGATGGGTGCTTTTCACATTTGATTTTTGGGAAGTGATTTCACTTTACACAGTTTGTTCTAGAACACTTAAGTAGGGTAAATGTAGGTAACATAAGCATATATGTAAAATTTCTCTGTTGGTGCCTACATAATGCAGAACCTAGTAAAAATGAATGAACCTATTCGAGTGAAGAATATGGTTTGAAGGTCTGATGTTTACTCTCTGCTTCCACCACTCTGCACCCAGGCACATAATCACAGCAGAACCACCTGAGCACTGGGATGGCCCCAGCGAGGGCAGGAGGCACACAGGCCACTCTGCTGAGACACTCTCCTGCTTCCTCTTGCCAGAACAAGGCACCTAATTAAATGAAAATCCATCTCTATGCTGCTGACACCATGCTGCTTTTCCAGTTGATTCAAAGCTGCGATATACTGACAGCTCAGAGTGGTTTCAATCCATTTCGTTCCTTTACGAGAAGCCTTTACTTCAGAGTAAGTAAAGGGGAACTTGAAACTTCCTTTACATGGCCTTCTCTGTTTTGCGCTCATGGCAAACACAGCGACTATATGACAATATTTTCACTCTAAATAGAGAATGAGAGCAATTCTGCACAAAACAAGTTTCTTGTGAAAACTCTTACTGGAAAACAAATTGAAAAAATTCATGAAGCACTTCTGAAAAACCTTTCTTTGGCACTTTCCCATATTTTCTTTATCATACTATAAGGGATTATACAACTAAAAAAATATTTTTGTGCAGCTGCTGGTCCTTTGACAGATTTATGGGCAGCATCATTAATTGTTTTTAATTACCCTTTTATACTGAAGCTACAATCACATTGAGAACATAATCCATCAACAGGTGATAAATCCTTCTATTTGTCCCCATTTCCTGTGCAATTCTGCGCTTAAGGCGCAAGCATGGCCAGAGTTTTGTTCAATCCACTTTAAATGGTAAAGAATTACTTTGGTCTTACTTCCAGAATAAACAGTATACATGGAAGGTGTTCAGTGGAAGGTGATTAGTACCAGTTTCACATCAACAGAAGAAAATCTTCAGACTCTGTTGCAAAGTCATTTGCTATTCTGAATAACAAATATTTTGTTTTGAAAAGTCAGTCAACTATTTTTCCTGTTGGATTATGTTCTGTAAGAAAACTTAGACAATTTTTAACACTTCAGATTATAATTAAAATGTAAAAATAACCATTAAAAATTCACAAGAAGATCTAGCATTTTATTAGAAAGCTGAGAAATAATGATGACTCTTAAACTATATTGGCATTGTTCAAGGAATTCTCAGTGCTGAAAGAAGAACACAAAATTAATCTCCCTATTCCCTGAACAGGGAACTTTTGGGATTAAATATTCAAAAAATTGAGATCATAACTAAAGTTGTCTCTACTAAAAAATCATAATATTGAAGGCCTTGAGGATTTCAAGCAATACTGCTGTTCCCTTAAAATGGTGTGATTGGCTCAGCTCAAATACACTAAATTAAGAAAGATATTACCATTAAGTTTCCTTTTATTTTCATTCAGGTTTTAAGTTCCATGTTTTTGTAGATTTTCCACCAAATTTGATGCCTTGTAATAAAGTAGAGGATAAGACACTCTTACATCACACAAAACTCCACTTTGGCTTTCAGATAAAACTGCCGCTAGTACAGAGTCAAGAAAAAATATTATAAATTTTAACAGCTCTGAATATTGATATTTTTTTGTACAGTAAGCACCAAAGGAAAAGCTGGTTATTAAACATTAATGGATACAACTGAAAATGTTTCATACTGATCCTTGTTTGGGAAGAATATTGAAGACACACAGGGGATAATGGTTTGTGAAGAATTCTTAAATACTTGTTGGGTTGCTAGAGAGGATTTCAGAAAAGGAGGTACAACAAAAAGCGAGCAGAGAGAAATTGCAGTATCTCTAGGGACAGAATTTTACACTCCCTTCTGGACTTGTGCTGAAATATGTTCCACAGCCAATTCAACAGTAAGTAGATAAGAGGTTTTGCAGACTGGGAAGCCAATGATTGCTAGAAATGATTGGTAGCAACATTGCCTTCTCACATCCCCTTGGCTATAGAAAATTGCAGTCTTTAACGAAAATGCTTACTTACTGAGCATAGGCAGAACTTAGTATTTTTGTTAGTTTTGTTCAATAAAGAGTGAAAGAATACCAGGACCTTTGGGCAAAGAGAACATTCAAATAGAATGGAAGGAAATTTGTTCCACTTTTAAGCACACTTGAGAACACAATCCTTAAAATACAGTTGTTTTTCAGCCCCTGGTATAGTTTCATTTGAAATTTAATATCTCTTAAATAAATAAAGAATCAAGATTTTTTTCAGGTTTTCTTTTTGGCTTCATATGCATCACTATCCATCTGCAAACATTCATCCCAGGGGGAAGCAGGATTGATGCCACTTAGAAGAAAACAAGCAACATTAGATCACGGCTGCACAGTTATTTGCCATTAGTTAGACACGTTTATTTTTTTATCTACTGTCTACACACAAGACCATGTGAAATCAGCTAATGGTCACTCATTAAAACATACTTTTGCCTTATACATATTCATAAGATACACTGTAGCGAAAACCAATATATTCTTTCAGAAAAGAACAAAGGAGAAAAAGCTCAAGGAGACCAACTTTACATGAAAGGGAAAGTTACTTTTCTTAAATGTTCAGATGTTGCAAATTAAAAATGCTGCTTTATCAACTCGGTGTAAAGCAGACTCCTTTATCAGATTCTCTTTTGAACAACAATTTTTGGTCAATTACTACTTCCCACGTGGACATTTCTCAAGGCTGAGCCATACTGTGTGCACAGCTGATATGGTACAATCTTTGCTCTACAGCTGGTCTTGTTTGTCATCTCGGCTTACTTGATTAAGTATTTTAATCACTGTTTTGCTTAGGACCGTGCACCTTCTGTTGAAAATTGTTGGGCTGGTATTTAGTTGAAAACCAGTTGACTTCTCAGTATCTTACTTAGATTTTGGCCATTGGCCATTTCTCATGTCATACTTTTTGAAGAGTTTATAATTTGTATCTTAAATTCTTTCTTTCTTACAAAACAATAATGAATGTTCTCCAATACCTGTAAATTCTCTATTAATAATGACTGTAAGCAGCTTCCAATGAAGCTGCTAACCTGTTTTAAATTTAGTATAATGCCACGGAGAATGTATAACAAGACTGCCTTATTTTACTTTCAGCTTTGACCGTTTTGCCTCTAAAAACCAAAATACTGGGTTTAGCAAAATATTTATCCCTTATCTTCTGTCTGTTTTGTTAAGTCACCCCTTTTATTCAGGCAGATCAGGTGTTTTGAGCATTTTTTCGACAAAGTAGTTCTGATCTTTCTCCCAGAGCTCTCAGGAAATGAAATGCAGATCGTATTTACATGCTTGAACTAGGTTCAGTGTACAATCTAAAATCACCTTTATTCTATTCATCCTGTCTATGTTTATATATGTCTCCCTTATGATATTAATATAACCCAGGAACGTTATCATTTGGGCTTTTCTGAGTAGACCATTTGGCTGATCTCCAGCTCTTTCCCATTCTCTCTAAGCACAAGAAAGGAAACACTATAGTTTGGAAAAATGTAAATATGCCCTCCAGAGCCCACATCATATTTTCTCAATATCTTCTAGTAATTTTTATTGATAAATGAAAAACAAAAGCTCTCTAATGACAAAACATAAACAGAAGGACTTTAAAAAAATTATATCTTTGCCTTATAACTGTAAAGAGAAGGCAAAGATTCAGTTAGATTATTAGTGTTCTCAAAGAGTAACTCAAGGGATATGAGACAAAAAATCACCTTCTCTGGGAAATCATAAAGATACTATATTTACTGAATATCCACTACTGCAATAGGAAAAGTAAATATATATCTGTAGTTTATTTACTCTAAGTTATATCACCTCTATATCAAATACATACTTTCTGCTTCACTAAATTTCATCCTCCCTGCCTTGACTACATTAGGTCACCTTTGAACCAATCCTTAGACTACAGTTTTGATGCCTCTGAATTCTCACTGTCAATCATAAGTCCTTGCTCAGAAAAACACTTCTTAAAATTACTCACCCCAGGACTGAGTAGCCCATTTGTACGAGAGCAGTGTGACATTGTACCTGACAACTCCACTCTAACTCCAGTTTGAAAGACAGTGCGTTGAAAACTAAACTAGGGCTGATGAACTTGCATTTTAACCTAGGTACATATTAACCTAGGTGGCAAACTGCTGGTTTAACTACCACCTAGCCAAATAATTGAGGTAACACTTCAAGCATAAATGACAAATATAAGTGGTGATGCTTGGTGTATGTATAATGCATAAAGCTGAAATACACATTCCCTGATTTCTCTTGTCACATAAGCAGGAATCTCATAAAAATGTCCATGTCAGTTGGCTGAAAAATTATTTATATAAGCATATAAACACTATCTATATATGCTTGAAAACTAGTAATATCTGTAAACTCTTTTATTAAAATTGCAGCATTTCTCTGGATATTGGCAAAAACATTTTATAACAGATGAATAATGAAATATGATTGCAGTTCTAGATTACCTAAAATTGGTATGACCTTAGGTCTAGTATGAAGGTCTCATGTAAAAATAGAGTATATACAGGCATTTTAGTTTGCAATAGGATTTCCTGAATCCTATGCAAACCCAAAGTTTAATAAAGACCCTTATCAGCTTTGAAAACTTTTTTCATTTTTTGACGGGAAAATGAAACAAGAAAATAGACAGTCAAAGATGACTGAAACAGATTCTAGAAAGAGAGTGAGATGGAAGACAGAGAGCAAGAAGTGTGGAAAAGATAAAATACTAAAAATGAGAATATGAATTGAAATAAGCTTAGTAAATTGACATACTAATGTATAGTTGCAAAAGAATGGAGATCCAATTCAGAGCTTAAAAGTACTTGTTTACACTTCCTTCAAAAGAAAGGAGGATTGACAGTGACAGGTAGATTATCCCAAGATTATAGAAAACTACAGCTTTAAACTAGGCACTAGAATATTTCATAGGACATCTCAGATTGACTATTAGCTCCTGAAGTGCTCAAAAGGGAATCCAAAGAGCAGTTCAAGTAAGACAAAATACCACAGGACAAGAACAAAAATAGACTAAAGACGCAACTTCCAGGAGCAGAAAGTTCACGTCTAAGACCCCAGTGTTATCACATTCTTGAGAGACAGGCAGAAATCAGATACTACCTGAAGCTACTAATTATAAAATACCCTTAATTGGAGTAGTCTGTAGACTTTTCACTTTCATGGGTAATTAACTTCTCTTCCAAATATACAGAATCCAGTGCTGTCATGTGAATCATTGAAGAAACATAGAGGAACAATGGATAATCCCTTAGTGATATATAAGCTTTACTATCTCATTGGATAAACACGTGAAGAGACTTTACATGAGTCTTCGAAGATCTTTGGCCCACTATGGAGCAGAGCTACAGCTCAGCAAGGGAAGCTCTAAACTGGCATCAATACAAGGCACTGTGTCTTCTCAGTGGACCTCAGCGCCATCTGCACACACTCAGCTTTGGTTCACAGGCAGCGGATCTAACGTGCTTTGGCCTCCTGAGACACAGGCAGATTAATTTTGATGAAGGACCACAAAACACCGCTTTCATTTTTATGACCCAAGCCTGATATCTATCTGCTGTGCACCCTTGTGCTTATGCTGGGGTTTGCAAATATGGATTTGTTACTTCTTTTTTCCCTTGACAAATGAAATGTAATGAAGGTAAACTGATCCATCATGTGAATTTTTCTGTCCAGTTAATAGGCTAGCAAGTTAAACTATACTGTAATCCTGTATTCAGCAGACAGCAATTAAATTTAGTGTAGCATGAGAAGGCTTGAGTTTTTTCTTTGCTCTGAATGATGTTCTATCAGCTATTGATTCATTGGGGCTCCTTCTGCATTACTGTACAAACAGAAAGATGATTAGCACTGTGAAGGTTCTCTGTCTCAGATACCTCTCAGGATGTATCTTCACCCACCCCAGCAACCATGAAACTTTTGGGTTCTTATAATGTCGAGCATAAATTTGGACAGCTCTTGAATCTGGTGCTGTATAGCTACCTATCCCTGGCTTTCCACACACATGTGCCTACTATCAATCATTTTCATTACAAAAATAAGGCTATGAAATATCTGGGGCAATGCTGCAAACAATTTATAGACAGAATTTGCAGGCAAGTTAGGGATCAGGCAATGGAAGGACTGATTGCAGAATCAGATTCTTCAGCCTCAGTTCTTTAACCACAGCACAATTAGCATTAAAAAACAATATTTCTACCATTTTTAGTAATTTTTTTTCCATTTCTGACACAATTACCAACCCCCCCCCAAAAACAACAAAAACCAAACCAAAACAAAAAAAGCTGAGAATTACCAATGACAGCAAACAAGACATACTTAGAGGTGTTACTTGCAGCCTGATGCATACAATTGATGAAAATAATCAGAAAAATGATTATTTGTTAGCTGTTTCAGTATAACAATCAACATAGCATAAAACCAGCAAATGAGTGATTTCCTGTGTCATATATTACATATATAATATATCTACATATATACATACTTCCTCTGTCAGATACTTACATTAAGACCTTTTACGAGGAGAAAAAGGGGGATGTATGCTTTTGAAAAAATAAATTACTTGACAGACTAAAGTTTTTTAAATTACATTAAAGATTAGTTTATTTTTAATGGTGAATTTTTAACAGCACACTAAGAAGTGGAAGTCACTTTTTAGTGACTACTCATGCAAGTACAAGAAAATTAGTCCATACATGAAGAACAGGTACTTTTGCCTTTCTGTCCAGAACAGTGCTCTTATGTTCTCACTGGCAGAGACTAACACCCTGAAAAATTAACTTAGGTTCCAGTGCCACAAAGACTTCTTTATGAGCAGCAGTTTACAGACTGAAAAGTCAAATGCAGTCAACATTCCCAGGCTCAAGCTCTTGCCCCAGGCTCTAAGGCAGGGAAATCTATTACACTGGATTGTCTATTGCTCTCTTACTGTCCTGCTCGCCACCTGCCTCCCCGACAGCATGCCATCCTCAAATTTGTCTCACTGAATATCTTCCCATTCCTGTAATCAAAGAACATTACCTAATAAATAAACAAAGGATCTCAAGGCTTAAGACTTTTTTCTACAAGCGCAAAGATTCATTTTGTCCTCCATGGGTTTTTCTCCATTGATTCTTCTGGTTACACAAAATTATCTAAAAACATCCTTTGGGAGTCAATGCAAAAGCTCAACATAAGCCAACTTTCTGGCACTCACATTGCCCCTACACTGCCACAACTCCACCGCAATTATCAGTTACAAAATAAATTCAAAATGCCAGAAAACAAAAATGGGCAGTAAGAAAGTGCTTCTATAAAGGAGGATGAAGAGCTGAAGGCACTACGTTGCTGCAGAAATGTTGCAGAAGCCAAGAACCAAGTACTTCAAATGGAAAAATTAGTATCAGGTAAAAGGGCATACACAAGCAAACCAAGGCATATTTACAGATGTTTTTTAAGCTATAGCATCACAAAAGTCATAATTTGAGCCCTGAGCAGCATATTTCTGAAGGGTGCTATTTATGAAGGGCATTTCTCTGCCAGAATTCTTATATGACGTTCTAAATATATGGTACGTACACATCTATACTATTTTTACAGCAGAATGCCCAGTCAGCACAGACAGCATACATATGGCTGCTGTTGCTAAATCATTTCACAATACTCATTCTGCTGTAGGAAGATACTGAAATAGACCTAAAACACATTTTGACTTGGTCATTCTTGTTTTTCTAAATGTTTTTTGAATATATTATTAGTTTGAGCGTGTCTTCTTTCACATTCTAGGGTCTATATTCTTCTGATCCAAGAAGTTTCTGGTTTTTTAATTCTTGCACTATTTTTATTAGTATTGTACATATTAGCATTGTACAAATGTGTCATACTTTATAGAAACATCATTAATCATAATTATTTTAGCAGTTTTTAGAAGCTTTATAGGTAAGTAACTTGCAACTTCTTATTCTTTGTTTTTAGTAGTGTGATAGCAAGAAAATTCCATCTTGAAAATCAGTCCTGTGGTTTCTGACTATCCTCCTTTCTCCTTAACTGCACTATTAATTAGAAACCCAACAATAAATATTATGGCACAATAATTAGGAATAGATTAAGTTGTCAGTTGGAACATGAGTAGCAGCAGATTCCCATGGCTTACATTGTTTGATGACCTTTTCCATTCATTAATAAAATTGGAGACTTTAAAATCCATAGTTAGCTTTCTGAGATCAAAATAACAAAGGTTTTGGCACAATTTTAAGCCCTCTGCCTTTGTACTGAAGGTGATGGACAAGGTACCTACCTATGAGCCATTCTGCTCACTCGTGTGTGGTCATAACACCTGAAACTGGTGGGTGGTACAAAAACACTGAAGAGGCCATGTAAGAAAGTTCTTCATGGTCATGACCATCTTCATTTCTACACTTCTGTTTAGCCCCCATATCATCATAGCAATAAGAACATGCTGCTTTATAGCTCCTGAAGGTTACCAAAAAACCCAAACCAGACAAGCAGTACCAACTACACAGAAATACTAAGGAAGGCAAATGAACAAAACCCATTTAATTCCACCTGTTTGAGTTCAAAGGTACTTGCTCAGACAGCTCTGCTAGTTTCCTATACTGGAGATTTCATTGCTTTTTCATCACAATAAATATCAAATTACGGGCATATTTTAACTTTTTTTTTTTTTCTAGTGTTGTCTTTGCAGACATATGATATTTGTCTTCTGTGTGAAAAACAGTCTAATGTGACTTTAATTTTAAATACTTTTTAAGCCAACCGTATTTCTTGGCCCAGATCCCTAGTCCAAGACTTGGGTGTGAGAAAACAGTAAAAGCTTCAAACTACATTTGTACTTTCCTGCTCTACATCTCTTCAAGCTCTGACTCAGGTCTCAGTGCTCAGACTGTTAAACACCATTGTTGTTTGATCACCTCTTCAATGCATGGCCATCATACCAATTTGCTGTCAATCTGCCAGATAAAAAGTGTGACCGTTTCACACCTGTGGCTCCAGTCACAAAGGTGCAAACTTCATTCCTCTAAGAGCAATGAGGTTCACACTCCTGTACTGGTGAGATGTAGTTATGGCTTGCCAAGGACAATATCTTCTGTTTGTTGGGATTTTAATAACAAGATATTAATACGAGTACGGTGTATAATGGAAGCACGACTTACCATCCAGATACCTACTGGAGGGGGAACTAGTGTGAGAATCTTCCTGGAAAAATCCAGAATGTTGCACATGCATGAAAAGTATAATATATCTCTTTGGAACTGCCCGTTGCAAAGCTAACATTTTGATGTTTGATGTGGAAGGAAGGCCTCTGCTGTTCTATACATGGCAATAGAAATGCCTTTGCCAAACAAAAACAAAAATGGAGAACTTTATGTTTCACGTGGGATCCCAAAATACCTTCTTCTCATTTCAAAGGTTAACAGCAGTTCTGACTCAGGGACTGCATCTTGCCAAAATCAGTGGAAACTTACTGCAAAAAAGGATGAAAGGGCTAAATTCTCTCCATTACATAGCTTTGGCCAAGTCCAGCAACGTGAATGAATGGCAAAAAGGACCTATATCTTACAGCCACTTAAAAGAGGACGTAGTTCAGCCTAGACTTTACTGTTCTTCCTGCATTCTTGTCCTTCACAAGGCAGTCAGACTTTCCTGTCACAGTTTGTTACACTGTCATTGGATTTGTTTGACGCAAATAACAGATCTTACTCTCTGGGTGTCTGTCACTGCCTCATGAACAGCATGTAATGCATATAGCACAATTGGTATCATTGGGGACAGCATGCTCAATTTAGAAACAGGAATGCTATAAAGTTGCTGGAAAATACATATGAAATACAGAACTTAAAATGACAAAAAATCTGCATTAACTAAATTCAATTCTAATCATGGGACACAGTTAAAAAAATTACATAAACAGTTTTAGAAATTAAACCAACTGCAAATGAGTTTCTAAATATTAATTAAAAGTTCAATTTAGAAGTATTTCACACATGATTTCCTTACCATCTGTATTTGTAAAGTCTGAGAAGAAGAAAAATGTAATATCTGGTTAAAATTAGTTGAAGGTACTAATACTACACTGCTTGAATCTAAATTTAATGAAAGTACTCACCCTCCTTAAAAACATATTCTTTTCTAGATGAAAAGACTACCAATACATTATTTTTGTAGACCTGTCTGCCATGTGTCTACAAGCAGTGTCAAACTGCATTTTAGCTATGGAGTTTACTTAATACCACAAGGCTTTATCTTGCCTTTATGTTGACAAATGAACAAGGCTGAAATATACGGGATCTGAGCTTCTGTCAAGATACACCCTGTTTCTAAAGTCATTGTTCTTGCACAGCTGTTTCCTTTAAGCTATTGACTTAAACACAGTTTTATTATTCTTCCGGCTTATTACTGAATTCCTCAGTAGATGCGTTAATTGTCTCCAAGCTTTAATTCGCTAGACAAGGTAAGAGAATGCAGCAGAATTATAAGAGGATACCAAGATGAACTGAGGTGACTTGGGTAACTAATTTAACACACATGGCTGTGTTCTGGCTAGCTTTTCTAATTCCCATGTTTCTGTTTTTCAAAACATACTTGCAACATATTACAAGACTAAAGTGAAAGTGCTACCTGCATTGTTTATAACACCTTCTAGTTATTAGCACAGGCAGGAATCATTAGTAATATTAAAATAAAGTTCTGGTAACATAACTTTAGAAATTTAATTGTGGCATTTGATGACTCTATAAACAAGACAAGCACCATCCGAGGACACTCAGCACTTGGACAGACTAAATTGCCCTCTGAATGGAGAGCAGTGGCAGTCTCTCTCCACAATCTAGAGAGAAACACAAAGGTGTTGACTCTGCATAGAGGTGCTGCAGTTAAGTGCTTAAGTTAGCAAGTTGGCTTGCTGAACATAGCGCAGGAGACAGAGCTCTTACCTTGAATTTCCATATGCTTTCTAATCAGCATTCTTCACAAAAAGCTCTTTCTGCTGGATTTTAACATTTATGATGAATGAAGGGTTGCTAGGCTGCCCATAAAAGTCAGCAAGGTGTACAAATACGTGATAATAAGTGATTTGCTTATTGTTACCAACAGAAGCCAGTGCAGGAACATCCATAAAATACTAAAGTAATGTCAGAGGTGATAGTAGTGTATTTTCTTCCTTTTATTCAGTGTCTGTGTATGGCAATACATTCTCTAGTGAAACATGACTTTGAATAATCCTTCAAGATCTTGTTAACTGCTCTGTGTAAAAATATTTCAAGAGTATGACATGAAAACTATTTACACAGAGCAGTTAGTCTAGCTGTCAGACATGCTTGTGAATCTCCATTCAGAAAAAGGATACATTTTTTTCTTAAAGCACCAATTACTTTAATGGAAATACTTTTTAGTTGTTATTTTCAAGCAAATTAAAAGCTGAAGAAAACACTGGAGAAGCACAGAAAACAATCCAATTACAGACAGGCTGTTGTTAGTTACACAGACATGGATGCAGAGATAAATTTCAACTGCAGTTCTTAACAGGAAATTCTTAATCATCTAGTCAAAAACTGCCATCCTCTGAGCAAAGTGGGGAACCCATAAACCTCAATCTGTACCCATGGAAACTGCATATTCTAAAGATGTATGGGATGGACAGGGTGCAAGAACTACTCCTAAATCCTGTCAAACTACTACTTCCACTTCACTCACAACAACTACTGCAAAGAAATAATGAAAATCTCTCACCTGACTAAACATCAACCTCTTGTTGAATGAAACACGGAAAAACATACTTCTCTTCAGAATCTATCAGACAGAGACTTGGCAGCAGGGATCCACAAATGTATGACCTCCAGACTGATGACTGCATCTCATTGTATCCAAGACTGAAAAATACACACCGTGAAAAGAACTCCCACTGCTACAAAAAGCAGCTGCTAGTCTGCTTAGCAACACAAGGCACTGCGAAGGCATCATTCTGGCACACTGGTCTCTGCACAAGCTCCCTCCCGATTTCAGAGCCCAGGTGGAGGTCATTGCCATGGTCCTCAAAACTCTCTGTGGGACTGGCCTCAGGTACTTGAGAGACTGCCATCCCCTCCGCAGTGATGACCTTTTCTGACAGCTCTGTTCCCTTGGAACAATGAAGCTGTCAGCCAAGGGAAGAAGCTCAGCAACGCAGAAGAACTAACTTTACAGAAGCTAAATCTTGGTGAGAGTGCTACCATTCAGAAGAGAAGGAAAGTACTAAATCTCACCAGCTGAAATCCTCAGACCTTTAGCTTGCCTTCTCCAGTTTTCTTCCCCATCAAACTGAACCTTGAAAAATGGGTGAATGGACTGGATACCAGCCTTAGTGTATAATCACTGCCAGATTTAAATACAAAATAGACATGGATAGTGAGAGGTGTAATATACTTTCATAAGTGTTCTTACTTGTGGATCCTAGACTAGAAAAAAAGCACCGAAAACTGCCTACCTACTGTGTCTCAAACATATCCTATATTGAGGCCAATGAAAATTACTGAAAAGTGAGTTTCAAGTCATTCTTCCCAATTCCTTATTCACTTAGAATTAGAATTATTCGTAATTACAATTTAATTTCTTTCCTTAGAAAGACAATGGTCCTTTCCACCAGTAAAGATACTTCTCTCTCCTTCTCCACACAGTGCTTTTGCTGTTACTTTTACATTGGGGTGATAGTGACAATCAACAGTGATAGGAAATTCAAAGCAGTCTACTTAGAAATGCTGTGTTTTAAACAGTGCAGTGTTTCAGGTGGACAGAAAAATTTCCTCTTGAATATTTTTGTAAAAGGACAGGAACATTCAGTCTCAGAAAAATTTAACCCACTTTAACAAGTTTTCAGCATCTGAAAGAAAAATAGCACAGGCTGTCATAAACACTTGTTAGGATCAGAAGGAATGAGGCTGAACTTTTAACACTCTTTTCATACTCTCACGATGTCACACTTAAGTCCTGGGACTTTATCCTTATCTGAGATATGGGTGTTAGTGAAGAAAAGTGCTGCACAAGTTCAAAAACATGTCAGCTGGTGGAAGCAACTGGACTGACTAAAAACCTTAGGGTAATAAGATGACCTGAAATGAATACAAATGTATATGATTCACCCAAGGGATTACATTTCTGACATCGTACACTACAAAAACACTGCCTGAATGCTTTGTGGACAGCAGCAGAGTCCCAAGAACAAAATAAACACTGCTCTCTGAAGTCATTCAGTATTTTATATAAAATAGACTGTGAACTCTTCAACATTTGAAGCTCAAAAACTTTTAAAAACACAATGAATAATTCAATTTTTCTCTCAAGTGACCTCACGAAATGATGTTGGGGGCTGGGCTCAATGTTTATAAGTGAACTGAAACTGGAGCAGCAGCTCATAGTGCTACAGCACAAATAGTGGGAGCTCTCCTAAAACTTTTAAAGGGCTCCTCCTTATTCACTGGTTTGTAGGCTTGAACTGTACACTACTTTTTACACAAATACTGCTGTATTGATGTGGGATGATCATTCTTACATTGTCAAGCTAGTTTTGATAAGAGTGCAGTTAAATTACTATAAAAGTGCCTGTGGAATCAGACTTTTCTTTAAAAAATACCTTGGCTCTATGTCATCAGTAATAAAATGTTTTTTCTGATTTTATCACTACTAATGCTGATAGTTAGGGCACTTCTTTGCACAGAGGTTCACAATCTTTAGCAACATGGATGGCACAGTGAGTGCTTCTGTAAGGTAGATGTTGTTTGTCTGGTAATGTTCATTAATAAATTGTACACAAGTTAATGCAGTGAAGCGAGTACATCTTTTCTGTTCTACTATTAAGTTTTAGAATCCATTTTTATTTAAATGCAAGCTACACAATCTGCTCCTCCTCCAAAAATGAACTGATCACTTGCTTCAATTTTGCACTTAATTCTGAAATGCTTCATTATGCTTTTAGCAATTAATTTTATTTAATGAAACACAATATCTAATGGCAGTCTGAGTTTTCTCTGGCAAGTCTGCCCTACACATTGCAGTGCATGTATGCCATCAGCATCTGTGCTTCATTGCTGAGAGCAGGCATAAAGCTGTAGTTTAGTTGCAGAGAAAGGACCATGATCACCAAGGCCAATCTTATGCAACTCTGTACAGCTAAAAGTTACGGCTAGGGTTAATTCAGCCTCCTGTGTCTTCTGCAACTTTCTTTAATAGTGTTATGAAATTATAGCCATTAGAACTAGCCAGTGGATTGCTGTGTTCATGTCCCTGCTGCATTACAGTCAATCTCCTAATTTCAGTTTCTTTTATATAGTCTGGTGGGTCACTTTGATTAAAACCACAGTAAAAGGGATTCAACCTTCTACATAATATTGACACATTTGACAGAGAGGTCTCTGCTGGGCTGAAGAGGAGCATGTAGCTATCAGAGAATACGCACCAGGGCTGCACAGCAAGCACAGTCCTTGGTGCCAGTGAGAGTTGTAAGCTTGTTCACTGTAACCTCTGAGCAGCAAAACAAACTACATCCTTGCAACAAGAAAACAGCAAGCATGGGTTGTGTGCAGGGCTTACTCCATTGCCCACGATACAAGAGGAGAGTGAAGCAATCGTGCTAATGTTAAAAAATTCAATCAGCACTAATGTTTATTATTGCAGCATAGCCTTAGCATTGTACAGCTTGCAAAAAACCACACACAGATGGCCAGCTAAAGACAGTCAGTACCTTTTTTACATCACAGAGGTGTAAAAAAGTGAAACAGAAAACAGAAGTACAATAAATGCATAGATAGACAAAGCCATCATTAATTAAGTGGTCAGAATTTTAATTCCATGTGAAAGAACTGAAGTTCAATGTGTATTGAGAGGCAGTTCAGTCTAAAAATACTGGGAAAGAGTCTCAGAATGAACAAATGACAAAGACAGAAGGAAATAGGAGGAGTTTAAGATATTGTGTGGTGCACAGAAAGGATGACAGCAGGAAGGGAGACAGGCAGAACCAGAAATAAAAGATATTTGGGAACCACTGAGAATATCCCAGAATACTGACACACAGAAATAAGAATAGAAAAAGACAACCTTTTTTGGCAGCTACAGTTTGAAATGAGTGACAAGCAATGAGTCAAAAAAAAAGAAACTTAAGAGGTAAAGGCTGATTTCTGAGGTAACAAGTAAAGACAGCATCATTCAATGGCTATATTTCAGAGCTTTGAATACAAACCCCACATCATAGCTAACTTCTCAGTACCTTCCCTGTTATGCCTTCTTGTCAAATAACTGGATTTTTAAAATACTTGTTAGTAATTCAGATATCATTTTTGCAATACAAAGGTTCATTCCTCTGAATGCCAAACAAGTCTTCAATAACCCAACAGAGCAGCAGCATGTAATGTTAGAATGACTTGGAGGTGTCACCATACCATATTTGCAGCCCTCAAGTCTGAAGGAGAAAGAAAGTGTAGGCATGACCAAACAAGAGGCCAGAGGTATGACCTCATGGAAGAATAGTCAGCCAGTCCTGGCATCTGCTCTGTAATCATTCCCAAGTATCTGGCTTTGAGCATTACGGGGCTGATTCAGGCCTTTCATGCTACCTCAACTCATTGAATAGTCCTTCATCTACTAATTAGCATAAGATAACCTTGTAAATAGGTTAAATCAATAAAAACAGTAGGTTAGCAAAGCATGAACCAACTTTGTAGGATACGGGCCCAGTCTGGCTTTGGTCATGGCAGTAAGAATATACATGGAAATCACCATAGGTCAGGAAATTCAGCTGAATTCAACGAGCCAAAGCTTTCTGTGGTCACAGATCAGCTTAATCATAACTGTTTGGCTTCAGTTGCCTTATAAAGATTAAGGTTTTGTATCAGTAATGACAGAACACAAAAAAAGGCTGCCTTTCAGGAAAATGCACATGCACAAATGATTTTATCTATTAATGCCTGAGACATTCTTTGAAATGAGTCTTGAAACTTAGATAACTTAATATTTCTTCTTAACAATTTTGCTAACTTCAAGGCAAAATTTAAAGTTCTGGAGGATACACGGCATGCTTGTTCTCATTACTGTCCACACAATCCTTGATTTCACAGTGCTGTTGCATGTGGATTCTTGCTGGTTTATTTGTGTTATGGTTTAATTTATTCATTTCTGCATGAACCTCCTTAATTCCCAAGGGATGTTTGACAGGACACCATGACACATTTTAACTCTGCTTGTTTGAGGGACAACTTCTGGCCTTTCTATACCCACTATAATCAGACACAAAACCTTAATAATACCTTGAATGTAAATATCTTAATCTGAGTTGCCTTTATTACCAGTGGAGAGAAACAAATGGTTTTACAATGGGATTCATTTGCACCAAAGTTGTCAATTTAAAAAAATTTTAAAAATTAAAATACAACTTAGCAGGCCTTTTTCTCTTCATTGATTACTAAGACAGCCCAGAAAATCAGCTCAGAATAAAATATCAAAATCTGTAGCTGTCCAAATGTAAATCTTACCAATTCTGAGACCAAACCCCTATTACAGAAATCTTACCTTCATTCTCTAGGTCAAGTATTAACCCAAGTAAAACACAGTGTAAAGCAATACAGGTATAAAGCCTGTTCCTCATCTGCCATGGATATTCCGGAGGTCTATGAGACATAAAAGGAAGTGCGTGCAAAATATGTCTGCAGTCTGAAAAGTATGGTCCTGCCTATTACAGCACTATAGTGCTGCAACTTGAGCTGTGCCTTGCGCTAGTGCTGCACCTTTGCCAGTGATACACCAGTGTAATCACACCTACATGATTTGTCCTCAGTCTGATGATGCTTCTGACAGGACTCTGTCCATTATGAAATAGATCATGTTGTCTAATAACTCTGCTTAGGTTGTTTCTTTACAATAAAATTGGGGTGTTGGTTGGTAAAATTAATTTTTTGGCATCACATGATGAACCAAAAATTTAAGCAAAGAACCTCTTCAAGTTATCAGAAATGGAATATGTGCCTTGATTCTCCACAACCGCACCTGAGTATTGTGGTAGTTTTGCCTTGCCCAGTTTTTGCCAGTGAACAGGGTGGGGTACAAAGATGGCTCCTGCATGTCCTGAGTAAAGATTCTGGAAATTTTCCACCATGTCCAGCAGAGCCAGTCTCTGATGGCTGTAAAATGATGGACATGCTGCTGGTAAAACCTGGGCCAATTAGAGATGTTAGTTACGCCTCTGTGAAAACATATTTAAGAAGAAATCAAAACAATGTGAGCACGCACTTCTTTTTAGCCAGGGAAGGAGGAGGAGGAGGTAAAAATATGTGAGGGAGAACAACATGGAGGCACCAAGGTCAGTGGAAAGGCGGGGGAGGAAGTGCTCCAGGCGCCAGAGCTGAAAACCCTCTGCCAGCCGTGGTGAAGACCATGGGGGAGCAGGTGGTCCCCCTGCAGCCCATGGAGTCCAGGGGGATGCAGAGAACCCCCCACG
>VZRL01003795.1:814151-903756 GCA_013397895.1 Origma solitaria | reverse complement strand
CTGACCTAAGAGAAAAACCCCACAGCCTGCCCCTGCCTGGGAGTTGTTGGATAATTGGAAAGGAGGGAGGGGGTGAGGCTGAGAAGTGGTGCCTTAAGAGGGAAAAGGGGGGTGAGTGAAGAAATGGTGTCTTAAGAGCTTATCTTTATCTCCAATTTATCCTCTGACTATGTTAGATTAATAAATCACTTTTCTTTGCAACTTTAAGTCTCCCACCTGCTTTTGCCCTGAATCTCGTGCGGCCCTTATCAGTGATCTTATCTCAACTCATAAGTCCAGTGTTTTGTGTTAGTTTTTCCTCTCCTCTGCATAGCTGCAGCAGGAGAGAGCATAGAAAGCAAAAGTCGTAGGTGCCTGGCATTTAGCCAGGGTCAAACCCACGACAGTATGAACTTCATCCCTTTGGTAGAGTTATACAAGCGTAAAAGAAACACAAAGCAGAAGAGAAGACAGACCAGAAATGAGGCCAGAACAATTCATCAGAGAAAAAAATGTGTACTCTGTGGCTCATATACAGCTGAAGCCAGGGGAAAGGGAAGCACGGTCCAGAGCATTCACCACTTAGAAATATCTCCAGTGCACATGCATGCCATTGCAATTTTCCATGGAAGAAATTATTCAGTATCATTGCAGAGGCAGATACCTTTTAGAATGTTGCCATCAATGAGGATAGAGAACATAATTTCCCTTAAAGATTTGAGGAGAAGAGGAATGGGGTGAATACAAAACTGAGAGCAGGGTCTTGTCTCAGCTCCATCGCCAATTCCCTTTTTTCTCTTCCCTTTGTTTCAATTCTCTATTGTAAAACAGGGGCATATTAGCATATGTATCTCCATGAGTTGCTATAAAGATCAATCCCTAGTGTCTGCAAAATGCAAAACCATTTTTATTACTGCCAGTGTAGGAGGCAGTGATTTCTTTTGTGATTTGGAGAAGCGTAGTACTGTAAGAAATTACAAAAATATCTTTTTAATGGAGGTTTTAAAAGTACTTAGAAAAGTTTAAGTGAAACTTGACAATCTCTCTATCCATTAAAAAAAGTACTTCAAGTTCCCACTTCAAGTAATGTAAAATAACAATAAAAAGAGACCAAGAAGAGATTAGATTCATCTTACTGAGTGTTTTCTATTAAATGAAGTTTTATAATGAATTTTAATTCAAATCCATTGAAACTTCTTAATATCTCCGTTTTTATATTTTAAGTCTGATACAATCAGCAGAATTGCACCCAAATTGGACTTGGGTTTTGGCAGGAAAGAGCTTTTGGAAGCCAACCTATCTGATTTTTTTTCTGTGGAAGCTGTGTTTGAACATACTGGATTTTCATTCTTTCTTTAGCACAATCACAAGTATGGATATAAAAAAAATTACCTTCTGGCTAGAGTAGCATAAATCTAAGTTTGACACTTTCTAAGATTTCTCCATACATGCAAGATAGAGTTAGTGATTTCACTTACAACTCAGGATTCCTTAATCAATTTGATTCAGGGTTCATAGCAGTGTTTAGAGAAGACTTCTCACACTATATTACAACTAATTCATATCTTATGCAGTACTGCACAGGGGAATTAACTTTGCACTGTATTTACACAAGCACTTGCTTAATTGCTCTGCTGATATTGTGGGTTGAGTTGACCTATGACAACATGCAATACAATTTTCAAGGTACTGTAGCTGTTGTGAGAATAATCTTCTTTCATTTTTAGGCATAATTCAACACAAAATTAGTAATATCTTCATAACTTGAGTGTATAGACCATTACTTTCTGGACATATTCAAAACAATTTTTTTCTACAAAACAGCATCAGAAATAAAGTTTCTTAGCTGGATACCCACCTGTCAAAATTATACAATTTCAGACCAGCAATAATGTCTTCCTTAATTTACCAGCTTCAGCCCTGCTCTTCCTTGTAGAGAGGAATGGACTATGTACAACACTCTCAACGTTTTTTTTAGGCAAGAGTGCTGTGATACACATTTTCTTTGTAAAACATCCTTTTTTTCTTTTTTCCCTTTATACAATGTCTAATAGTTCATCCCGCAGATCCTGAAGGAATTCAGAATTAAGGAAATGCATTGCTGTGTACCACTGCCATCTGCTGCTAATCTCTCCCTGTGGACACAAAAGGTCTTATTTCACTGTGTGTGAAATTCAGTAAAGATCTTCAGCTGAAAGTGCATGGTCAGTTCAATACTCCTTTCATAACATTTTTTAAACCATCCCTCCCCATTTTATCATAGAGCTCCTCATTGCATATCTTGGCAGATTTTTTGAGGCGATTGTTTCAATTTCAGTTTCAGCAAGAAAATTTTCTTCCCCCAGTCAGTGAAGAAGGTTTGTGCTTGCAATCTCATCCAGAAGCAGACTGTTCCAGAGAGGAAGTGTCCATCTTAGAGACTCCAACAGTTTACACATTTGCCATCTGTACTCAAAGATCTTCAGTAAGAACATGTTATTTCTAGAGTCCCACTTCTCCAGCACTTCTGACACCCACTCATTCACACCATTTCTAAGGAGTACATCATGTCAGAATGCAGAATTGCTGCATAGTTACTTTAATTTATATGCTACTCTGACTTCAGTTTCTAAATACATATAACCAGGATATATCAAGATCTGCTGCATAAATATCATCAAGAAGCAAACACCATTCTACATGAAAAAGAGCAAAGGATAGTATGATGATGAGGAAGAGAAAATAGAGGACCCTCCGGTCTCATTTATAGCTGTATGGCTGATTGAAGCTACAATACAAATAAATTGGACAAGCACTGAGTTGCAGTAAGACATATCTTCCCCCTTACAGCTTGTCTTTTGAAAAAGATGGAGCCATGTCTTTCATCTACAATATTTGGAGAACAGAATATCTCTCATTAATATTTGATATGACCCTTCATGTACGTTTAGATAGGGATCCAGACGGCACAAAAATGTGTCTACAAGGTCACAAAATATGTGTATGAGTTCATAAGCATTGGAATTTTAAAAAATTGTTGAGAAAATGTCACATCTATTTTAAACAACTCCTGCCACTTTTGCTTGTCATTGAAAGACATCAGTGGCTGCTTTGGAGAAATACTAGGACATATTTTGGGGTCAAACTTCGGGGTTTCCATTGAGCTTTGAGGCAGAGCTGGCTGTGGCCTTCTCTAAGAAAAAATCCTGAGATTTTTACTGCTGCATATACTAAGTGCATGTTTTAGAGGCCAGAAAATGGTTATCAACAAAGATATCTGCTGTAACAATGAGTTGGAGGAACTCATTGGCTGGGAAACAAGCAGGGATGAAGTAACACCTCTGGCAACGCCTGGTCAGAATTGAAGTGACAAAGTAACAGGGGAATACAGAAAAAGATCAAGCTTGAAAAGGCAGATAATTATAATCTAGAGCATATGAACAGATGGCAACATCATCAATCAATGAATAAATAATAGCGCAATCTGACTTGATGGAATGATTGGATGAACTCAGATGACACCAGGCACACTCCACCTTATATAACTAAGTGGTAGTCATGAAGCAGAGCAGGATATGAGCACATTCATGCCCCAGAAAGTGGAAAAAACCAAAATTAGCAGGTCTCATATGACTGGATATATTTGAAGTGCCATTGTGCTGATGAATTTACTTGTGGTTATCATCTGGAGATAGAACCACTAGCTACAGAATGTTTCTGCAGTTGGACTGGCCCTTAGGAAGAGGAATGAAAACCAAAACAAGGTACACAGACGAACAAAAAGGGCAACTGGCTTTCCGCACGTTTCTCTGAATGGAAAGAAACATGTTGCCATTAATAAGGTTGTTAGTCACATTTCTGTGCAGCCCTGGCAAGTGAGTTTAGTAACAGTTGCCATCCACTTTGCTCCTTCCAGTCCACGTCTCATAGGTCAATTTCATTTCCACTACTCAACTACAGCAGAGTTGTTAGCTGCATGGCACTTCAGATGCTGCCGCAAATTCAATTACAGTTTTATTTTGTCATTTGATATGTCAGTGGAATAGACACAATCAAGAAGATTGACACTGATCATAATCTGAATTGTCATGCCCAATCCTTGACAGAGGCCTGAGTTAAAAAAGGTGTCAGTCATTCAAGACTCCTGACTCTCCAAACTACCTTGTAATGTGCATCAAAATGGATTCTTCACTGCTTGCAAATAAACGTATACACTATTCTTTCCTAAACAGAATTTCCTGGATAGAAGAATTACTTTTCAAGACTCACATAAATTTAAGAGTGAACATCTGTGGCTATTATTTTAGTTTTAAAATTAAATACAAAATCCCAGAAACTTCATTATTTTTAATGTTGATGTTATTTTCATATATATTTCTATTCAACATAGATTTTATACTGGTGTCCTTCCCTGTACTAAAGAAAAATTAATTTTTTGGTCACATTAGTATTTTATTTTATATGTATTTTCACTGCAATGATTTAGTGTGTCTGCTATTTTCAGCAACATGATAGCATTTGCAGCATCAATGTCGCTCACTTTGTGTGAACATGCCCTAGAAACACATGCACACTATGAGATTAAATAAAATAAAGAGGTAAATCAAGCTAGTTTCTGCAGAGTGGTAATGAACTCTTCATTACTCTAGGATGTTGACATAGATAGTTATGTCTCAGCAAATGAGGACAAGAATAATATTCTTTCTTAATGGATACAAGAAAAGCACTTCAAAAACATTGAATAGCTTGCTCTCCTATTCTACAAATAAATGTTGTTTGTCATGATCACAGAGGCAACAGTCAAAAGCAAATATCTCCAAATACTTTTAAAACTCTTGCCAATAGATTGCAAGCCATTAAAAATGTTTTAATGCCATAAGTAAACATCTATTCTTACTACAAAAATTAATAAAGAAGAAAGTACACAAAGCATATTCTACAGGTACCAGGTATCTACCAGATAGTAACATCAAGTGATGGCTTTATTGACGTGTAATGCATGGGCTTCTTTACATCACCCTACATTGTACAGCATATTTGACCATTATGCTTCTATTTTATAAAGAAACACCAGAACAGCATTTACAAGGTCAAAATGAAGAGCCAAGCGAGAATATATTTGGGGCAGTCGAGCACTTCTGTCCTAAACCTCAGCAATTAGACTGTGTCCACTCCCTGCACAGCAGGGAATGAAAAAAATGTTTCTCAGGAAGACCATCAAGAGCAGCCCAGACTCAAAGAATTGCTTTAGCAGACACATGTCCTTGTGTTCAAAATTATGATTCAATAATTCCACCTAATTATGAAAAAACTGAAAACTTGTCAAGACCCTCCCTGCTCAGCCAAAGGGATCCATAGACTATGTAAGGTTTCAGGAAAGAGAGGTTACGTATCTATAGTTGATGTTCTCTGTAACATTTGGAATCCAGGCCCATACTCAGAATAGAGGTCTTACCGCAAGCAGTGACATTTCTGTCTTTGGGATAACATCAGCAGCCATGTTCAGACTCTGCTGAACCTTCTGCTACATACAGGAACATAAAAACCAAAATACTCCCAGCTTAAATTTTGCTCATCTGCAAAATAATGTCCAGGCCATAAGATAAAGGGGTGTTGGGGAAAAAGGACAGAGAAAATTAATGATGAGGTAAGATGAACATGAAGAAATAAGCTCACTGTCTTTCACTGATAAGCCACATAAAGATGGCTCCATACTCTTTCACACATTCACAGCTCCTCAGCTGTGACTTTGTCTTTCCCACAAACAGCACTTTCAGGGCCAGATAACATTATTAGAATACCTCTTTAATGGCAGAGTGAATATCTGAGGCTGCAGAAGGAGTGCTAAGTGGCTGGCTCTGTAAACAACAGGAATGGAGATATTTCAGAACAGCATTACTGAATGAGGTCAACAAAACTCATGGATAAAGGAGATGTGGTTGAAATAGGCAAAACTGAATTTTCTAATAGGCTTTTGAAAAATTCCTCGTCACGGGCTTCTATGGAAACTCAACATTCAGAGCTTTAGGGAAGGTCTTTATGTTGATAAATAACTGATTAAAAGACAGGGAACAGAAGGTAAGTAGGTTAGCCAGACAGCTCTAGCAACGGAGGGAGGTCATTAGCGGAGTTCCACAGGGATTTGTGCCGGGGATGCAGTTATTCATCTTTTTCCTAAGCAACCTGGTAAAATGGGTGAGCAGTGAGGTGAGAAAGCTTTATAATGATATTAACTTATGCACAGTGGAAAGGAGGATGGCTTTCTGAATGTGAAGAATTAGGAAAGGTGCTTATGGAAAAAAGTCTCTAGGCAATAAAATGGCAGAAGAAATTCTTTGTAGTTGAATGCAAAGTGGTGCACAGAGGGTAAAACAATTCTAGGATCAAGAGTCATTATATACACAAAACTACACACATTTCAAGACCGCATTAGAGGACCCCACCACATACCACTGGCTTGTTCTTACTCTCCTTACTTCTGCTTACAGTCACAGTTTAAGGTAGGATGTTAGTATGGATGGATTTTTAGTCTGATCAGGTGAAAGAACTGGTTTTTTTTACAGATATAGCCTGAGTTCTAATATGGTGCATGTGACAGAAAAACACTCTGCTTTAGGACTCTGCAGATTTACTGTGTGCTTGTATGGCAATAACCATTAACTTATACCTGTCAGCTACTGATGTTAATAGCATTAAGGTTCCTGTGGAAGGTTCCAGCCCTCTAGAGTGTTCTTTATGAACCAGCCACAGGCCTCTCTACTGGCTACACTGTGACTGCTCAGGTAAGACACCTTAATCACAGAAAACACAGAAAATTTCTTCACCAGAGGATGAATACAAAAATGTTTAACAGAGAAATGTGAATTCAAAAAAACATGGACAAAATCTATTTCTTTTACAACTAGCAAAGCCAGAATACAAAATGGTGTGAGGTCATTCCCCTGGAATTATAAGTCTGAAAACCTGGAGTTTTTACAGATAATGCTGAAAATCTCAGAGAGCAGAAAATCCTTCTTGCATATGATCAGATAAGCTTTATCAAGGGAAGCAGGATTCCACTAAGTTATATTTCAGGATGTCACCTAATGAACTCTTTTCCCTAAAAGAGTTCACAGAAGCTGAGGCAACTTGTGCATATGAGAGTTATTATCCATTTCCACTAATGAGAAAAGCGAGGTGTAGATTCACCACCCAGTACTAACCTTTTGAAATCCCAAAACTATGTCCTGACAAGAAATCTTAGACAGAAGATCTCTACTTCCCTATCCATCCAAGTGGATACGATGTGTCTATGTCAGCACTAGATCAGTGGAACAAATGCTGATCCATCACCCGGCCATCCAGACTATGCTGGAAGTAATAGTTCCTAACTTTCTACTAATTCATCTGCTAAGATGATGAAAGAGAAATAGTCCTGGAAGTCTTCATGGTCCCACAAAAGGGAGAAGCCAAACTGAAGTTAAGCGAAGGTGTCAAAAAGAACAGTCAGGAATTGCCACAATGATTCGGTTCACACTCATTGCGTCAAGCACTCTGCTAAAGCACAGTGATGAGAAAATTCCTGGCTTCTCTTGTTGAAAAGAATATGCTGGTACATATGTGGTAAATACTAGCTTGATGAATAATATACTAAACCATCCCTTGAGTTTATCATTGTTTCTGATAATAGGAGCAGGCAGACTCTCTGCTGCTTGGTGATCTTTCAAATGTTCTTATTTCTCTCTAGCAACTAATCTGCAAAAAGAGAATCTCAATAAAATTACCATTCAGAAAGAAGGTAAATGGGAATAGGATCTCTTGTCAGGAAGATCAGCCGGGTATATTCACAGAGCTCGGTACCAGATACTGGCTGACGATGACTGCTTCAGCTTCTGATAATCCTAGCAAGCAAGGTCTAAGAAAGATACAACAAGCTCCTAAACTTCTACTGTTTAGACTCTTACACACGTATGTAGGGTTTGTAGGGAGCAATGTCTTTAATGCCAATGGCAATGGCAGTTGGTAAGCAAAGCTCTCTGTGTGGTACGAGTATAGCTCACAGCTCAGGACCAACCTTTGTAGAGCCCAAAAAAACATCAGCAAAAGTGGAGAACAGTTTTGACAGTCTAAAAGCCAGCTGTGGATGGAAAGAACAAGGAAAGCAGGCTGTTCCACCTCACCAGGAGGCTGTAAAGAACAGAGAAGGCTCTGGTTGTACTCTGCTCTCTGTGTCACTCTTCAGTGCCACCCACTCCTGTAGGTATCCTCTGAGTATCTCTTACCACACATGCTCAGGACTGTGTCCCTCACAGAAACACAGCTGCAGTAGGTTGCTCATCTTTACAGAGAGGCCCCTCAAATCTAAACATCAGAGATTCTGCCCTGGGATCAGCTCCTTCCTCAGCCTGCTTGCACTCCCCCAGAAGGCAGCCATAAGTGCTAGTTTACAGGTTTGTCTGGGTGGAATCCAGCTTTGTTTCCCTGCCGTGCCAAACTCTATGGTGTCTGCCTCAAAAGCATTCTCTATGAGGACAATATACTTTTTACAGGAGCAGGACGGCAATGTCAAAGCAGGTGCAGCCTCTTCCATGGCATCAAAGAGGGAAAAGTACAGAGAGACAGTCACTGTACCGAACTCCTTTCCCTTCTTCACAGACTTTAGACCATCTAACACTTACTAAAGATTTCAGCAAAGACGTTTACTAGTAGCAGATGCTCCTGTCCAGAAGTACAAAGGAGAAGCTTCTGTGCACCCACAGCATGGCCCCATTCTCATTACACACAATGGAAAGAATATTGTTGATTTTATTTTAGAAATTGAGTCAGATCCTGTCACCAAACTAGTCAGTCAGCTAGGAAGTGTGGAGGAGAAAGTCCTACTTCTGCCATTTCAATCCAAAACAAATAGCAGTCCAAAATATCTTTTCCCATTTCAGTCACTTGTCTGATTTAATAAGCTACTCCACATTCTCCTATGGTAATAGTATTGTTTATTGATTACTCATTTTTAAAATGGAATCCCATCTGTTCTGTTTTATTTTTGCTTCTTTCCAAGGTTTCTAATTAAATAGGGAATAAGATCCTAATTCCGTTATGGTCCAAACAGAGTGAAGCCTTTGTAACAAGTATAATCCAAGTGAAAATTTTATTTTTCTAAGTCCTAAATTAGATACAAACTTAATCAGATAGTTTCACGTCAGACTATCTTCAAATGCTGGCATGTGACTGGCTTTCTTTCTCCCATATCCATTGCTCTTGTAATATTTTTCAGTTTAATTTTCCTTCTCTTTTTAACTCTTTTCATCAGACTTATTTATTGTTAGCTGTTACTCACTGTTTCATGACATAGCAAGTTGTGATGCTACTTCATAGCAAAGAAGGGCCACCATGCAGAAGTAAATGACAAAGTTCCCATGCTCAGAAAAAAAAAAATTGCTCTGATACAGAACTGAAACTCCTCCGGACTGGAAGGTAATTAAATACCCGCCATTATGCATTCCTTAACATTTTACTTTTCTGGGTTGAAATACTTGACTTAGAGAAATTGAGTTTTCTCCTCTCCTCTTTCTCTTGAAAGCAACAAATATATTCCTTTCCTTTTAAAATGTAATTATGTTTCTTACCATCCATGCTGTGACAAAATCTCCCATCCAAGTCCCAACTGCAGCTACCTTCATAAAATTTTCATTCCTGATGCCCATGAAGTCTGTTATAATGTATGCACTGTGGAAACAAGAACACAAACATAAGATATAGACATTTGCTGAATGTAGTTATAAAGGACTTGCATTAGTGACAACATTTATGATTAGCTGTGAAAGATTTCCCATTGCTTTCATAATAACTTTTTCTGCTAGATCTGAGTCTTGACATAGAACTGAACCCATATGGGTCGATTCCAATTAGAAATGCAATGTGAATCTGATTTTGAAGTCCATGTCTCTTTTGAAGGTGCTAAAATAATAGTTGGCAAAGACTGTAGGATTATGTAAAGCATCTGGAAGTAGAAAATGTTTTACACTCTTTACCTTTTTCCCCTAAACAAATAGAATTGCAAAATTCTTGGAATTGGTGACTTTGCAAAATCTTCATGAAGAAAAATGAAAATCTTTTAAGGTATCTTTAAAAAGATAATTGAGCCACTTGGCTTTTCACTCTATCAGTTATACAACCACATTTTTTAACACATCAGTGCAAGCAAGTTTAGCAAAATTTTAGTGAGATGTCACTGTTTCTAGATTTATACACTTTGTTTTCACAGATATATTTTACTTAAATCCAAAAGAAGCATTTCCATTCTGCTTAAATAATGCAACAGATAGGATTTAAAACCTCAAACGATAATTTATCTTGTAACTTCAAGTTCACCAGGATGTTGTAAGGACAATTAAGAAGGTAAAGTTACTCATTCTGGATTAAAAGCTTTTTGAAAAAACATACCTTTAATATATTCAAATCCTTTTCTAAAAGACTTTTATAGTGATCGACAGGAGGCAACTCACCTCAAGAGCTAACAATGATGATAATAAATACGAATGGCAATTGTATTTTAACTTCACAAGTGATATCTTTGTTTTCAAGACACTTGTAAACATTGCTTAGGTAATGTTATGGCTTTTTAAGGGTGCATACAAGTGACATAGTTACATGCAAAAATGTCCTTGAACATTGTGCTATCCATTATTCAAATCTTACCATTATTACATAACAAATATTGCAATGTCTAGGAGCTAACAGACCATACTCTGCAACTGGATCAATGCAAACTGATCCCAATTTCTGGGCCAGTTCTGTTAAAGTCTAAATATCTGATCAGGATAGAACGTCTTGCTAGCACAAATCCATGCATAGCATGGTATAATTTCTTAGACACAATTTAATATGTTGTAGAGTAGAAACATCATTGTCATTAAATAATTTCATGACACTTGAAAAATATCCTACCCTGGCAGCCCTTTTCATTATATACATTATGACCTTTCAGCTGGCATGTCACTAACAAAAATGCCATCTGTTTATTTTTTCTGTTGAACAGCACATAAATGCTGGCCCTCATTTTCTGTTGGAAATTTTTTTAAAAAAGAGAAGTATTCCAAAGTATTTTTAAAAACGTTCCATGTAGCTAATAAGATCATCAATATCCTAAATTCACCATGTTATAAATAAGGGTGTAAGAACCCAAGAACAGCTGCACTGGATCAGTCTAAAATCTCCCTGTTCCAATGCTCTCCCTGCAAGAGAGGGCAACAGCAGAAACCAAGGAAGACTGAGGATGGGCAAGCACACCTCTCTCAGATATTTTCTCCCAGATGCTTTATAATTGGAAAATATTTGGAATTCCTTTTTTCCTGTATCTTGGGCATGCAATTCTTGTAGCATCTGTGAAGGCACAAAATCTTCAAGTCTGCATTCCTTAAGAAGGTGTCTTATTCACAAAGAAGGCACGGCAATAAATGTAATTTGTAAAGAATGACCCTCAAAGGCAAAGCATATCTTAGTCTTTTCCATCAGTGGGAAATACATACAAAATCCCAGGGTTTTAATCTTTTCTTATACGCACTATAGCTTCTCATGTGCATTATACATGATTACAGGTGTACAATAAGCAAACACGTGAACAACACCCCCTGGAAAAGGGGCCACGTGGGTGATTCCTATTGCCCTGTCATCTAGAGCAGGCCTGCCACATCCACCCCTGACAGGCTGCTGGACAAAAAGAGGGCTAACCAAAAATGCTGAGAGGTCACTGATGCCTGAATATGGGTATTACCTAGTAGAAGAGATATCAAACCAGACATGAGCCATTCTTTTTAATGGAAATTGAAATTCTTAGTGTAATCACTTGTTTTTATGAATGTTAGAAGTATCAGAAGGCTCACGATAAGGTTGAATGAGCTGCATACAAAACTTAAACACACAGAAAGGCCTTGAAAGCATCACATCACCCCAACAGGTTTTTTTGTCATTTCAAATATAAAAACATCCAAGAACCCTAGTATAAATTGTGCATTCCAGTCTACAAGTAATTAATGCCTGAATTAACCATGCAAATTGACAGGCCTTCAGTTAGTGTCAAAATAGCATATTATTATAAAGAAACTGTTAGGAACATAATCTGTGCATGTTTTAAGTGCTTTAACTGATTAAAATACAGCTACAACTTTTTATGAACAGGAAGAATATTTTTAGCATTGTCATTTTATTAGAAATAGAAATGAAATACATTACTATTTCATTAACTGTTAGCATTACACCTTGTGTCTTTTAGGCTCTCTGCAGTATTATTTTAATTTCAAAATGCAAAGAGAAATTGACTCCCTATTTTAAAATAGGGATTTGGGGCTGCTAAAGATGAATTAAAAAAAAACAAACAACCTAACCCTCCAGTTTTCATTTTCAGGTTTTATTTTAAATAGAAATGACAACATTTGAAATTTTCAAAAAAGCCATGCTATCCTGATAATGTTATCAGGATATATATTATAACAGTACCAAAAGTAAAATTAATTCTATTGTGGAAAATCCTCACATTTTTCTAGTTTTAGCTAGTGATTAGAGTAATTTTCTTTAATTGTTCAGTCTGCTTCCTGGCTAGTACCCATGTCTGCACCCTGGCTAGTACCCATGTCTGCACCCTGCAGGAGGACTCAGATCTGCTGGGTTCCAGTTAACTGTCACGGTCAGTCCAGATTTTCTATAGCTTGTCAAAAGGCTTCTCTTTGCTTTGCCATATGTGTATTCTGCAGTAAGGCACAAGCATATTGCAGGAACGGCACAATCTAAGGAAACACTGAGTGAAAAAACACAGCAGTTAAAGCTCAGAGTAAAAAGCTCTCATGGAACAGACAGGGTAAATGTAAATAATTAAAGGCTGAGGAGCCAATACTTGTGAATATTATAGAGAAAGGAAAAATTTGTGATTGGAATTTGGGAGCTTTCACAGTAAGACTGGAAGCTGCAGCTGCAGGGAAACTGCTCTTAGCAGGCCAAAGTCTAAGGAAGGTAGACCAACATTTTAACAGAATAGGACAAAACAGGAACCGAAAGATAAAGGAGACTTGACAAGCACAGTTCTAAAACAGATTTTAAAAACATAAAAATCATAAGTAACTGTCTATATCCACATTGACGCAAAAGGTATGTTAATAACCATGAGTCAGTAAAAAGACATATGAGTCCAATGTATTTGAACAGTTTCTGGAGTTAGCAGCAGTGTGCACAGAATGGATAAAGAGGGAGACAACAACACTAGCCTGGAGATTTTGTTCAAAGGAAGATATCAGAGCATTTTCTCAAAGAAGAATGACACTTTACCAGCTGCTAAAATGACAAACAGTCTGAAAGCAAATGGAACGTTTTAAATTTTACATTGGATAAAGATGCACGAGTCACTGTGGTGCTATAGACACTGTTCCAAGCACTGGGAAAAAAGTCATGACTGAGACTCAGTGCTTAGACAGTGTTTTCTTTACCATCATAGGCTCTTAAGAATGGGCTCTAGCTTGAATAGAGGCACTTAAATATAAATGTAAACCAGGAAGTCAAACTCTCAATGGAGCTTAGTCAGACTGGGTCAAGGATTTACTTGCCTCACATTACTGCTTGATGGCTAGCATGCAAACACCCCCGCCATGTTCACATATCAAAAGGCATTGTTAAACCTGTGTGACTAACTAATTCCCAGTGATGTGACAGAACTTGGTCTCCAGATGATAATCTTAACAGATCTGGATCTCTTGTGAGGCCTGTGACAAAGCTGACATACCTGAACTGAACATATCAGACATACCTGACATACCTGAACTGAACCCTGGGTGTCCAGGGACAGCAATGAGAGCATAGACACTTTGGGGAAGTTTTAGTTGCCTTTTAAAGCAATTTTAGCAACCCTGATGCATCTTAACTAAGCTTCAGCTGGTTCTTTACCCACTCTAGAGTACTGAAGGCACTGGGCTGGCACACAGCACACAGTGCATGTTCTGTACAGAGCCAACAAGAATGGCACCCACAGAGAGTGGGAACTAAGTGCTCTTCAAAAAAGAGAGGAGGCCTAGACATCTTTTATGCTGAGTAACAAAAAGTGTGTATATTTTTCTGAAGTCTGATATGCACTTTTCTGTGGTGGTTTTATTATCTGGCATTCCCCCTAAATGGCTGATTATCTCTATGGAACTTATCTTCCTTGGTGCATCTGACAAAGTGAAATGCTTTGACATTGGCAAACAAGTGACAGCACAGGAGTTCACACAGCCTGCAAGGAAGTATGTGTTTAGATGTGGCACCACAAGCTTCCATTACTCTTAATTTAGAAGAGGCAGAGAGTGACAGAATAACTGAAAACATACATAAAAGACTGCAGATACAGTTCCTGATCTGTATTTGTCACTCTAAAATGACAGAATGGAAAATGAGACACTTGGTAGCACTTCCCTCAGCTGAAAAGCTATTCTTCTAATGCTGGGAATTGAAGTCAGAGCCATGGGGAACTGGAAGGTGCCCAGAGACAGCAAGACCTGCTGTCTTATAAACTGGCACATCATAATGAGGATGGCATAATGCATAGCTACCAGCAAACAGTATAGAGAGCACAACAGCTCTTCATCCAGTCCCTGTTCATCAGCCCCTAACCATCCCCAGTGCTTGCTTTAGAGATACAGATGAAACTTCTCTGACACCAGAACAGAGAGAATTAAGAGGCACTGAACCAGGGATTTTGCTTGACAAGACATCAAAGAGGTAACAGCCACAAGAGGCTCAGCAGGCTAATCTCCAAGACACAAAAATCTGGGATGCAAAACCAGCTTGGCTACAGTGAGGCAGATCCATGGCACAGTCCAGAGCACCTGAGACTGATGGATTGATGCTGTAACCGAGCATCACTGGCTGGTAACTTATTTATACTTTTTTTTTTTTAAATCAGGCAGCAGAACTGTGATTCTGAAAACCGCTGCCCATCAGTCTACAGGCTCGAGGGCTGTGCTGTAACTTACTCTGGGGACTTTGGTCATAGAGCTCCCAAGCCATTCGAAGTTCTGCTGCTAAATACACAGAAGTTGCTCATTCTCCACAGGAATAGGTCATTTAGTTTCCAGCTTTGCAAGCCTATCTGTAAGGCAAGGCCCATTGAAAAACACAGCAATTGCAAGTCTGTCTGTTAATGTAGAAGAAGTGTATGCATGTTACTTAATTGGTAGTAGATCCAGTCCCTATTCCAAGGGACACTGATTTAATGCCCTTCAAAGTTAGAGAATTGCATCTCACTATCATTTTCAATATGAAAAGGTGATGGACACAAGAGGACGATAAATAGGTTTCAGCCTCTGTTAGCTGAGGTGTAACTGAAGTTGTATATTCTGTATTTTATATAAGTATCATCTTTCACATGTAAGAAAAATATTCCCTTTCCTTCACTTTTAGAACGGATGCCACTGATCAGTATAGGTGTTTGGATCAGATCACAACTACGGTCCTAATTAAGGTGCCTAAGCAACTTGGGACAGGATTTTGAACATATTTTTGCCCTTAATGTAGCTTTTTCTACTGCTAGTTGTAGGAGTTTCCTGTGTGGTTTTTTGTGGATCCTATTTCAACAAAGCAATCATAAAGTACTTGATGCCCAATAGAGTCTGAACATCTCTTTAGAGGCCAGGTGGTATCCATACAGATTAACTTCTGCCTAATGATGACAGTCTTCCTAGGCTGTCTCCATAATCAATGGATTTCAAAGCAGAATGTTAATTTAGATGATTTCCTGTATGACATGATACTGTCATACCTGTATGACACTGATGTCATATATGAAAATGGTCAACAGTTTATGTCTAAAGGAGTTGTAAAAAGTAACTCATAGCAACTGGCCTACTGCCAGGGGCTATGAGAGTCTGCATCTCTCCTGGGAAAATCTTAGGGATCTGCAAGTTCAAAAGTGTTAAGGACTATGGGAGGAATGCAGCCTCCCTGGGTAAAAGTAAACTTTGGTGAGGCCTGGCATGTACTTTCAGTGAGTTTAAATGACAGGATTTGCTACACCTACATATTTGTGTACGTCTGACAAACCCTCAATGACAAATAAAATTGGAGACAACACATGGATAAGTTGGGAATTGAACTCAGGTTCCTTCCCTCAGATGATCACCTTTCTTCATCATTATGTAAGTGGTCTGACGAAAATTATGTACTAAACCTACCGATTCCACTACAAGGCACTTATGATGGACAGGATAGTCTAGGGAAAAGCATAAAAGGTGCCTGACAAAAGAATTTATCTGATTTTTCAAATTTATTATGTCCATGAGACATATTTTACAAATTTTCCAGGATTTTTGCTATTCATGTGCAATGTATATCATAAAAATATACATTCTGTTTAGTCAGAAAAATGAAAAAAAAAGGCTGCAGAGTACATTTAGCACTTTTCTGCTGCAAATTTAGGCTACAATACTCAGCCAAGGATATGTTACAGAAACATTTCTAATTCTACTGCGCTAACAGATGAATGCTCACTCAAAGCACACAAGCACAGCCTTACCTGTCCCCACCACACACTCACACAGGCACTGCAGCTGTTTCTATGTAGTTGCTTATGCTTCTATTTCATCTCTGTGACCGCTGCATAAGTTGTTTTTACTGAAGCAAAGACACACAGGGCTGCCTTTTACACGCCAGTTTGATACTGCAGGAGGGGATTAAGATACTTTCTTACTTCGAAGTGAATTGCTTATTGAAAATTATTTTAGTGGATAATGAAACAAGTTAGGAGAACTGGGACAAATTAAGGGAATCATATTGCTTTTAGCATTGCTTTTAATAGGCTAGTAAAATTCTGCAACTAATCTGCAACACTGTATATGTGCTGGTACATTAAATGACCTATTTGATTCACTCTATTTGCCTCTGTAGTATGATATCAGAAGAGTTTTACAGTAAAAAGTGACAAAACGCTAGATAATGCCCAGGGACACAAATAAGACAAGGGGCCTTGGGCATGCCAATTTTGAGTGTGTAAGGAGGATCTTGACTCATCACACTGTAACACGCTCTGCAGACATAAAAGTTTGCAATCTCAGCCCTTGCCATGTGAATTCTGAAAAGGATAATGCATGCTAATTTTCAGCAAGAATGCTTAACAGCAAACTAAATTAGACACATGTACATTGAAGAAAAATGTATGCAGAGGGTTACTAAAATTTAGAAAAATGTTGTAAACAGATTTTTTTTTGGGGGGAGGGAGTTACATTTGCTAAATGTTGTAGATATGCTTATCTTAAAATACAGATACATGTGTTTGGTGTGTTTCAGAAAATTCAGCTACTAAATTTCAGAAAATTTCAGCTATTTCAGAAATAGCTACTAAAATTTGAAAATAACAGATTTGGAAATAGCATTCACAAATTCGAAAATAACTAACAGAAACTAACGAACTTAACAGGCAATGCATTTAGAAAGGTGAAGTTAGATTAGTAATTTTAAAAAGAGATATGGTGAAAAATTTTCTTTTAAATAAATAATTGCTTTGTTTTTAAACTTGGCAACATACTGGTAAGAATGGATTTGAATAATGCTGCACTGGTTGTACTCTTCAGAAAGGGACATGGCTTACACACATTTTGACATTTGACATAAGAAGGGACAAGGATAGATGTGCAGCAATATTCTCAGAACTGGCAGTTCAAAGACAAAAAATTATTAAGTTAAAACAAAAGAGAACTGTTTGTGTCATCAACAATATATGAATTACCTTAAATAAAATAATATAGCTTTAACTCTATCAGTCTAACCAAGTACTTTGGTAACTTTAAAACTTCAGTGAATTTCAGCAAAAACTTCATACTTTTTATCTGTTTCAGTTGTAGGAATGGCAGAGAAGTTTAAATGCATTATTACAATGCTGAATAAAAAAGTAACTGCAGTGCTATTGCTATTCAAAAAGGGAAAAGTAGGACAATTTGCAGTTCTTACAAAACACTGGATAGACTGTAAACAACAGTCTGACTGGGAAAGCAGAAGCAGAAACATATTTTAGTAAATTTTGGTAAAAACTTATATCAGCAGATGATGCAACTCTGCATATTAATAATTCTTTAACTTATTAAACTTCCCTGAAAAAAATGATAAAAAGATGTGTGTTTTTCATATTAAAATAATGAAATGCCAGAAAACTACAAAAAACATGGCATAAGTTAATGAGCTGGAACAGAGGGAACAAAGAAATGTTGACACAGAATCTCTGCTGACAGATTCTCAGTGATCATAACTGAAGAGAACTTGAGTTGGATCTGAAAAGAATTGTAAGACCATAATGCAAAATAAAATTGTGAAAATTCCTAGACTTTACTTTTTTGATAATATATCATAAACAAGGCAGATTTTTTTCATTTAATGACAATGTTCTAGGGCTTTATAAAGATGAATTTCAAGGGTCTGCTACATCACTTGGGTGAAGCAAGGACCATGTGCCTCCTTTAAACACTTTATTTTCAGGAACCTCTGCTATCGTGCAGCTGAACAACAAGTGGTCAAAGGATTGTCTTTTCAACATGGACCAGGGGACTTCCAGTGCTTTACTAAACAGTGGAAGACATTGCAAGGGCCTATGTATTTGTGACTGGAACAAGGTGAGGTGCTTCACTACAGCACGTGTTGGAGTGGTATTTGAGCTTCTTAGACGGAGTCTGAATATGAGAAGTACCAGGAAATATGGATGCATCCAACCTGCTTAGAGATGCCCATTTTTAGAGCAGTGGAGTCTGACCTATAACTCACAATTTGCATCAAAGTGTGTAAATAAATGGTGGAGGAGAGTAATTTCTACCACACAAGCTACAATTATTTGGTGGGGTTTTGTTTCGGTTTGGGGGTTTTTTACTGCAGCAGTACTGTGTGATGTTTTCATTTTGACATTTTTGTTTCCAGAGTTACTATAGAGATAGGTCAGATTATCTGAAGATGGGAAGACATACTTTATAAGTTAGAAGATGATTTAACTGACATACAGGCTTTAAATGACAATTTCAAATCTATTCAACATTACCTTTTACATAAGTTACGGAGATATTAGGTTTGGATTGTGGGCTTGTACTGAGAGTGTTGATGGAACCTATGCCTCTTTCTTCAAATTTATCGGGGTAAAAAATGATTAGGAGTATTTTACTATTACTATAAAATTGTAGGTCATGCATAGTCTGGAATCACTTGAAGAAATATACTGCTTTTTATAGACTGGGGGGGATTATAAATCTGAAAATATAGACATATTTACAAAATGAAAGAAACTTGCAAGAAGAAAAACAGAGAGAAGCTTCTTTGCTTGAAAAGCACTCCATAAAATCTGAACTGCAAAGAAAGAAATAGGTCCAAGCTTTCTATGTCATTTTAGTGCTTACAATTGACTACAGATCCTTTGCTGTATTAATGTGTGTACCTACAAGAGAATGAAACTGCAGTTTGCTCAAGGAACTGAGAGTTTAAACCAGCTCAGAACATGAGAATCAGAGAATCATAGAATGGTTTAGGTTGTAAGGGGCCTTAAAGATCATCTAGTTCCAACACACATGCCATGGACAGGGACACCTTTCACTAGACCTGGTTGCTCAGAGCTCCATCCAGCTTGGCCTTGAACACTTCCACGGATGGGACAGCCATGACTTCTCTGGGCAACCTGTTCCTGTTCTTCATCATACTCACAACAAACTTCCTCCTGATATCTAATGTAAGCCTACTGTCTTTCAGTTTGAATCCATTCCCCCTGTTCCTGTCACTACATGGTCTTGTAAGAAGTCCCTCTACATCTTTCTTGTAGGCTCCCTTCAGGTGCTGAAAGCCTGAAATGAGGTCACCCTGAAGTCTTCTCTTTTCCAGGCTGAACAATCCCAATTCTCTCAGCTTTTCCTCAAAAGAGAGGCACTTTATCCTTCTAATCACCTTGGTGGATTCCCTGGACTCACTTCAACAGGTCCATCCATGCCTTTCTTATGCCGGGACCCCAGAGCTGACGCAGTGTTCCAGGTGGGGTCTCACCAGAGCAGAGCAGAGCAGAGGGGCAGAATCCCCTCCCTGGCCCTGCTGCCCACGCTGCTCTGGATGCAGCCCAGGACACGTTTGGCTTTCTGGACTGCCAGAGCACCCTGCCAGGTTATGGCCAGCCTCTCCTCCACCAGCAGTGTGCAATGGCATAAATAACTGCTCAGAGCTCTTATGAAGATCAAAACCAGCATTAACATCTCAGCTCTGCTGGGCTTTTCAAAGAGCCACGTTGGCAAAAACAGTAATTCAGGCCAAATAAACCGAGAGTTTATTCAGATGGAGAATCACAGAGTTAACTAGGTTGGAAAAAACCTTTGAGATCAACCTATGACCTAACTCCACCTTATCAACTAAACCATGGCTCTAGGTGACACATCCAGTCTTTTTTTAAGCACCTCCAGAGACAGTGACTCCACCACTTCCCTGCACTGCCCATTCCAATGCCCCATCACTCTTTCAATGAAGAAATTTTTTCCTAATGTCCATCTCAAGCTTCTTTTGGCACAGCCTTATATTACAATCTGATGTAGCCACAAATGAGCCCTAAATAAGAACCTTCTGAAACACTTCCTCTGCGAATGGTTTGTTCTAAAATGTTATCCAAGTACTACAGCCTGCAGACACATAGCCAATGTTCTGTGGATAAATTAAAATGAATTATGAAACTGTCATAGCAGTAAAAGTTATTATTTAAAACTGCTTACAGGTGCAAAGAAGAGAAAATATCTTTCAGGCTGGATGAGGCTTTGAGCAAGCTGGTCGAATGGGTAGCATGTCTGACCATGACAGGGGGTTGGAACTAGATGGTCTACAAGATTCCTTCCAACCCCCAACTTTTCTATGATCCCATGATTCTGTTATGCATGTTTGGCTTTGAATATGTTGAAGAAGACTGGTGTATATCAGTCTTGCTGAAGTCTATAAAATCAGACTGAGATACAGAAACTAGAGTTGTTAAGCAAAAATTATTTACCATGCTCACAGGTACCTTTGAGAAGAAATGGAAGGAAAACGAGGTTTGACAACTCAGGAGCTCATCTGAGGATTTGGTTGGCTTCCCTCATAATGTACTATCAGCAGCAGATTGCAGAGCAGATGGAAAAGAACTAGACTTCAAGCAATGTACAAATTAACAAATTGAGGAGATTGTTTCTTTACTATATTACTCGAAAACTGTACTGAAGAACAACTATGTCTAGGGCCAGTCACTTGACAAGCACTGGCACGTAATTGCAGCAGTTTCACACAGAAAACACAGAGAAGAAGACAGTCTGTTCTTTCACTCCTTGGCTGACAAAGCAAACACTTTTGCTGTGACTTCTTAACCATCCAATGGCTGATATCAGTCCAACACTTGATGTAACTTTGCTCTATGTTGTACTGACTGCTGTATTTTCTGGTCCTTAAAACACTCAGCATTTTAAGTAAAATTATCATTGAAATATAGAGGGAAAAGTGACAGAAGGTTTTTTCAGATTTTACCCTCAAATCAACAGATCTCTATTGCAGAGTGTCCATTTTACAATACACTATTCTTTTAGTGTCTTGAAAATGAGATATTAGAAAACAGACATATCAGAACCACACACTGCTCAGGTTCTTGCTCTGGCTCTGTCACTTGTAATACAACTGTAGGACACGCAAATTAAGAAAATACACAAATTGTGATCTGAATTTCATTGAAAAGAATGTTCTCCTAATTTTCCCTAAGAACTAGCACATCATCAAACAATGGGGAGAGAGAAGTTTGTACATTTATTTTTGATACGCAGACACTAAACTTTGATGGTTTTGGCTACATTTTTAAGGTCAGTTAGTTACAAATACTACGTTTCATCTCAACCCCAGAGTTTAAAAAGTCTCAATTTCAGCTAGTAATTCTAGGATTTCCTGAAGAGTCCACTTCTCTCCTGAGTCAATAGAGAAGAGTAAGATCTTTACAGATGTAATTTGTCTGATTTATCTTAAACATCTGCACTGGGTCTGGCTGAGATGGAGCCAATTTTCTTTACAGCATCTCATATGGTGCCGTCTTTTAGATTTGTGACCTAAACAGTGTTGATAACACACTGATGCTGCCTACATGTTAGCTTACCTTGTTAACATGCAAGAACACCTGTGAATCAGGTGAATCATCCCCTGGGGATTTCAGTTCCATTAAATGTAAAAGTAGTTAGTTAAATGCAAACTCATCTTTATTGGATTCTTAAACTATGAGATATGACAAAACATGGATTTTTATGTTTCAAGACTGGCACAGTTAAGATTACTAGAGTGAAGTTCTAACATTCCTTGTAGGCCTACATGCATCCCAAACTGCAACTAAACCCAGCGACTTCAGTTAAAATATGTAGTCTGGAAAATACAATTCTAACCAAAAAAAAAATTACCTTTTAACTTACACGTAAGACTGAAAAAGACATTTCTAAATTCTATGAAAGATTACATGATAAAACATTGTCAGTGAGAAACCTGGATAAGAATGAGTAAACTGCAATTAAGATTTCTTTAAAATATGATGTTAAATCTAAAGCTGAAAAGATGACAGCAGGACAGATATAAACATAATTAAATAAACTGTGGAGTAAATACTCTGTCTGACGCTCATTGTGGAAAACATTTCAAAATGCTACTCTTCAATGATAATTGGACCCAGAAATAGTTTTATACTGACTGGAAGTTATCATTCACATGTTACTGGCTAAAGCAAATAGTGTCCTTAATAAGGATACCTTGAGATCTTTGCCTTAGTTATGCCCAAGCTTCAGGAACACTAACAGTATATTTTGCAATACTTCCTGTGTTTACCTATTGATTATGTGGGAGATTTTGTAACCAAACTGATATTCTCTATTGATGAATGGAAGAAGTAGAAGCTTTCTGAATGGCTGGGCAGAGCAATTCTAAAGCTTCCTCTCTGCTCAGGAAGAAACCAGTGCAAAGATTCTGCCTGCATTCTGGAACCAGCTGAAGACACGAGAATCGTTAGAAGCCCTAGTTAGAAGCAGGTAAGACCAAATGCAATTCTTCATGTAAAAAAAAAAAAAGTATTTTAAGCCTTGTACAACAATATTTGGTCTTTTAAAGGAGAAGATAGAAATAGTAAACAGCTCACTTTCAAGCAGTAATGGCCACACCACTATGAAGGTACAAGACAGTAAAATACTGTGAAACCTATAGAAACTAGTTAGTAGAGGGACAGTAGGATTAAATTATCATATTTTAGGATAAAATTTTCTTTTAAAATTTTAATAAATTTAATTTTAATAAATTCAGTTTTAATTTTTAAATCTAATTTGTAATTAACATTTATATATACTTTACCTTAAACTTTTATTGTTTTCCAAATAAATATTTTTCTAGCTATATATCAGATATTGCCCACTTCTGGTTTTTAAAAAATGTCTTTTTCACATGCTCTCGTGAACAAAACAGTATATGCATATCTAAATACAGCTTTAAATCAGACATAATACTGCACATCTTTTGTTACATGGATTGGGTCTGGTTGGGATGGATTTAACATTCATTTTAGGAGCCCATGCAGTGCTGTGCTTTGCATTTGTAGCTGCAGGAGTGTTGGTCACACACTGATGCCTGCACAGCATCACGGCTGCCTCTCCAGCTCACCATTCAGAAGGACAATAGGCTATAGACAGCCAAGAGGTTTGGAGGGGACACAGCTGGGACACTTGATCTGAACTGACCCAAAGGATACTCCACACTGTATGCATATCACACTCAGCCACTAAAGGGAGAGTGGGAAGGAGAAGAGAGGGATATTTGGGGTTATGGTGCTTGCCTTCTGAAGGAATGGCCGTGTGTACCAATTCCCTGTTTCCCAGAAATTCACTGGACAACTGTCTGCTGGTGTGAAATGGTGAATAAATTTCATCTTTTTTCTTTCCCTTTTGCATGTGGCTTTTGCTTTTCTTATTAAACTGTCTTTACCTCAACCCATGATCTTCTCCATCTTATTTTCTTTCTGTGTTCCTGAGGGTGGGGGGCTGGCAGCCAGCCAAAATCAGCCCTCCACAATGTATTCTGTTCATGCTGACTTTCTAGTAACAAAAAGGGTCCATAACTGATAAAATAGTAAGTACTCTGATGTAATATTAATTTAAATATTACTAAAGCAACATTTCAAATACAAACCATAAAGCAAAACTCCTGGTAGGATTTTCAGAGATCCCCAGCATCTATATTAATCTTATTTATCTCTCAAATACACACTGTCAAAATTAATAAGATTAGAGATTTTGAAAAAAGTAATGATTTTCATTTGGTAATATCAATTATTTAGTAAACCAAACCCAACAGCTCCATAAAGTTACATTTTCATTTTTTTTTCAATATCTGTTAATCTAGATAGAAGCACCGCATTTTTACGTATAGATTAACTTTGTATCATCCATTTCTGGCCAATGTCTGGGATGTTTACAATATTATGACTTCAGTTCAAAATTTATGGACCAGAAAACTTCACAATGTTTATAATTATATACTTATGATAAATGTATTAAACTAGTGAGAAATATTAATATTAACATGACAATGCAGATGATCTACAAAAACCCTAAAAATAAGTATCACCATGTCTGTGAGTTACCTCCTGCTATGTTTAAAGAATATTTCCTTGTCTTTGTTTGAAGCCTGTTCAGTCAGTAGTCTGTCACATTTGTGAACTGAAATACCATTTCTTGTTCCGTACTGCAAATGAAAACAAAATCCTCTGCTAGATAAGAGAAAAAAGAATGGATTGTGACACTGTCTCTTTTGATTTACTGGTTGTACAGGCACACTGTGCATTACACTGAGTCATCTCTTTAATTTCCCCAAAGATTGTATCTCAGAACTGGCAGGAGATGTGCCCCTTGCAGGAGACCAGTTCTACTTTTTCACATCCAGTTTTCACATTTCCTATTATACTGGAGTGGGGTCATTTGCCAGCACTTAAAGCTGATGGATTTTTACTCTTTTCTGTACTGACCAGAATTAAACTCTTCTACAGGCGATCCTTTATTCCAATTAAAACCCCAGACAAGTAACACTGCAAAATAATGACTTTTACACATTTTTCTATTTTTATACTTCTCATGGACACATAGAATAATTTGGTTGGAAGAAAACTCTGGAGATCACCTAATGCTAACTCCTGCTCAAGTCAGGGCTGATTTCAGCCTGAGCAGACTAAGGGAAGTTGAGATCTTCCCTCAGCAGCAGAGCACAGCCCAGGCTGATGCTGAGGTTTGAGACCTCCACAGCTGCTGTGGTCAGATAGGGGAGCGGCACAAAGGAGTCACTGCTGTGCTGAAGGTGCCTCTTGGGAAACTGTTTAGGGTTTTATTAGGATAATACTGCAAATATTCCTGCCCTCCTTTGCAGGAAGACTGACAGCAGCAAGAAGTCCAAAAGAAAAGTTTACTCCATGTTCTGCTGATTCAATGACTTTAAATACATTTCAACTGGTCAGATTTGGAATGACAAAGAAAAACACTGTTCATCTAAAGTTGAAGTGAAAGTTGTATTTCCTTCTTATCATTTTCTTTTTTTTTTTTTAATCAGAAATGCATCAGTCTGTTTTGTGGGCTGGTTTTGTGATAAGCATTTTTGAACTGATGAAAAAGTGTACTCAATTTCTGAAAATTTCAGATGAACTGCATCCATCTTTGGAGTAATCATGTTGTTAGATAACGAAAAACACAGTTCAAAGTACAACCAAATGTATTAACTGGTTTTGGACATATAAACCCGCAAAGATTTCTTGTTAAATAAGGATTTACTAACAGAATGATAAATATAAAGCTATACTTTTTGATAGTTAAGACGAAATCTTCACTGCTCTGGCTTTGGACTTTAACTCAACTGCTGAAATAGAGAGCAATTATAATTTTTTAAGTATGTCTTTTCTTTCTAACTCCATTAAAGGAAAACAAGACTTTGGCATTAGTTCGTCACATTGTCAGGAAGCTTTCCTAGGGCTGAGAGAACTTTCTAATGAAGAAACCACTCAGGAGTGAAAGAAACCCTGCCACCGATGTGGAGCATACGGGCGTCCTCCGCAGGACAGTTGGATTCTTCATGTGTTGTGGATGTGATACATTTTCATTTACTTTTCCAACATGCTGTATCACCTTGTGTTCTCTCTAATCTGTTGCAGGCTTGACAGTGTCTGGCACAGCCCCATACCCATCCTGCAAGGAGCATGGCTGTAACAGTAAGCACAGCGCTGCCTTCCTGTGCAGAGGCACCTGCGGGAGCACAGCACAAGCCATATGGCTTTTTCCAGACAGCAGAACAAGTTAGTGTTTGGAAAAGAAGTACATGAACTCTGCTGGTATCATGCCTTCAGTCTGCAAGAGAAATAGCTATTAGAAGTTTTCTGAGAGTTTTACACCACTTTCCTTATTGCCCTTCGTTTACTGCAGTCCTATCATTACAGGCATCTCGCTGTATGTCTCTCAAGTAAGATTTAGTTATCAGCATTTCCTTTTCTCACAAAATGTTATATGACTACCATGAGGTAAAACTAAACTACAAATGAATATTTATTTATAGAAAATACAGAAATAGAGCCTTTTTGTCCACAAAACAGATGATCATTAAACAAAATAAATGATTGCTCTTTGAGTCAACGTGGAAGCAAAGAAATGCCAAATGATTTGGCCAGACTGGCAAGGTACAAAATAGTTATGCTTCAGATGCACTTTCTTATCAGAGATTTGTTTTCATTAAAAAAGGTCATGTTTTCCCTTATGGAAATTTTATGGCAGAAGTGTCTCCTCTTTAAACAAACGCAAACAATGAAGACAGAGGGATTGTTTTTGGAATGGGACTGATAAGTCAATTCTATTTCTCTAAAAGCTGAACAGACTGTAGAGACAGTCAGTGTTTTAAGTCCTTCAAGAGAGAAAGTAATCAAGAGAGTAGAGTTTTCTTAATGCCACCAGCAGTGCCAGTTTGGAACAAATATTAGCTTTCAATAATATCAGATGGCCTCTGGGGCATAGAAAGAGTCAAAAGTGGAATGGTTTCTGTGTTACTGGGAGCATTTTTTCCCCCAGATAGTCTGGGGATAAATTCCCCAAAAGATGAGAAAGAGAAGTAATATACAAATGACATGTTTGACAGGCCAGATTTGGAATGCTGACACTTTGTGTTCTTACTGTTGTAAGATAGCACTGTTATACATTTGTTAAGAATTTTTTAATCTTTTTTCTGAGGCGTTTTCAAATAATTATAAGCACTATGGTCGGTTTGAATAGAATATATACAAAGTATAAGGTAAAAATAGAGTCTATATCCAATATACTTCATCCTGAAGTACTTCTGGGAAGGGCTGCAATAAAGCAAAAGAATCTGACTGCATACAGAAGAGATCAGCTATAAGAAAAATTGTCAATGAAAAAGTTTGCCATCGGTCTCTTTTCTCTTGGGCAATGGAGGCACTATAGTGGGCTTTCTTACTGCAAGGAGATTTTTGCCATAATAGAGGCCTTCATTATTAATTGGTGGTTCTTTCAAGAGCTGATGCCTATAGCTGCAGAAAGAAATTAATGTTTAAGGCAGGCCAAGTGAGTAAGTGACTACTGCTTACTGGAATGAGAGCCATGAAACAATAGTGGGGCAAGTGCCAAAGCGAGAAGTGATGCTGTAAGAGAGGAACTAATATATTTGTGATTTCAGACTTTGTGTAGCCTCTAGTCTCACTCATCAGTCTTTTCTTAATGGAGTGAACCTACTCAATCAGTTTACAACCAGAGAAAAAGGAATGTTCATGCACCTTGAGTTTTGTAGTACTGAATTCAGGCTCTGACTACTACTTCCTTGCAGATGCTGCTTACATAGCTTTGTCCTTATGCATGATGTCCATCTGAGGGGAATTTCTTTCATATTTAATGTTTAAACTACTTTCTAACAAAGTTTTGACTATGATATTTGAGTTCCAATTTAAAAATAAGGCATGTGATGCAGTATAGTCACTTATCAATTCACAGAATTAAAGGCTGCAAAGTTTAAAACACAATAATCCACTCTCATCTGCATATTACAGGTCATAAAATTATATAGAGTAATTCTTAGCAGAAAAGGACTCTTTCTAGACGAGATAAATCCAGTAGACAGCCCTATTTCATACTAAGCATACGCACAGAGAATGTACACATCACCCAATTTTTTTCTGAAAGAAAAAGCTGATATTTATCTCACCTTGAAAACTGTGAAGTACTTCTCTTTTTCCATTTTGTCTACTTTCCTCCTTCTTCAAAGCCAACAAAGAAAATAGGCTATTATAACTGACCTTAATCCCAGCAAATTTGTGGGATTTCATTTGGATGAAAACATTAAGTCACCTGACTTCCCTGAAAAAAACTGCTCTACAAACTCTCTGAACAAACTTGGCCTTGCAAACTCTATGAACAAAATCAAATCTTACAATGGAAATAAGTAGCAAGGCCAAATCAAAGTTTCAGAATGACCTGGGATCAGTCATTCTCCCTAAAACCTCTACAAGTTCAATATACATGTACACCTAATAAATGTTATCAGAGAATATTCAGCCTTTTTGCACTGATTTTTAGAGGTATTTTTAAGAAAGACATAAAGTGGATGTTTCTCTCCTTTTGGCAACCAGAAACCTCAAATGTACTCTCTTAGCCCAAATTTGATTCAGCATTAAAAAGACCTCTTGATGGCCACCATGAACTCATTAAACAGGAAGAGAGGTCTGAGAACTTGAAAAACTGAAGTTTCGGGGACAAAAGTGAAAACATTTTTCAGAGGTCAGTGCTGGGATAACAAAACAAACCTAAAAAGGTTAGCACAATAGTTGGTTAATTTTCCAGATCAATCTGCCATTTCAAGAGCAGGAATAGGAGCTCTGAACACAATCCACTACACTTCCAGCCTCCATCAGACAATTTTTGAAAGACTAAGGTCCTGAAGGTAAAAGTGTGAAATAGCAAAGTGAAGGTGCCTCTGAGAATGTAGGTGGTATAAGCCAACACGCTTTGGTTTAAAACAAATGGTTCTTACTAAAGCGTATGAGGATCCAACTTCTGACTGGGAAAGTGCTTCTTAGAACCAAGTTCTTCTGAATGGAGGAGAACTTGCAGTGGCAACCAAAACAAATTAATTGGAAATAATATGTAAAGCAGCATAAAATAGATTTACCAGAATACAAACAGCAAATGGAAATACTAATAGCAGATAGAATTATCACTGTTTTTCAGAGCTTTGGCTTTTTACTTTGTTTGTTTACAGGTTACAGTAACAAACATGCTTTGTTGGTCATTAATTCCCCTCTGGAGGTCCAACTCTTTCTGTCTTAATTAGCATTCTTACAGTCTTGAGAAATATAAAGACAACTCACACAGTAATCTAAGGAGAATGCACACTAGAGACAGATTTGTAAAGTTAAACCCAAAATGAAGCAAACACACATTTAACCTGAATTACGTGAAAAATGTTCATACTTACATACAAACATCAGCGTGTATGAGGCATTCTGAGCCTGATTTTATATAACTTCTTTACCGAAACAAGACCAAGTCACCTCTGTTCAATGGCATTTTTCCCTCCTCTCTTCCTGACAATATTTTTCACAATCTTTAATTTTACTAACTACAGTGTGTTTTAATTCCTTTTACAATTCTAAATATTAAATTGTATTAATAAATACAAACTTTCAGAGGTAACAAATAAATTATTCACTTCTGCACAGGGGTACTTTAACTCATTTCAGACAAATATAATCCAAATGGGATTCATATATATATATAATATATTATACATATAAGATATATATAATATATTATCTTATGTAAGATATAGATATAGATATATATATAGATATAGATATATAATCCAGATAAAATCCAAATGGATATAATTCAAATAATTTCAGACAGAAAGGCTGTTATGATCAAAATTAATGTTTCTCAAGATCTCAAATCAAAATATAAGTTCCTTTAAGCTAGTCTTGTACAGGATTCACTCTATTCTTGTAGTAGTAGGACTGCAACCTTGGTCATATGCAGGCAATTTTACCAGAAAATAGTTTTGAAAATTCTGCTTTTCACCAAATCAATACTATTGTTAAAAAGAAAGACTGAGTAACAGAGTAACTGCATGGGTTACTATTTAATGTCAACAACACTTGAAATGGTTTGCACAATGAATTTTTAAACAACTGTATCACATGGCCATAAAACAGCCTAAAATATCAGTATGTTATTCACTAATTTGTTCTGACAGGATTTCATTAATGGAATAGCAAGGCATCGTTTTACTAATCTACTAGGCTTCCCTAAAATAACCTGCTCAATGAGATTAGGGATTTATGTGTATACCCTGTCACAAGGCTTGTATCTTGGATTCATTCCAGCCTTGAAATAGGTCCCACTGGGGATTATTTACTTCCAAACTGGTAATAATCAATAATTCTAGAAGCTCAATTGAACAGTTTCAAGTCAATGAAATCTTACAAATAAGTTCAAGGTTTAAGATGCTTGTTTAGTATTATCAGGTTACAGGAGTCAATAATTTTTACAATGTTTTGTAATTTTCAGCTAACCATCTTTTTAACAGCGTTCCAACTTTTGTGTTTGGAGGAAGGCTACACTCAATATCTTAACAAAACCAAAACACACCTGAAGTAAACAATATCCCAGCAGCTACAGTATTTCCATGGGTTTATTGATTACAATTAAGAACAAACATTGTGACAAATTATGGAGCAGGGATCCAGTGAAAGGATAGGTCCAAGTACAAGATGCAGCATGTAAGGAGTAGTGAAATACATGACTGTCCCTTACATTCATGTGGCTCCCAGAGAGAAAGAGAGAACTTAGGTATTTTACTAGCATAATACTGAAATATACCTTTTGGTTTTGAAATAAATTGTGCTGGAAGCTGGCTGCTATAGTCTGCTACAGCAGAACACTTACCTTCAGGCATATCACTAAAGCTACTGATACCAGAAAGTGTGTGCTTAAATTAAGCATTGTTTGCTGAACCACAGTATTCTGGTAACACCAAGTTCTTTGGAAGTAAGCTAATAATTCTGGGGGAACAGTGGCCTTTTCTTACCAGTCGCTACACAGCAGATGTTTCTCATCTGGCTCAGGTGATACAGTTTGCAGAGTGCCCTCAGCATTCACATGGGAAAAGTGAATAAAACCAGAACTGAATAAATGAACAACCAAAAATATTTTGAAATTGCTCTTTCAAAACTACAAGCGTTACTGGCCTAGTTCTCCACTACTTCATGTCATGTATGTAGGGGTTCAGAGAAGGTGAATATAAAGTTACTAAGGAAAGGGGTATACGTTTCATTTGGCAGATGACTGGACTACTCGCAGGAAACTGGATAAATATTCCTTATAAACATAGGTAAACAACACAAACTAAGAACAAGTCACAATATATAACCAGGTTAGGAACATACAAAATCAGAAATACTGTCTAAGTAGATGTCATCAGTTGTAACAAAACAAAATGTAACACCAGGTATTCATGTCAAGAATTCCATGTAGAGACATGCTTGAAGAAAAGACAAATTTAATTAAAAGTCACAGACACTGGATCACATAGTTCCTTGGAGTCACACATCTAAACAATTCATGGTTTCATCTCAGCTGGCCCTCCTTTAAGTGGACTCCTTATATTTTCAGGGTCATGTAAGTTGAAAATAAGCAGCAAATCCAATTTGATCAAAAAGCACTAAGGCTGAATAAGGGCTTCTGAATTCACAAGTGCCGTTCTATAAGCTTTCACCTAAACAATCCAATACGGAACTACCTATTTCTGGACTGCCACAAAAGGTAAAATTTTTAAAAATTGCAAAAGTCAGAATATCAGTCCAAGTTAATAATAAGTTTTCTGTAATTATTTTCAAAACTAATTAATGAAGTAGACAAGTAAGCAAAAGCAAGAGATCATGATGGAACAGTATCTGTCATTTTATTGAATTTCCCCTATTTTACTGCATTTCTCAGCAATTGGAACTGTGTACAAATACCTGTCTGTTATTAACACAAGCGTGGGGGAAATTATTTGATTCATTTATTCACATTCCAATTACTGAATCTTTATCTACACTTTTTATTTACATGCTTAGTTCTGTCATCTCAGTCTTTTGGTTTTCTATTATTTCTCTTTATGCCACCCTGCCTTATGCCTGCTTAGATTGTGGGTTACAGTACTGGAGTGTGAACTGCGAGATGCTGACACTGCAAATCTGCCTGGCTGAGGAGGAAATAATTCTGTTATGAATTAATATCCCAGATATAGACCAAAGAAACCACATGGAGCTGACAAGAGATAAATAAGATCGTGCTGCTAGAATCATTGGCCTTGCTCTAAGAGAATGCCAAAATAAGAAGAGCTGACATTCCCACTAACATTTCAAGGTTCCAAACATAAATAGAAATAATTTACTTTAACTCCTTGTAGGCAGACATTCACTCTCACAAAAGCACCAAATGTAGTTGAGCAATTTAACAGATGCCATTTTCAATGAATACTAAGGCTACAGAAAAAAAAAATGTTGGTTCTATACACATTAACACAAAGGTACAATTCTAATCAAATTCTACATTGTAATGGGATACAGAATTTGATGTGTTTCTCTCAGAAGAGTTCACGTTGTTGCTTCCGTTTCTATAAATTCCAAACTAATTCTAATGACAGAAAAGAATTTATGTATCTTTGGAATAATACATTTTTAAATTTCCAGTAAATGACAGCCTGGGTTTTTTCATTCAGTGAAAAAGAGCAATGCTAAACCAAAGGTCAGATGTAATTGGTCATTTGGGAACATTTCAGAGAATCAGAGAATCACAGAATGACTTGGGCTGGAAGGGACCTTAAAAATCTTGTTTCAAACCCCCTGCCATGGGCAGGGACACCTTTCACTAGACCGGGTTGCTCAAACCTCCATCCAACTTGACGTTGAACTCTTCTGATAATGGGATACGCACAACTTCTCTGGGCAACCTGTTCCAGTGTTTCACCACCCTCATCATAAAACATTTCCTCCTTGTATCCAATAATTTTGAGTTTAAAAGTGTAGACCTTTCTCCTGTCATTGCAGGCCTCTTTCAGAAGTCTCCCTCCATCTTTCTTATGAGCCACCATCAGTACTTTGCTGATGGTGCTGTTTCAGCTGAGCCTATTCAAACACATAAAATAGGCACAAATACTGAAAGGCTTTTACAAGGTCTGCCTGGAGCCTTCTCTCCTCCAGGCTGAACAATCCCAACTCTCTGAGTCTGCCTGCACAGGAGAGGTGCTACAGTCCTGTGATCAATTTTGCAACTCTTCACTGGACCTGCTCTAACAGGTCCATGTCTGTCTTTCACCAGAGCCCCACAGCTGGACACAACACTCCAGACGGGATGGCAGAATTGAGCAAAGGGGCAGAACCTTAACCTTGACCTGCTGGCCACACATATTTTGATGCAGCCCACGGCAAGATTGGATTTCTGGGATGCACGTGCACGTTGTCTGTTCATGCTCAATGTTTTTGGTGATGCAAGAAAGGTAACCTAGAGATTTTTCCCACATTTGTATTTACAAAAAATGTCTAGCTTTAGAGCCACTTACAGCACAAAACTTAGTAAGGAACTAAATACAGATATGCTTCATACAAGCAACGGTGTTAATAAACTGTTTGCATTGCTTGAAGATGGTTAAGACTATTAAGCCTTTGTTGCTGCCAAGTGTGGCAGATACTTTCCATTTCTCATCTCCCTAAGAACTTGCCGTAGTTTCTCATGGTAAAGATGCTTTTACATTCATTAGTTATTGGTCAGTAGGTAAAAAATATCTTCCTGAGATTCTTAATAGATTATACATGTCGCCTATATGGCAGCAGTTTAAGTGTCTGATTTTATAAATGGTCTATAGTTTAAAAATCAGTAGTTTTCCTCTTGAAGTGCTTAGGGGCCTGAACTTGACCTCAATTTCCTACTAGGAAAAATTTCCTAGTAGGTTGTGCCTAATTTCCTACTAAATTTCCTAGTAGGTTGTGCCTACTCTTAACAAACCATTGAATGCCCCACCATATTTTCCTACAGCCGCCTGAAAAAATTCTGAATTAGTCAATTAACTTTATATGCATGTTTAAGCTGGCAAAAAATTAAACTTTCCATTTAATTTCCACTTAATCATTTCAATACTAATTTTTCCCTGAAATGGGGGCAAAAAGTTGATACCAGAAAACTTTCTGATGGAAGACGAAACTTTCAGTTCCAAACTTTAGTTTTGAAAAAATATCTTCTATGCTGTGTTGGGGACTACCAGAGAATATACACTACCTTGTGAAATGTGTAGTCTGCCTGCTGAGCATTGGTGACAGGGACATATCCAAGACAGGAGTTACCCAAACTGTACCTCCTAGAATCCATAAACCACCACAATGACTCAGTCTTATACAAGGACTACTGGAAAACTCTTTTAAAAGCCACTATTTTTTAACTACCTTTCCTTATAAGTCAAAAGAAGTAAAGTAGAGTCCTGTTGAAAATTTTAATTTACCAGAAAACACAATTTCTGTAAAAAAATCTTAATTTTTTACAGAAAAAATTACAAATAAATTACAAAAAATACAAAAAAAGTTTTATCCAATTGCAATATAAATTTATGAGGGTTGGTTGGTTGGTTGCTTTTTTTCCCCTGCTGGGTCTGTCTGGAGTACAAGTTTTTGGTCAAACAGCACACTTGAAGACCCAGAGCATTTTCCACCTCAGTTTAGCTACAGTTGTCTTGACAGCAAATGTCAAGAAAAATCTGCCGCAGGGAAATCAGACACATACGCAGAACAAATTTGGGGAAAGACTTCAGGAATGGCAATGTGCAAACATTTTTAATGACATACTGCAGGAGTGCTGAAAAACAGTAGTTCAAGAGTTTCACCCCGCTGTTGAAACCAGCAACTTTTGTAAATACAGACGTCACCCAAGTCCTCTGCCACAGTTTCTGCAGTGGATTTAGCAGCTGATAGGAGATATGGCTACATAATGAATGCACATCTCCTTGTGGCTTAAAGAAAGGACATCACTGCTAAACAGAATTACTGTTATTACAAAAAAAAATTTTTGTTAAGAGGTTAGAATTACTTAAAGTTGCTGTAAGGGCTCATTACCAAGGCGTCAGTAAGGAAATATTAGCAGAGCTAGCCTTGGGGTTTTTTCCACTGCAGTGGTCAAAATGAAACAAATTAAAAGCAGAAAATGAGATATTTTGAACATGGACATCCACATGTATTTAGAAGGATGTGTGAGGAAGTTCTACTACACTAAACTAAATTTGGAAATATTTATACTTTGCTATATCTATTTCTCCTCTCTTTGCTCTTGGCCTTGCACAGTTATCCTCTCCCAGCTTTCAATATCTGAAGTGGCTTCTCAAGAAGCTTTCTATCTTCACTCTAATTCTGCAGCTGCTGCTGCCTAAAGTGTATGTACAGAAAGCATGAGTAAGGTTCTCAAGAATGTGCACAATTAGAAATAAGTGTACCTTCCCTTCTCCTGTTCCCTCTCCTGAATATATAAATCCACAGACAGATGCTGTTTATTTTTCTCAGTGGTCCACAGGCAGGAAGATATCCTTGGAATGGATATTTTCAGTGAGACTGTCCCTTTCAAAGCTTTCATTACTGAGCAGTATATAGAATAAAGCTCTTAAAGTCTTACTGCAAACTTCTGAAGAAAGGACATTCCTTACAAAATTAATGCTTTGTTCTGAAACTCAGTCATCTGGTGTGCTTGCACAGAGCAACCCTGGTCTAAGCAGAACTCATCCCCAACTTCATACAAGATCATACTGTATTTTTACCCTACCGCACTCGGAACCATTTCAGTTTATTTCAATTTTGAAATGGTAACAGCAGCACAATGTTACCCCTGAATTTCACTGCCTTGTACTGTGTTCAAGCCATTTGTTCATGAAGGTTTCTTGTTGCCTAAACTGGTTTCACCTCCAGGCATCAAGATCAAACTCTTTACAATTAATATTCTGTGATGATATAGCAGGTGGGGAAAAGCTTTTGGCGTAGATATCACCACTATGCAAACCACACAAGTAAGTCACATTTCGGTGGCAGAGCCTTAATAACATCTTTTCAACTGACAAATAGATTGAAAAACATTTTTAAATATTTTGAAAGAAGCAGCAATTCCAAGTACATGTGGCTTTTGTATATTAAGAGGTAGAAATGCTAGTACAAGAGATGAAAAGCAAACAAAATATTTTGAAATAGTTTTCAATAGAAGCATTCCTTTCTGAGCCAAAACAGCACTGTTGTGCAGTAGATTGAATAACTCCATTTTAGTCATGATAAAACAAGGGATATATAGGAGAGATTATACAATAGAGGGAATTTGCAAAAAAACCCTATTCTCTCTTCTCTGCTCCACTTCACTACTATTTGGGTGTAATAACAATTTTTTTTCAATGGCAGTAAGCAGAATTTTAGCTTTATATTACAAGGTGTCGGGTGCCAGCTAAATTGCTGTACTAATACATAAGGAGCAATAAGATATTCCAAGGGATTTACCTGCACATAAATGTAACAAAGGGAAGAAAAATGCAGACCAGGACAATTTACAGAATTCATCTACCTAAAGTCTATGAATTTCCCTTTGTGGTGTTTTCGTTTTTATTTTATTTTTATTTTGTATGTCTCAGAAAGTAAATTCCATCTTCTATGCTCTTCCTCATGTGATCCTTCCTTCACTGTTAACTGAAATTTCTGGTGATGACCCTGCATGTACAATAATGTCATTAATTCAAGATAGCCATTGTCTGCCCTGTCCTCAACTGCTGCTTTTTTTTTTTTTTTAAGCAAAGTAGTCCCCACTTCTGTTTCCTGGATACCACTGAAAATAATGCTATTTTTGAGGCTTAAGTTGAGCATTTAAGAGAAAGTGAACAGTAGCAGAAGACATACACAGGATTATAAATTACAAAATTACAAAAGAAGAAGCAATATGAGCAGAGGGTATTATTAATTCTGTCTCCTAGCACAAAATCTAGGAAATAGCCAATATAATTATCAGGAACTTAAAATAAGTAAGTATTTTCCAGAGTGCATAATGTAAGCAAAAAATAAGGCCATTTGAAAAAAGTTGAATTATAAATTCATGTAAGAAAGCCCATACAATTTTAAGTAGTATAGACTAAAGCAGTATTAAGCACCACTATATAGGCCCACCATATATGTCTGAAAGCTCCAAAGCACTGCACTGGTGAAAAATGTGAGGATGCACTGCAAGAAGCATCACTGTATCCTTTATCAGATGTCTGACCACTGTCAGAAATAAGATGTTTCTAAAAGTTAGATGAAAACTCTGGTATGTTACAGCTTTTCTTACATTCTTCTTAGATGGTAGATATTTGTAGGCAATAAAACTAGGCAAAAAAACCTCCTATGATGTGTGTAGACAGCTATAAGAAATATATTGGCATGTTACTTTGACAAGGTTACTTACAATAGGTTTAAACTGGGGTGGGAAAAAAATAGTATCACCACAGAAGTTTTTTATTGTTTCTGGGTCCCAGTGAAAACAAACATGCAGCAACAGTGTTTTATTTATGTATATGCTGGCAACAACACTGACAAATAATTTATTCATGTCTTAATGTTCCTCCTGGTACAACACAATTTCATCCAAGGACACTTTGGAAAATTCCACAGAGCAACAAACCACCATTTGTTTGAAGTGCAGACAGTTTCAGATCTTTTTTTAATATTTTGTGGTACCACTGTGCATATTTTAAATGTAGCAAATTACACCAATAACTAAAGAACTTTTTTCTCCCCAAAAGAACAGCAGAACAAGACAGTCCCTCTGAAGTTGTAATGGTCTTTGGCACACAGTAACAGACAATCATAACTTGGTGCATCTATAAAACAAAAGATACTTTGACAAAAAATAAACATTGTAAGTAGACAGGAATCAAAATTCAGTTATCTCCGTTTAGCCCTTATTTTTCCTCTGCAGTATTACTTCCAGAGAATCATTGGTTTTCAGATATCTCATTTTAGTGATCCACAGAACTTCAGAGAAATGACACAAAAGGAAGTTATTACAACCAGCCTAATGGCCTGGAAGAAATGTGCTTCCTCACTTATCCCGAGACAGAACAAAACTGGAACACTCATTGTATGTGACCAGATGCTGTTCCACATCTCTACAGAGCACCTGTTTGTCCACAACACAAACCATTTTCAAGGCTGCTTTGTAAAATAGTGCTGTTTTGGATCCTAGACATCAGCTGCCTCCCAATGGACAAGAATATAGGAAGTGACTGGAAAAAACTGAAACTGAAAGGGAAGGCTGACCACTGCTGAGGTCCCAGCTTTCTTCTCAGCTCCCATCTTCTATGCTCCTGCAGTGGCACTGGTGCTCACTCCAGGACCAGTCTAGAGGCAGGCTGAACCCCCTCACACACCCCAAACTGCATGTAGTGAGGATGCTTGGCACTCAGAACCTCGTTTTTTCTTTACAGATCCACTCCTATTTTGCTAAGCAACTTGCTAACAGAGATATAGACTGCACAGGTTCCTCTTGACTAACTGGAGGCAAGATGAGTCTGTGTTTATTCTGATCCTTTTGAGAAAACTAGCAGTTAGTCCAAGCTTAGCACAGAACCTGTTCTTGTCACTTTGACTTTATCCAACTGTGAAAGAAGTTATATTCCATGCCTTTTCCTTTTCCAAGCAAGGACAGATGTTGACCTGACAAGATAAACTGGGCAAAAGTATTTTAGAATAGATGTAGACTCTCAACAGAAAGGGTTTCTATACCCAAGGTCACAAAATACATACTATATCAGGAGGTAAGTTTTCACAGTGGGTGTCACAATAAGGGCCAGTTCTTCACGAGTGGTAGATCCCATCCATACAATGCTGAGCCCATGACTTACAAGCACAGCAGAACCAGCCTAAGGCCTGGTCTTCTGGAAGATGCAAACAGATGTGGGGAAGCAGAAAGGAAGCCTCCATTGAATAAGTAACAGTAAGGAACAAGACTAATCACTGTACTTCTTTGACTGTGCCAATTAAAGTGGTCCTATGATGATAACACAGGCCAGAGCACACCAGTTAATTAGGTCATTCATGTGAAACACCTGTAGATAGTAACAGATACTTCTTTTTTGCTGCAGTATTGACAACAAGAAGAGAATCTATCTGGTGGCCCTGAGGTGGCCCCAGAAGAGATGTCAGACCATGGGAAAAGAGTCCATCATGCATATATTTAAGAGTTCAGGTAGATTTAATGTGCCAGGTGAGTCATATGAAGTCCTTTATTTGAGTACATAAGAAATATTTTAAATCCCTTCTTCTCTTGAGGTGATGAGCAACTTGATCTGTCTGAAGAATTTGTGCCTTGTGTGCTCTGGATGCAGCTCTGCAACCTGGATGCTCCATTCAAATGTTAGGAGGTGGTGGCAGAGGGCTCTGTTTCTCAGGCTCTACTCCTCCCCCTCTTTGAATCTCTTTTCCCATTTTCAGGTGGGAAAGCTCACCTCTAGCCAGAAACAAAAGAAAGGTTTCCTGAATTAACCAAGATATCATGTAACCCCCAGCAGCATGCCTGTCCCTGCTCCTTCCCTGAACCTTCCCACAAGCACTTGACTCCTGAAAGGTAGGGCAGTGGCCAAACCAAACTAAATGCTCAGCATTCTGAAGGAATTTTCCATTACAAATGGCAACTCACACACAAATAAAGTCAGATTCCAAGAAGGAGATTACAAAGCAAGAAAATATTTTAAAACCTGTACAGGCACATCTTTTTGTTGCAAATGGCTTACTACTGAAGAAAATCTGTGGCCTGGAGACTTGAACTACACTTGGACTCCCACAGATATTGTCACTGGCCAGCTATTTGTGCTCATTGTTCCTGTGCTACTATAATTTCTAGCTAATTAATTAATTGCTTCCAATTAATTGACAGCAGCTTCATACTGTATTACCAAAGGATTACAAATTAAATATTAATTATGCTTCATTGTGCAGGAGAAATCAAATTAAACATAATCACACTCCATTATAAAGTAAGTACACTAGACGTTTTCCAGAACAGATGCACACTGTCCAAATTATAGTCAATTCTGATATATTGTAAACAAGCTAAGACTCATTTATTAAAATGAAAGTATCACACTTCCCACACAGAAATGCATGAGACAAATGTTTAGAGCTTCAGATTTTCACAGATGGTAGCAAGGAGCAAACACTCATAAGACAAGTATTTCATGCCTGCGGTCTTTAGCACTCACTGGTGTTCCAGTGAAAGGAAAACAAAATTCTAGCATAGCTTTTCCTGTACCACAGTATCAGTCAAATTGCTTAATTGTCGCTGTGAGTTTAGCCTGACATCATGCAGAACTTCATCCACAACCATGGGTTATCAGGTACCTTACTCCAAATTGCTAAAACACATGCCCAAAAACAAGTTTAGTGGTTGCTCATGGCAGAAAATATTGCAATAAGGACATCTGAGTTTGAAAAAACCAGACCAAGAAGAAAGCCTAGAGAAGTGGAGCACATCACTCAGGACAAGGGTCTCTTCATCAGTGTGGCACCTCAGGAAGGACAGCTCTGTTTTCCTCATGTTCTGTGAAACTTCATTCGCTCTGGGAGAGCAAGTTGAGTATTTTTGGAGGTAGTGGGAGGAAGAAGAATAAAGGAGAGACACATATCTCCAGAGCAACATTTTTTTTTCTCTCAAAAGACTGACTTCAAAACATCTGATTGTCAGCCTACCCGGTGAACAGAAAATTTATTACAGAAGCTGAGACAGATCCTTAGCTGATAAAAATTTATTTAACTCCACTGATTTCAAGAGAGGTGAGCTTTTGAGGAGAGCACCTTCTCAACAATACTGCCTACAGATTTGATTCCTTTTAAAAAGGTACTTTATGCATAAACAGCTGGATAAAACTTTTAACAAAAAAACTCCAAAACAACCAACAAAACCAAAACAAAACACAATCCATATTTTGAAATGGCTCCCAATGACTTTTTACTCATCACTATTTCACTCTACTGATTATCACTAACAACCTGAAAAGAATAATTTCAGCATATGATAGACTTCAAGCAGGTAAGTATTCTGAAAATACTCATGCAGGTGAGTTGTCTCAAAAATTCTGATTCGAGAGCCCCACCAAGCAGAGGCCATCTATCAAACACACACATCATGTGTAGCAGCAACAGAACACAACCCTTCAAACTGATCATGTCTGCATGCAAAACCAAATCAGTTTTTCACAAGTGATATCTAAAAGAATATGCAGTGAATTATTTCGCATTATAACATGCAGTCATTAACACATTGTTCTGGGGTCCTACAAGATCAGCTGTCCTTGACCTGAAAACACTATAAGTTTATTTTTAAAAAAAATGCAGATGGCACAGAACTATACTGAAAATCAGAGGCACAATGATGTCCTCTGGATCACTTATTACATTGTGTTCATTCAAATAACATTTTAATAGTCAATAAAATAATCCTAATCTGTAAAACAAGAGGAATATCATCTGGGAAAACACACTATGAGCATCATTACAGCTAACAAAACACAAGGTCCCAATGCAATATTACAACTAATGGATAACAACATCCCTGGGAATATAAACAGAGGAATACCTATCAAGACTTCACCGATGATATTCTTCCTCGGTATGCAGGTATTTTTGGAGAGTGTGTGTATTTTCAGAGTGCTGCTTTGGGTTATCGTGCTCTGAAGGAAACCACCAGCAAAATAAGGGGAAAATACTTACACTGGAACCACTAGATAATCAGAGGGCTGTAAATCCTGCCTTACAATGACAGACCTAAGAATTTGTGTCTATCTGAGCAAAGCAAAGATTAAGAGCAGACTTCATTACACTACACAAGTACTTACATGGGAGATTATTGATAGTTGAGAGCTCTTTAATCCAGTCAAAAAGCAAGTAACATCATTAAATGATGGAAAGATTATGTTAAACACCAAAAATAGAATAAAGGTAGCAATGTTTATCTGTTAAAATCATTAACCTTGGAAATGTCCTGGATCCAACAGCCTGTGAATTATACACAGCATAAACTGTTAGAATTTATGATAGCAAAGATAGATTCCTCCCATGCACATCAGTTCTGAAACCTGCCATTTTTTTAAGAATACTATCAGTCAAAAAGCTTTCTGACATTCTGGTATAAGTGAACAAAAATCAAGAACACCTTCATTTCATCTGCACTTCTGTAATATTTTACTAATCCTCTGTGTTTATATTATACAAGTGTAGCTAAAATTCAATTTATTGTCCTGCATCCTATTCCTGCACAAGTAATCCTTGAGACTCAGGCATGTGTTTCTGAAAACACAGGTACACATTGCTAGCAATACTGAAACACTGCCTTTCAAGACTTCAATTTTTGTCCACATTCTACACTAGGAGTAGAACTGTTGATATTCTTCCTGTGAAGTAAAATCATTTAGTTGAGTAACAGGAGGGGCCACTACCTGGAGGTCATAATACTGTCACCAGTCTTCATGGAAGATTTACATCCACATGCATACAGGCATGTCAAAAGGTACTACCTGCACACATCACAATCAGATTATTGATGACAATTTTTCAGGCTATACTGCCACAACTTTAAATGTATTCATCTTCATTCTCACATGGGACCCTCAGTCTATTACAAGATGCTGCTTTACTTTCACTGCAGATACTTCACTGTTATTTAGCAGTCTGACAACCAAACCAAAATTATACTAGTGACATTCAACAAAAATGTGTTACCTACAGGATTTGGAAAAAGTAAATCATAATATGTGTACACTTGTGGCGATAAACAGTATAAAAATTGCAAATACAAGGACAGATACTGAACTATTTTAAGGGTTTGAATGTTTAATGTGTTCCATGACACACACGCATGTGTATGTGAGGGTGTCAGAGAAACTGAGAGCAGCTGATTTATGCTGTTAAACTTTCCAGTGTTTCCTTCTTTGGATATTTATAACAAGATGTCACTCTTTAGGGTCAGGGCACTGATTGCTGATTTAGCTAATAATTTACGACGGTAGGGAAAACATTTGATTGAATATATTCAGTCCAGTGTCTGTTAGGTGCTGCATGAGTGAATGAATGAACTGAAGACAGACTGAATGAAACCAGCAGCTTGTCTTTAGTATAGATCTGCTAACAGGAGGATTTGGACAGAACTAAAATGCACGGTGTACCCCAAGAAATGTACAATGTTATCTCCACTGTACCACAAAAAAAGTTTGCAAAACATGCTTTCATTTCCTTATGTCCATGTTTTGCATATTTCTTTCAGCAGTGTCTTTTAAAGGAAAGAACAAAATTTTATAATAGAAGATTAGTAAATAGTCTGACTGAAGTCAATTTGTCAGTTTGCTAATAAAACTGAATTATCTTTATGAAGCATTCACCAACCTTTGATCTCTCACATAGCACTTTAGCAATTCACAATCTCACTCTTTTGCAGCTTTGTTACATTTTGCATATGATCCTTCCTATGTGCTTAGCGGCATTGTAAGAACAACAAAATATTCATTCTCTGATGGATATTTGTTTGATACAAAGGCTCTGTACTTGCTGCAACTCTTAAATAATATATACTGAATCAAAAGGTACTATTCCAAACAGAATAGCACATAAACAGAATCCCACATAGAATTAGAACCAGATTCTCAGAAGGGTAAATAAACATAGGCCAGGATTCGTAAGTCTATATACACTTTTTTCCCCACTTTCTTGCTAAATTTCCTTTCAGCACCAAAGCATTTCCAGATTTCTAAGGTCATCACTCCTTATGGTATCTGGAAGAGAAATTCTATCTTTCAGGAGTTTTTTATGAGCTCTTTAATGAGATTTTTTTCAGAAGATTTCATGATGGAATCGGGAAGAGAATTTCTATCTTTCATGAGATTACTTAGAGGAAACCTCAAAAAGCATGAATTTTGTGTTCAGAGAATGGTAGAAAAGGTAAGTTGGGGATGTGATCTGTAACATTCTCCAGTGTGTTTTTTATACAGCTTAATGCAAACATGACATTTTAAAAAATATCTCTTTTATATGATCAGATATTTAAGAGATACACACGATCAGAACAACAGTATATAATAATAATGGCTCTACTTTGCCAGATGAAACATCTGTCTGTCCCAATATTTCACTCCTGTGAGATGACCAAGGAAAGTATTAGAGAAACCCTGCAGGTGATACCTCCCCATCACAGACTCCCAGACATCAACAGTCTGAGGCTCAAGGACTTTCTCAGGCAAAGATGATAGCATTGTGTGTAAAACTCTAGTACACTTTTATTCAATGAATTTATTAATTGCTTTTGTATCTACACAGACATCTGCAGTTTTCCATGGCAGAGTTCCACAGCATGTGTTTTCCATATTATTTTATATAGTCTAAATTTTATTGCAGGATAAACAGTTTTCTTAGTTAATTCTCTCTGTGCCATCCATGATTTTATAGACCTTTTCATAGACTTTTGTCTACTTCACAGCTTGTAATATAGAAGACATTCCTTTGATCATCCTTGCTGCACTTCTTTACACATTCTTGAGCTCTTCATACTATTTTCTGAAGGGGGAACAGAACCATGTATATTACTCAGGACACAGGATCATTACTGGTCTGAGGAGCAGCCCAATGATTTCTGTTTTATTCTAAACTCAATTGCCCGTTCTCTGCTCTTTTTCTAGTAATTCTTTACATTCTCTTCCTTGCCCTCTGCTCACCTTTACGTTGACAGTTTTTATACAACTACCTATATTTGCTCTGAGCCTGTGTCCTGAGAGGGACTAGCTTGTCACCTGCCATTTTATCATCTAAGAACTTAGTCTTGTGAAATCCTTCTGTATCTCTTTGCAGTGAGCGCTCATTTTTGCTACACTGAATAACTGAACAAGGACCATCAAAACCTTTGCCATTCTGCTCCTTACCCTCCTTTCCAGCACACTTCTGCAGACACCAAGCAGAGCAAACATCAACACAGATCCCTTTAAGACACTCCAAATAATATATTGTCATTTTAGAATTATCTGGAACCTATCAGAATACTGAAGTTTTAATGAGTTTAGTTACAGCCACTTTTAGCTATTATAATGCAGGGATCAGGAGAAAAAAGTATTGTATACTTTAAATCGGGGGCGGGGGGGGAAAGTAAGCAAAAGAAAGAAACAGCTCCTATTGAACACCAAATGCCTACAGTAGGAAACAAGGTGATCTCCCATAACTGTAAACAGCTTCAAAAGGCTTTAGCAAACACTGTGAGAAACTCAATTCTGTGTGAAAAAAAACCCTTATCATAAAAGGAATACTTTAAACCCAAAAGTGACTACCACCTCTAAATTTCTTTACTGGTATGGGGAGTGCCAGTATAGGGGATGCAAACATCCTCCCTGAGCTTTGTGCACCTCCTACACAAATCTTATTGCTACCTCCTTCCCATGCTTTTGCAACACAATCAGCTGCTGGGCACTGAGGGCATTTGACTTGCACTAATTTCAGTATTTGTTTATCTTATATTAAAGCAAGTTACAAGAAGCCAATTACTGTGCTCTGCCTCCAAGGCACTCACCTATGCAGCCTACAAGGTTCATTATTCTCTCATCTTCCAACTCTTCCCTGGAACTCCAGGAGTAGCTCATGCCATGCACTGTACCTCGGCAGTACACACAGGACACATTCTCCTTCAAAACACAGGCACTTTTGTCACAGGCATAGGTAGAGGTTTCAACTAGAAGTCCCTCTGGCCATAGCAAAACCAAAAGAAAGGAAGGAATAAAGTAGCGCAGTGTGAGGTGAATCCCAGTATTCATCAACTGTTAGATGAGCACTGATGGAAGCAACCAAAACACTGAGGGTGCCAGGTGCCCCAAATGCCTTCCCTTTCAGTACACCATTCTGTCCTAGAGCATGGTACCGACAGAGGACAGGTGACTCTGGTGTAGGATATTTGAGCTCTGCCAAACTCATTAATGTTCAGAACAAGCTGATATCTAAAAGCCCCTAATATCCAGGCAGTTGGACTGGATAAAGGGTGAATAACATCTTCCCAGACAAAGCTCAATGGACTGAGAAGCAAGTTTGTCCCTAGGAGGAGGTTAAGGGGCATTTTCACCTGAATCCAGCCTGCAGTACAGTGAGAACGCTGTGATTGGGCACTCAGACCCATGCCACTTACATGCCAGACACAAAATTGGATATACACTTTTCTAACATTTTATAATTAAAAATACTGCCTCAAAATCAATCCCTGTGTGTCTTCATTTACCTGGGAAAGGCTTTTAACAGCATAAATCAGATTTGGATCCATCCTGCCTTTCGAGCCATCAATTTGACTGTGATACACAAACATGGAAAGAACAGGTGCAAGAGAAGGTATTTCTTTACATTTGGTCTTATAATACCTAGTCCTAAAGTACATTGCCAATAATGACAGAGAATTATTACAGGGACCAAAACTGCTCACTGGGTTAAAAGATTATCAAATAATCAGAACAAAAGCAGTTTTCAGGTTTGATTACATGTACATGAAATCATGGTTAAAGTAGTCATAAAAAATTGCTGCAGAGTAATAATTCTCCTTGTTCTCATTAATTTCCCTAAATAATAAAGGAAAACCAATTCTTTGTGGACTTCTGGGATTATACAAAAAATACACTTATGAAATAGGTGTTTTGCAGAATGAACTGCTAGGAGGACTTTTGTTTAAAACATACACTGTGCTGAATCCCTGAGTTACTCTTGTTTTGACCTTTATGCCACAAAACAGAGGGGAGCCAAACAGCTTTTCTGTTGGACAGAGGAAGGGAAAAGAGAGAAAATTAATCCATTGTATGTTAAATTACCTCAAACATAACTTAGAATTGACAAAACATTAATATGGAGAGTTTACTTTTACCTTAAGACTCTAGATTATAATGAGAGGAATCAATTATCCTCTCATCAATTATCAAGGTGGTTTCCCTGTAATCTAAGGACTTGAGTGGGTCAATCTGATTCTTTCATACCTACCTCAATAAATATTCATTTCTTTTCGGTGCCTTATTATACAGTTTTCTCATTGAAAGTAAAGAACAACCAAACTGATAAAAATCAGCTTCAATTAAAATTACTGAAGTTTGAGATGGTATAAAATCTTACACGTCATGAATTTAATACACTTAGTACAACCATTTGTTTAAGTCAGCATAGTGGGTTCCAATTAACATTTTTAAAAGTATTTTTTCTGCAATAGTCAGAGAAGTAGAATAGCTACTGGTAGGGTGACAGAAATTCAATATCTATATTTAATGTTTGCAAGCCCACTGGAAATTCAGATATTCTACAGGATATACTTAGTGCTGCTCTAAAGGTGCAGACACAGATTTTTCAATGACACTGGAAAATAACAAGTCCAAAAATCAGGAATAAGCTCAACCATAAGCAGCCCCAAAAGGAAAAATCTTACTTCCCTAAGGATAGAAATAATTTTATCTTTGCCTTGAGCATGTATTGAAAGTCGCCAATAAACCCAAGACCAATGACTGGCTCAGCTGTTACCTATACTGTCATCTCCTTGAATAAAACAGAGACAAAAGAGAGCAGTTGAGTCATGGTGCAGCTGCAACACCCAGCATGAAACTAATCCCAGCTGAACTGCACAATTGATAACAGTTAGCAGCACACACCCAATTAGGTGGGATTAATAAATGATTCCATCAAATAGATTGTGCAATTAAATAACAGCAGTTAACTGGTATGTGATTTATGTAGATAAAAACATTCAGACATGTCAGATGTAAACTTTGCATTAATGAACCTTATACATAGCCATTTTGCATCCTGATGAAGTATTAAGCCAAGAACTCTGGAACTGTGAAAAATAATACTATACATCCTTTGATTGTCAACATTTTGATCCAGAAAACAAAAGCTAGCACTCTGAATCACTAATTTTAAATTTCATCACAGCCCTACGTATCACAATACACTTTTCTGTATACATTTAAAATCACATTTTGTATAGATTATGTATATTCGCCATTAGCTGTGCCTGTATCACTTATGCAGCAGAGATTACCTTGTCATTTAGAGTGGATTATCTGGCACCTGAATGATTAATTCATAGCAGTTTAGCTGTGGACAGACTCGGTGTACTTTACTCACATGAGAACCAGGTTGTTCTGCTGGTTTAAATGAGGTCACAGGAGGGCTAAGGCATTCCTCGAGGAAATCAATACAACAAAATCTGACATTAAATCCAGCCTTGTGTGTTCAGAAGTTGCCATTCTCAGTAAGACAAAGTCTGGAATCTTTCTTTGTTAAGATTTCCAAGAGATACATCTCACAGCTGAAATATTGCTAGTTATGTGTGAAGGAACTGAGCAGGTTACAGAAAACTATTCTGTTTAACTTAGTTTCCCAAACATTCGGAGTAAAGACCAAACAAACTCAAAAAGCAGTATTTTATATACTACACTGAATCCCTCATCAGGGAAGCAACTTTGGACATATATAGCAATATCTCATCTGTCACTTCTTTACATACATAAAGATTCTAGTACAACATACGGACACCAACTTCCTTAAAAACTATTTATCAAGTAGACAAATGTGAGTAATGGATAGTAGATCTCAGCATCTGAAAATGTGCAGATGGCACTGTAAATAACCATATAGTTTATAGTCAATATATTCTTTTGTGGGACTACAATAATACTCAGTATTATTCCGTATATTTTTGTCTCTTCATTCAAAAGCTCATGAAAGACAGAAATAGCATTTTTGTAGTAATTCTGATGCATTCTACATATGACAAAAGACATGAGGGGTAACTTTAAAGCTATAGTTAATTCCAAATTACAACTGATGTCTGGCAAATAAATCAGGTCTTGTTAAAAAGCAGATCACAAATGTTTAGCCACAGTGCCCTCTAGCTGTCTTCATTCTGATTTTAGAATTCCGATGTAGTTTTCATGGAAGCAAAAAATCTCTGGATGAACCACCAGCGAGAGAGAGCACAGGTATTGCCACCTGTGAGCCATCTACCCAATTTTCCTTATCGTGATGACCTACCCATCCTAGTCCCAAAAAAGCATTTCTCTAACATCCAATGAACAAAATATGTTTTTCTTATTGAATTTCCCAGCCTAAAAGGTACAGATCAGGAAACCAGTCTGAAGAAAATAGAAACTGATTCAAAATTTTCATTGGGACCCAAAGAATCTCAACAAAAAAGAATGAGTCTCTAGCTTTCACTGCTTTTTACTTCTGTGAGCAATCCATACTGTCTGTTTTGAACTGAAAGCACCAGCAAAGAGCAGCACATTTGGGCACAACTGGAAAGGTGAGCTGTTAGATAAAAGAATGAAGGCCAAGCTCCCTTCTCAGATCACACCAGTCAGTTGCAAACAGACAAAATGCAGTTTATCATGTATTTTCCTAATCCAGCTGGGTCACTGAGGGAACTGGGTCACTGTTCAAAGGCTGTGTCTTTCAGAAACACTCTCTCATGGACACTTGATTTTCCCTTCCTCCTTCCTTCTCTTGAGACTAGACTTTGCCCACTTCTGACTTCTTAAACCACAGCCCTCTGTGGTTTAAGAAAATAACCTGAAATAACCTGAAATACTCAGTGTCTCGCTGAAATACTCCTTCACAACTGCATTCTCTGTAACAAGATGCACTCAGCTTCTTTCTTAACCGTTAAGGGACAACATGACTAACAGGAATTTTTTAACCACAGCCACTTTTGTTTCAAAAATCACTAGGCAATTGCAGACCTTCACAAAATAAGGATCTATTTAAACTGTTTTGCAATGAATCATCTTCAGCAGAGTGCCCCCAATCCCTCTGTAATCCTGAAGTCTGACCAGCGCTTTGGACAAAGTTCCTTCCTTGGCTTTCTTTTTCCAGGAAAAAGAAGAAGGAGTGAAATTGGAAAACCTAGGTAAGAATCACAGAGGTCCAAAAAACATTTTAAATTCTCTATCCCAGCCTACTGTAATTTTTAATGTACAAATCCTGAGCATAACTTTGTGGTAAACAAAGTCAATTTTTTTGAGTTGCCATTTTCACTCTATTCTCATTTTAAATAAAAAGCAGCTGGAACTAGTAATACCAGAGGAGAACACTCGATTCTTTGCAATGTTCAGAGCTACAGAATTCAAGACATCTCTCTGACACTGCGTGCACTCCGCTTATTTAATGCTTATGTTGCATTTATGGAGCTGCAACATAAGGCAAAGCGGAACTCAGAGAACCTGGATCTTAACATCCACTATGTGGAAATACCCTGGGGTATGGCCTTGACTCCTGGACACAGGATGCTTTCAGCAACAGATTAAAAACAAGATCTTCTTCAGCCCTGTCAGTATGAGAACTGAGCATTTACTCTCCAATTCCTTGAGAAGGTAGACAGTTCTCACTTGAAAAAGTCTAAAACTGAAATATCTAAAAAGACCAATGTTTCTGAGTCACAAACTGAACTCATAGGTGGATGGCTTGTGGTGGTATTAAGCTTCAGCTTATAGAATTTTGGTTTCACCTTACTGGCAGGTTTGGGGTTTTTTCCTGCATTTTTCCTATCCTAACTTCCATTCACCTTTTTGTATGCAAATATGGAAATCATTTCAGCATGGAATGCTTCTAGTGGGTAAATGTTGTGAGAAAATCACTTCTAATTACCAAGTATATAACTCTGAAAAAGACTAAAAGATATCCTTGTGACCCCAAGTACTACATGCCATTACATATGACCAGAGGTTAAGAGTATTTTCAGCTCTGGAAAATGTCAGGCTTTTGTGATACATTTTTGAAGTCTCTAATGTGAAGTTGTTTGGGGTATTTTGGTTTTTTGTTTAGTCTTGCAAGGCTCAGTAGTAAGCCCAGGGTGCACGGCACATGCAGGTCACCCACAGCTGGTGCCACAGAGTCACAAGTGGAGGTTTCTGCCTTTGCTGTCCCACTGTCCAAGGGTGGCCCTGCCACCCAGGGAGTGCCCACAGCACCAACCTTCACTGCTCTGGGGCAAGAACATATCTCTGCTATTGCCTCACTGAACTTCATACAGAGCCAGGGGGCATCCTCCTGCTACTGCAGAGTACTAAAGGAATAGTCCCTTTCTTAGCCTCACAAGCATTTTAAGGCTACAGAAAGGTTCTTTTGATTCTATTATCATTTATTCATCTCTGTAGGATTAATTGTACATGTCAAATGCTGTTGTTACCTAGCACCAATTTCTGTTCTCAGTTACCATTATGTGTTAGATAGACTGGAGGTATTACAATGGGTCACCTGAAAGAAGCAGAACCTATTGTGCATCTTGACTCTACTTTTCAGAGCATGTGTCACTGAAAGTCATTTCATCACAATTCATTTTACAGGTTGCTTCCATTTTGATAGGTCCTAACTGTGTCATTTTCAATGTTTCATTATAACTTTTACACCCAGCAGTGCTCTCCATCAGAGTCATGCTGATTCTCTTACAGTTAAATATCTCTAAAAATAAATTCCTAACCTACACTTTCCTAGGTGAGCACTGGTAAGCGGCAAAATATTTCTAACTGATACTTAGCGATTTTCTGTAAGAAATCTTTGCACGGAAGATTTTTGGATTGGAAAATATTTGTATCTTAAGCTACATTAACCTTTTTGCATGCCTATATGAATACCACTTCACCATATAAATTTGGAATTCCTGCACTCAGCTATTTTCAAATTCTTTAATTCAAAAAATGGTGAATTGCACTAAAAGTTTTACATACGTTTAAAAAAAGGGCAAAAATTCTTTAAACAATTAACTCCCAGTAATCCATTTAAGGAAAGTTATAAATACTTACAGAATTTAAAAAATATATTTTCATTTTTTTCAGGAATAACAATATATCACAATTCCTCTGAATCTATACATAAATATATATGTACTAAATCACAAACAAACTCAACCACACTAAACTATACTGTCCAGTCCTCCTTTCACAGAATATTCCTGCAGAATGGACAAGATAAATATCTCAGTGGACATAACTGCATTTTGTCTGAATAATACTAAAACTTTCATGTTAATGATAAAGCTTTAATACTGAATTTAATTGAAGAATGATAACATGGGGAAAGTTTGGGTATATTAATTATAAAAAAGATCTTTTCATTAATTTAGCAATTTTTTCTGCCATCTGGTACTACCATAAGTAGTTATTTGTACATTATTCAAAATGATCTTTGAATTCTTGAAGAATTTTAGACTGCTTGTTAACTTTATTTAAAGCAAGCATTCAATATTTTATTGAAAATACCTGCTTCAATTTGCTGGTGCTTTGGCTACTTGTCTGAATGTGAAGTTCCTTTGGTTGCTGGAACTACATCATACACAGTTCTGGCACAAATATAGGAAAACGAAAGAATGGGAGTAAGTCCTGTCTCAAAACTATGTCCACTGTTCCTGCACAGCAAATAAAAACATTCACTTCAAAACCTATAGATAAGTGTAGTAGGGAAAAGGCCTAAAATGGGTAATGCTGTGAAAAACGCTGAAGACATTCTAAGACACTATTTCTTGTTAACCTGCAAAAGCAAGTAGAGGGCTGTAGCTACTACCAAGCAAAAAATCCTGGATCATCTAGTGAGTATTCTGTCTAAAGAACTCAAGATTTGGCACAATGTTTCAGAGAAAAAAACCAGCAATCTGAGTACTCAACTGGAAAGAAAAAAAAAATAGTAAGAAAGCCTTTAAGCTCCTCACGACTTTTGTAGACTAAATTTTCTTTATCAAATATTGAATATTTCTCCTCCTTCCACAAATTTGCCCTTTTCCTCTTGGGGGCCTAGTATGAAGGTTTCTCCATATGAGTATTGCTAAGAGAAGACTAAGGATTCAAGCCCAATTCCATAGTGAAAATACTGATAGATTAATCTTAGATTAACTTAGGTAAGTGCCAGATAAAATTGTGCAAGTAGCAGGAATGAGACACACTATTGCTCAGCCATCTTAATTTGTGCCCTTTACTAGCTGGTAAGCATTTCCAATCTGTTCATGTCATTCATGGAGATTAAAACACTTGTATATTTTCAACCTTGTTTCTTTCACAGGAATATACCGGAGGGTTTTCTAAAAACTCAAAAACTGTTTGTATCTTCCATTTCATAGTCAAAATGTTAGAACTCACAAGTATGGGTAAAAAAACCCCATAAAAGTTTGATAAAAAATTACATAATTTCTAGATTGGAAAAAACTAGTCAGTTTTTAATTTGCATCAAACATTTATAACTTCACATGCACAAGCACATCTCTTAGTCTGCTGATTTGTGGAAATATGAACATATTTATGAAGCGGTGTCACCTACAAGTGATATCCTGTTTTAAAAAAACTACGTCAGCCCGGCAGGTTAATCACTAAAGCACTTGTTTATTTTATTTACAGATTTACTTAGAGATCTCTTTAAGAAGACCTAGAAAACAGGCAATTGTTGAAAGATGCAGGTAAATAAATTGACTATTTTTTTTTTTTTACAGTGGTGTTTTCAGGGTGATTGATGGTTACACCATCAGATAAAGCAAGGGGGAGATGTACATTATCACTTGGTAAACTCAAACATTTCTATAGAAATGCCTGTGCAGTGATTTTTCAAGATGACAGCAAAATGTGTCATACAAATGCATGTGTTTTTGGGAGGGACTGCAATCTTAAATGCTTAAATAAAGTCATATTCTCTTGGAAAGCCAACCTGGTTTTCTATTTTTTTGCATTATCCCTTGTACTACTAAATGATGAAGAAAACAGATACTTCAAGTTGCCCTCTCTAACAAGAGCAGATTAACCACCATAAAGGGCCATAATCTGGCAAGAATTACCTCAAATGCTCAATTTAATCTACAGAAGCAGTCACCTTCAAACACAAGGCAGTCGATGTACCAGGGACCATCGGAAGGGCATTACAAGAGACCATTATCCTGCATTACCCCACGGCAGCTGAAAGCACAACGTGGGCCAAATTTATCTGAATCGCATCAGCTGCTGCCACTGCTGCTGCCTGGGGAGGCCAAACGCCTGTGAAATTTCTTCCCGCACCTTCCAATCCTTTCTCTTCCCTGCCACAGCTTTCGTGTTCCATGTCAGGAGCACCCTCCCTCCCCTGCAGCAGCCTGGCAGGGCTGGCAAACAGGCTGCCTCCATCTGCTGCCACCGCCCACCGCGCTGCTGCCACGCGGGCTGGGCACAGGTGGGCTCTCTTCTCCCCAGCTCTGCTCTGACGATAGAAAAGAGAATACAGCAGCAGTACCTAGAGCAAGCAAATGTCTCACTAGGGTGAGACAGCTGGGCTACATATTTTTCTATTCCAGGTACTTGATATCTTCAGGGTTTTCAGCCAAAATGAAGGATGAAAAGTGTCAAGAAGCCTTTTCTTCTTAAAAAAATGTTTTTTATGGAAGTGTTCATTATTAAATGTCTATTTTTAAAACACTGTTTATCTCAATGCCCTCTTATAAGCTGAAAGCAAACAAGACAGTAATGTACCAGCTCCTCAGCTAATGGAAATTGGCACTACTTCCTCTCAGAAGATAAACCTAAATTTTAGTTTTCCCTGGCAAAGGAAAAACCTCTTAATAGTGCAGATTACAGCTTCACAGATTTTTCTAGTTTAAGGTGAGATGACCTAAGGACCTGATACCCTATACAAGAAGACACCATGCTTTACTCAGACCATTCCAAAAGGACTATATCCTAACAGGCCTCAGGAGGTGTCTTTGGACTCCAGCCTCCTACACAGAGATGCTACCCACACACACGTGGCCTCACCTCACAAGCTGCAAATGCAGGGCACCCCACTGACTTGTTCCCCAGATGGTTTTTGTCTTTAGAACTCAGTAATCTGGGTGAGGGAAAAGTATTTTTCAGTCTTCAGGAGACTCAACTCGTGTGTGTCCTGGGCAAAGAAAACTGGAAACAGAGGCAGCAGGAATGCTATAGTTCCTGAAACGGCAAAAGGGCTGATGGAGCAGAGCATTTTCACATAATCCTACTGGGCAATGCCAGAGCAACAATGTCATAGTGTGATTAAGGGAAAACACTCTCCATTATCTACATGTCAATTCAACACAAAGGAATATGAAATAAGAAAAGTAATGTTGTAGCCATTATTTGTGCCTTAAGAAAAAGAAAAAAATATGTCAGTGATTGCCCACACAAAAGGCAGAGAACATCTGCCTGGTTATTCTACCTGTGATGTGAACAGAAACACTTTAAAAATGGCCAACTTAACAATAACATCAAAAGATGAACAAGTCTCTTCATGAAATCTTATATATACAATTCCGTATTAATACAAACACAAACTGACCTTTTGAATACTTGAAATTGTAGATTTTTTTTCACTTTAAATGACCATAATATTTTTTTAAAAAATAATAAAAAACAAATACAAAATATGTAATAGCGACATCAATTAACTTTTGCATAAGGTTTAACAACATTGTGCTGCGATCAGCTTACCTATTCATTTATCCCTAGCATTGGAAAGAATATTTATGCTAAAGAAGGGAAAGGGAATCAGTCTATAAAGCTCTAAGACATTCCCACAGTCACATTGGTCTCACAATGGCAGCACCACAGGACAGTTAGGACACAGCCACAAGGCTACTTGTCCCTCTGTCTCGGGCTTGAGCAAGACCCCTCTGGTGCTGGACATGCCTTTTTCTCTCCCACACTTCTCCCATCGCAGCCTCCAGCATCCTCTGTACTTGCCGTTCATAGCTAACAGGTCTGGCTGTGCCCAGCACTTACAGTTCTTCCCTCTGGCATCTCTTATCAGTGACAACCTTCTTGAAACCAGAGTCATCAATTTTGGCAATAGGAAAAAAGCTCTTAGAGGAAGGAGGGTTTGCAACAGTGCTACAACTATTGTTCTTACCTAAACACATGTACCTGAGACTAATTCAGTCAGCCCACAGGACAAGCACCTAACTCCCAAGTCGTGTCTTCTGCCTGAACCTTGACAAAGAACTCCTTCTAGAACTGGTATGTGTCACTTGAATCTCTGTGGTTTGCCCTTTGCCTGTAAGCTATCTAAAAGAATTTATATGAAAAAAAATTTGGCTTTGATTTTATTTCTTTCTGACTGTTTGGAGTTCTCCAAAACTCCTGCTAATTTCAGTCATTCTATCAAAGCAATTAACATCGCTCTCACCCTGATTGACCTGTGTTATGGATATTCAGGGTAACAGAGAGCCAATTGTGCCACAGGATTTTTGGCAGTCTTTCATCCCAACAACCACAAGGTACTCCTGGGATATCTTTATGGATGAGGGAGCTCTTTGGTATCCTGTCTACATCCATCCTCCCTGGGATCTATGATGATTCTATGCCAACGATTCTGTGATGTGCAAGACCACTTTTGTCCTTTCTCTGCAGAGAGTGTGGTTTGGGAACGACTTTCTTAGCCTTTAAAAGGTTTGGGATTTCAGAATCATTATCTTGTAATTGCACCTAAATTAAGCATTTTCTATTCTTTGCCATTTCCTCGCTTAGAAGAAGGAAAATCCTGATAAAGTCTACTTCAAGGAAGACAGAAGCAATATGGCAGATTTAACACATGGAGAGGTACTTTTTGACCAGGTGGGAGCACATTTAGCTATAAGGGTTGAAACACTGTGAACTAGCTTGGAATTTTCAATTACTTTGATTGTCAAGTACTAATCCTGGCTCAAGACACTTTCCAATCACAGTGACTCGGAAAATATGGATTCTATTGCTGCTGTGATCTCACTAGAGACCTGTGCTTTAGGATCCCAGCTGGGAGGACAACCTGCAATAAAAAGTCTAACTTGAAAACATCTTGCAGACTGCATTCTTGCAGCAATATTTTACATCCATAATTTGTATGGCCATATTAAACTTTCTTCCTCTATTTACATTTACGAAATGTAAACCTGTCACAGTCTAGGTTGTTTAGAAGCTATAAATATTCTAAGGGAATTCCTGTTTTCCACACATAGTTTGAGAAAGACTGATGATGACCCCAAAGGATTAGTCTCAGAGGGATTATGGATTTGGAACCTTTCTTTCCAGCAGTTCACAAAAGCTTGAACTTTCTGAAGCTCACAGTATAACACCATAATCTTTGCCAAATATTTAGCATGACTATGGTATAAATATACAACTACACCAAATATACACAAAGGTTACATCAACATAAAGCTCATGAAGCATATGGGTAGGCAGACACAGCTATGAAAGTATCCTGGAGGCCTAATATAGATCCACTGAGGTCCTTGCAGCTCTGTAGAATGGCACCATGGTTAGGAAAACAAAGTCTTGTTTGTCCCTAAATCTTACTCTAAAATTATGCTAATGATGGCTAATCCTTGACTCTAATGAGCAATCAAACAAACTAAAGCACAGAATCCTGAACAACATGTAGTTTAAATCCTTGAGTAAATACACATTTCCAGGGAGACAATAATCTGTATCTTGGGGAAAGAGGAAAAGGAGCAATAACAATTTGGATAAGGGTAAAGTATTTAATAGAAAGCTATTATTGTGGCTTTTAAATATATAAATAGCTGTTTCCTTGTTTCAGCTTGTTAAACAAAAATGCAAATGCTCTTTACATGCATTTGTCAGCAGCAGACTGTAACTGGGTCCCAATTCACTAAATCACTCAACCCTTAACTAAAATTAGTTAAAGCAATATTTTTATGCCTAAGGAATTTCTGCAAGCAATGTAAACTGTATTGTAATTTCACACATTTTCTGTAAAAGAAATGAGCAGTAAGAGAAGATACAACTACACCAAAAAAGATGTACTCTCTCCTAGGGTTTAATAAGAATAACAAAAACCTTTTGGCAGCACAGGTAAAGAATCCACAACAAACCCTCTCTTGACACATGCAACATTCAAAGAAGACAATCCCAACAATTTGTACTATTGCTCCAGCAATGTGACAATTTGCAGCTAAAGAGAAAATGGTTTGTGTCTGTTAATTCAATGACACTTTACAGTGTTGAATAATGATGCACCCGAACATCCTTTGGACAATTGAAAATCTCTTCATCTAAGACAAGACAGCTGACATTTGTGGGACAAGCAGTCACAACTTTGATTTTTGGATGTCATACAAAAAATACATCACTGTCTTGTAATGTTAAATATCAACGCATGATTTACTGATGCAGGCCCCCAAAGCAGAAAATGGATTTCCTTTATGTGATATGTTCTCCATTTAAAGTGATACATGTAGGTATTGACTCAGAATACCTCAGTATGTCAAGTGTACAAAAGTCACATATAAGTGACAAAAATATGGGACAGTACCTGGACAGTTCCAGACACAGAATTCCTTTAAAGAAAGAAACAACAAATTAAGGGCTCTGAATTTGACTGTGGCACAGAAAAGCCCAGGGAAAAAGTTTGATGGAGAGCATCCCCGTACACTTCGACGGGATGTAGCTTGTTAAACTGCGCCCTTTGCTGCCACCACGTGGCCTTGCCACGAGACACTTTTTGATACAGAAAAAGAAGTTTCCTCCCTTCATTTACCTTTCACATACAGCCTTTAACAAATAAGCCGTGTTGCTTATCTGTTAAGTGTTACACAGCTCAAAACCACTGCTTAAATTCAAGAATCTAAGTGACCTAAGATAACAAACACCTAAGTCCCTCACTTTTAAAAAAATATTCAATGGTACTTTGGTAACAGATACAGTCACTAGATATTCAGCTCTGACTACAAGAACAGTGACCCAATGTACAGAGGATCAGTGCCCTACACTGTAAAGTACCTAAAAGGAAACATCACTGAAAAAACAATAGTGACTGTAAATCTAAAAAGATAATTCCAATCTGTCACAAAATTTTTATTTCAAATAGTCACACTTCCACCCAGCAGACAGCTGTATAATGTATATTCAAATACCAGCAACTTCTTCAGAGAAGTATAGAATCATTAACATTGGAAAAGACCTCCAAGACCATAAAATCTGACTGTTAACTTAGAATCAGTGTATTTACCACTAAATCATATTCCAAGAGCCACATGCCTTCTGAACTCTTCCAGAGACAGTGATTCCACCACTTCCCTGGGCACTCTGTTCCAATGTTCAACAGCCCTTTCTGTGAAGTACGTTTTCCTAATATCCAATACACAACACCCTGGCACAACGTGAGGCCATTTCCTCTCACCCAGTCATTAGATGCCTGGGAGAAGAGATGGACCCCCACCTCACCACAGCCTCCTTTCAGGTTACTGTAGATGATGACAGTCTCCCCTGAGCCTCCTTTTCTCCAGGCTAAACAACCCCAGCTCCCTCAGCCACTCCTCATCTGACCTGCTCTCTAGACCCTTCACTATTTCTCTTGCCCTACTCTGGCCACATTCCAGCACCTCAATGTCTTTCTTTTAGTGAGGGGCCCAAAACTGAATACAATATTCTTTTGCTCTTCCCTGCAAACTACAGTCTCTTATTGATACCCTTTTTAGGTTTGCTGCACTAAGACACATGTGAAGTGTCTTAAAAAAATACTTTAAAAAAACCCCCAAATTTTGGCAACTGTAAAATAGATCTCTTTCAGATATGGTTATATAACAGAGCTTTAAATCACAGGTTTCTCAAGCCTTTAAAAGGATATTGCTTTAGCTGTAATCATCCATGCTGGCATAATGCACCATGTATGACTTTCCTACTTGTGTACCAGAAAGGGATTTTCATTGATGAGACCAAACATCTGACATACAGAAACTTGTCAGAATCTCTCTCCTGTCAGCACCCAGGGAAAGGTGAACCAGAGACATGGCAAGGACAAGACACAAAAAAGCAGAAAAAAAATAATGTTTTTCACTTAGTCTTGCAGACAGTACGGCTTTCATAGCCCTTGTATTTCAAGATGTATAATTTGGGATGCCTGTGTTTCATAGGAGCCCACAAGCACAAAGGTCAACTTCTCTCCACAAAGGCTGTAAGCCCATGCAGGCAAACTCTGACCATCCTGGAAACCACTCACTCTGCTGACACCCATTTCAGTAAGGCACTGCAGCTAAAGATGTAGACAGAGCTGTTCTTTTGCACAGAAGTACAAACCATGAAGCAAATAGTCTTCATAAGGATTACATTTACTCAGGAAAAAAATAATCCACTCCTTGAAACACTTTATTAAGACAACATGGAGCACTTGGCTTTGATGATATTGTAGAAACTCCCTTTTCAAAAGTACATTGTCCTACCCCAACTTTTAGAGGACTGATCCAAGGGCTCTGTTTTACTGGTGATTTAAATTATGTTGTCTGAGACTGAAACTGTTTCACATCCTTTCTTGCTCTTCTCTCTTGGACTAGAGAGCCAATGTCCATAAAAGCCCCCAGCCCACTTTGAAAAAAGACATGCTATTCCTTGACCACAGAATGGTTGGCTTCCCAAAAGAATCGCAACAAATCCAGAGCTGGAGCATAAGCTCCAGGAAAGGAGAGGCTTCACCCCACAGAATGCAAGAGGGCACATTGTCTGACCAGCGATTTTAGTTCTAGGCTGTGCCTATTTCCATGGATGTGGATGCTGATGGCCACGCAATCTCTTCAGTGCAGCTAATGGAAGCTTGTAACAGAGACAGGGAGCAGGAATGTTGACAAGGACAAATGAAATCTGATTTCCAGACATGAGTCAGGCTTTCAAAATTCTTAATGCTTTGTCTAAGAGCTAGCTGATTTTAGCTTATGGAGCATTAGAAATACCAAATATAAATATTAACGTAATACCAATAATAGCGTGACTATGCAAATAGGGAAGGCAGAAACCTGCATTGCTCCCACCTTCCTCATCCTAATTGTCCCACCTGTTATTGAGCACCTATTCATATTTACCACGTCATTACTGCGATCGTTTCATAAAAGAGTCGATGTGTCTGCTGCTTTACCTGCCTGGCTCGAATCAATGCGTTCAGTCTTCATGTCACAATCTCATGATTATCCCAGCTGGTCTGTGCTTACGTTCATTCAGCGACAGTCAGTCTGCCTCCTACTCACCTTTTGCTTTATGTCACATTGCTTACAGGATTTAAACACTGCACATTTTTCTTGACATGCTTAAGATCTGTAACACACCACACCACAGCCTATTAAATAACACATCATTGGACTCTGTTGGTATGGCCCTGATATTCTGCTAGGAAAAAGTAATTTAATTATTTGCATTGTTCTTCAACTCACACAGGCTTTGGATTTCTTCTTCCTTGCTGGGAAGTCTTCAGATGCTATCTTGCCTTTCATAAACATTATTGTGGTTTTTTGTCCAATGAACTCACTTTCTATATATTAGTATCTATAGATGACTAGTAATGTAGGTTTTCTCAGAAAAATGAACACATGAAAGTGGTATAAATTTTGAGACAATAGGAAAAAGCAGGTCTTAAGACAGAAAACTAATACAAAAAGGTCCATTTAAAATAAATCCATATATAATATATAGCTGTTCATCCCTTAGCTAAATGCAATTTTGCTGTCAGAGAAATGGGGGAAAAAATTAAGAATATTATAAACAAACCAGATCATCAAATATTATTGCACAAAACAAAACAGAACTATACTACCCATTTAATGTCCATGAGCTTCCTCAAATTTAGATGTTTCAATTTCTTTTATCTTTAACTCCGAACTTCCTCCCCAGGCACAACAGTAATCCTTAATCTTGTAAACTACTTAGTCCTAACTTCAAAACAAATTTGTTTAGCTATAATTTTAAATTTTAAAAAAAGATACAATATTCATTAGTATCGTGATTTAATAGTTGCTAAAATTAGTCTAGGACTCCATTTTTTATAACTAATACTTTTATCCTTTTGGCTAATTAACCAATTAAATTAATATTCTACCTAAATTCAGAAAGCAGAGGAATAAAAAAATTTACAGCAAAGTATATTCTAGTGCAAAAGAGACAAAAAGAAACCTTGGAACCTACCTCATATTCCCTGCCATAATGAGGAACAGGTTATAAATGTGAGAAAATATGAAGAGGAAGAGGATGGTACTGAAGAACATTGTCATCCAAGACCCATGGTCCTCTCGAAACATTTTCAGACGGAGCAACTGACCTTTGGTACAGAAATTATGAGAAGGTGTATTTTAGTCAGTCAGTAAATATGTGTTTACATCATAATAAAACCAAAATAAAATACTAAACTGTATTTCTTCCTATATGCAATTATTCCACTGGGTGTGAGGAGGGCAGATTTAGTACCATGTAGCCAAACTACTCTTCTGTAGTTCAGCATGAACAGATATTATTCCTACAAAATTACAAATTACTTGGAATCCAAAGGGAAAAAATGAAAAAAGAATGCAACAATAACTTACTAATAGCAGTATTTTTAAGAGATAGTGAGAAAAACCACAGGCTTTTACAATGCATTTCAAATGTTAAAAAAAGGTACAGATTCATATATAATTTTCCTTTTTCATGTCTAAGATAGATTTTCTTCAGAATACTGTGAAGTATTTGAGCTATGTCCACTGACAAGTATTATTTGCTTCCCTAATTTAATTTGGAAATCAAATTATGAGTCTGTGTAGAATCTTGTACTGTGTATTTTTCTTAGACCTAATCACTTTAATCATATGATATGTTATTATACTTTATTCTGCAGAGAATACCTTTATTCAAAGACTAGTGGTGTGTCTTGTCACTTGAACAGAAGCTCTGGTTACTCTCACCACTGATAGGAGAAACTTTTATAATGTTTTTGCCACAAACATATTTTCCCTGGGCTAGCTTTCCTTCTCTGTCATCTCTTACTTTTAGAGAATTGTTTAGAGCATTGAAAACGTCACCACCACAGGAGATGGGAATTTGCTTTGGCAAGGCTGAGTGCCACAGCAGAAGCCAAGAGGGGTAAGCAAGACAATGGATAATTCAAGCAGCAATGTGAAAGACAGCATCTAACAAGGAGATAGTGCAGTCAGGTGCTAGAAGATGTCAAAATTGAGAGAATACAAGTAATATGAGGAGCTTGACAGAAGTATCAAGAGAAGTGATACAGCAGACCGAGATGTGAAATGGTCTTGGGATGAAGGCAATTTCTGTGAGCTGCTTGTTGAACTGCTTAAGTCCACTTTTAGCATTGATTAGGGCTGCACACATGGGGAGGCTATAAAGTGAGAGAAAATAATAAAAAATTTGAAGCGCTCATTCAGGCTATCAGACAGGAGGATCACAGGACTGGTGTGCGCTGCTGGAGATGGAGATGCAGGTTTGGGCAAGGAAGATTTCGGAAGGAGGAGAACCTGGAGCACACGTGGCCTATGAGCTGATGAGGCAGGATGTGAGCTCTGGATTAAGCAGAGTTGGAAGATGAGAGCTCTCTGACAAAGCTCAGATTCTGGAATGACTGGGGAACTGTGAGGCAGAGGAAGTGAAAGGTATGGATGGGGGGATGAATGAAGCTCTACAATGGGACAAGAGCAACATAAGTCCACAGACCAGTCCAGCAGGAGGGCAGCAACAAGGATTCTGGCGGTGAAGAAAAGTGAAGAAAGGGAAAGTGCAAAGACACATATACATGTCCCAAGCCCCTGCACTCTTTTGTTGCTGGAAACAATGACAGCGCCAGGCCTAGCTAGACTGAGGACATCCAATAATTCTGCCCTGCCCTAAAGAACAAGCAGAGGCTGCTATGGCAATAGCACACTATCCTGACTTACTGAGAGGAGGGGCTTAATGATAAAAGATATTTCCCTTGCAATTTGATACCTGCTCTCTGAACAGCTGCCATTGCATATGGAATATTACCGACACCTTGGATTAAAAACAGTACTGGCAAAATAGAGTTGTGATTTCAGGAGGTCCAAATTAATGGAGAGAAAAAACACAGCCTGGAATCTAGACTTCTGTAAAACAGATAATTCCAACCTTTCTAAAACAGGTAAGAGATTTAATAAATATTCATTGCACCTGTACTCTCCAAAGCAATGTTTTTTCCCTTTTTACTTATTACACATTGATTAATATCTACAAATATGCATACGTTTCATATTTTTAAAAGAACTTTCTCATAAATACCATCTTCAGCAGGCAAATTCTTCCACTTCAACTTTCCTTCTGCTCTAGCTTATGTTTGCCATATAGGATGCAGGTTCATCAACATAATTTTTAAATGAAAGAAGTAGTACCTTAATCACAATACTGATATATAAAGAAGAAAGGAGTTGGATATTAGCACAATATTCTTATCTAACTGCATACAAATGTTACAGATATTGTTCCCACCGTACCAGTATATATAACATACTAAATGCACTTGAACTAGAAGGTGTTAATTGAGCCACCTAACATTCACACTGCTTTACATATCCTTTCATACCAATTCAGATGAAATAAAAATGGAAGGCATCAGATGAACACCTAACAGGTAAGTTGTTAAAATAAAAATTGAAAATAATGCTTGTTATTTTTATAACAAAACCTAGGACCCTTTTAAATCCTTTTTTTTGATAAAATGAGCTGAGAGGTTACACTTTGAAAGTACACATAACAGAAATATTATAGGGTGTGAATGGTCAGAAATTTGGAAAACCTATCTGGTAACTGGAACAGCTTTGTACTAGATTAAAATACAATTGCAAACAGTCAAATAAAATTCTCAAGGTAATTCCAGAAAAATATGACAGTTCACATAAGATTAGGGCTTTTATTATGAAGAATAGCCAAAAAAAAGTAGCAAGTGGCTAAGAGAGTAGTTAAGGAATAATATTACACAAAATAAACTTATAAATAATCTTTACATTTTTTTCTTTTTTTTTTTTTTTTTAACTTCAGGAAAAATTAGTTGCTTATTATGACCTTGTTAAAAATGTAAAATAAACCCCGACAGGTATGACAGAGAAGAATATGGTACCTAGGATATATTTACACATACAAAATTATACACTTAAAAAAACCCAGATAAATGTGCTAAGCCTAACGGACCTTTGCAAATACAAATTAAATGCCATATGAATGACTGCCAGTGACAAAAATGTACAAAAATCAAGATTCTCTTATCACAATGTTTCCTAGCTTCACCAGAAATTTACTCAATTGTAATTTTTTACTGAAAATAGGTTTTTTTTTCTGCTCCAAGGCTTTGGAGACTACATCAACAGTACTAGGAGAACACAGGGTAGTAGAGATTTCAGGATTTAGGTTTCTGCAACAAACCAGGGAGTAAATCAGCTCATCAGCTGAGCCCTGCTTGACTTTTTACAACAGTATGCAGATGCTGCTAGTGATGATGAGAGAAAGCTTTTAGATATTGTCAGTCACAGTTCTAAGCCATTTTTTTCCAGTCCAAGAGAAGAGACAACTCAATAAGATGATAAAAAAATTGAGTCAAACAGGTCAGTTTTTTAAAACTAAAGCTTTTCCAGTATCTTTAGATCCACAGCCCATAAGATGGTTGCATTCATTAAACTGCAGACACAGAAACAAGAGAAACATTAAATTCCTATCCATGCATTTAACATGCTTTCTTGTCTCAATTATGAGCAATGGAAATCATAAACTTCAACCCTTTCCTGGGCATATTTGTAATATTCTAATGCCAAGCTCTTCATTGAATCAGATGTATTCCTTCAATTCTGGATGACCCATCAAGGGACTGCTCTTTCTGCTCACTTAGCGTTCAAGGTCATCTCCATCAATGGTTGAAACTGTTCAACTGAAAAATTAACCTCAATAAATGGGAAGTATTTTTTAACCTTGAAAACTAATTCTACTTTCACCAAAGTTTGGTAAGTCTGATTTCTGTCAGTACTAACAACACATGCACAATATAATGCCATGGTGCTGTTACTCATTCCGCCCCACTATGATATGAGTATGTGTGTTGGCTGGCTTTGTTTAAGAATACATGGGCTTAGCAGTGAATGTTCAGAAACAAGAAAGTTTTCTTAAACTACAGATGCAAAATTTTGGATTTGAACTGTGAAGACAACTTAGTCATATCCTGTAACCTGAGTTATTCTGTTGGTGCTAAGACAGCAGACAGAAAACTTGCTATTGTCTGATATTTAAAAATGTCACTTCTGAAAATTATTACAGCGCTTTTCTTCTGGACATCAGGGCAGCTCCAACAGCTCTAGCACAGAGCAGGGCATGCTGCCTGTCTTCCCACATGGAGTCAGATAAGGTTTTAAATTCTTGTGATGGAAGACCAGGAGATCCTGGTATAGCACCAAGCTAGGGGACAAACCCCCTGGGCTCTCCCCTTATTAAGTTACCTCAGGAAAGGTTCTTTTTGTCTCTGCACCTGTTCTCCTGCAGAGCATACTGTTTCAAGAATCCAGTCTTATTAATAGTTTCAAAGCTCTACTACACTACAAAGAATTAACAGGAGACAGCAAAAATATTTTAGAAAATTCAGATAGGAATCCCAAGGTAGACATGTGGGAAATGCCTACACAAACAGACATATTTTCTAATAATTCTCTGAGCTCCAAATGCACCTTACACAGCTGGGCAGCTCCATCTCCCCCAGCTACATAACTAACTTATACAGCTCAGCCCTGAGTGCAGCCCAGTAAACTGAATGTGCTGAAGGGGACAGGGGATTTCTTTTCTTTCAAGTCTGTAACTGCCCTAGCACAGTGATAAGGCTGCACACCCAGACTTTATCTGACCAACTTAGAGCAAAGCAGAGCAGGTGGCACAGCTGTTTGCCTCCCTCCATTCAGAGCCACCTACAGCCCTTGTCCAGAAGCTCAGTGAGATCAGGGACCTGGCATCACAATTCCCTCATGCAGCTAGGGCCGTACTGTTTGTAGCTAGTTTAAGACTTATTTATACTGCCAGCACATGGAATCAAGTATCTGGTGCCTTCATTTGTAAGTATTGAAAAGAAAGGCAGAGAGGTAGAAAATGCCATTTCATTCCAAGAACACAGGAACTGTAGCCAAAAGGATTTTAGGAAAATATAAGTTTCCTATACATATTCAAACCACTTTTAATTGAACATATGACAAGCAAATGTTGCTTAACTATGTTTCACATTTTAAAGGATTTACAGGGATATCTTATAAAGTTCAGCTGAAGAAAAAAATTACGTAGTTTGTGTAATTTTTCATATTCACAAAGCCTATGGAGAAGGGAAAGCAGAGCTACCCTAGGTTAAAGTCCAGTGCTTCAATACTCAAAAAAAAAATACATTTATAGAGCAAACACTCCCCACCTCTGAAACACACTGTGAGTAGAACAGATGGTTTTCTATCTATATTAATTTCCTGGAAAGTTATTTGACTGCCTTTGTTGCTGTGCTTCTAGAGAAAAAACTTTCCTTCCTAATTTTGTTGAGTACAATCTGAAACAGCTTTTTGTCAGGTAACTGAGTGGAAGTATAAATTTGCAAAGCATAATAATGCAGTCTTTATTTAGCAGATCTTCACTGCAGCTCCTGTTTATTATATTTTGACCCATATATGTAAACATACCTTTGGAAAAGTCTTATTGTACATGAAAGCAAAACATGAAGTTAGAAAAAAACCACTATTACCAACTTAATGGTTGAAGTTGTTTCAAAATTTTCAATGACTCAATAACATTATGAAAAGTTCCTTTCTTCCACTCAAAGTGTGGCCTGTAGTGATGAAAATTTTCTTTTGTCATCCTAGCAACCACTGTAGTGGACTCTGCTCTATAAATGACTATTTGGATGACCCTCATACAAAGCTTGTACTTGAACAGACCTCACAGTTTGGCATCTACAGAATCATTTGGAAATTTTCTAGAAACAAAATCAACTGCAATTTGAGACAGTTCATTCTGTCAGAATATTCCAGCCTTTGGTTTTATTAGGAGTAAAAAAATCATTGGAATTAAGCATAAGACTTTACAAGCATTAAAGACTTGCTTTGAAAAATACAGTGGAGATCTATATTCCATGTATTCCCTTATGGGAATTGATACAAAGTAGGCCACAAAGAGTTAGACAAAAAGAATATTCTCTAACTCTACCATAAGAGCAATCTTTTCTACCTGGGACAAATATTTGCTGAAGAAAATCAAAGAAAAAGATCCAAAAAAAGCGCTTTGTCTAGCACTTTAGATGGAAAATTTTCTGTGGCCTTCACTAAAAGCAGAATTTCATCCTGATTTGTTTTGATGCTGTTTTCTTTATCTCAGTCACAGCTCACTGCACAGCTGCCCACATTAAACTTGCCCCTAGGCCCCATATAGATACTCTAGGCAATCAAAGCAATGATGGAATGAGCATGGGCAATTACTGTCCTTCTGTCACCTCCTCTGCTTTTTCCAAAGATAGATACAGACACATTAGTGGCCAAGGGACACTGTTCTCACTTGAGGGTGCATGCTTTTTTTCTCTCATCCATCGTACACTACGGTAAATAGCAGAGAGGAAAGCATATAAAGCTTTGCATGTAAGTCTTACTCGGACTTTACGGTTTTGTCAGATAGGGGAGAGAGGTTGTACATTATATTATGTTCTGAATTCTTTTGCCAGTTCAAATACATTGAATTTAACTTAAAATTTTTGAGTTTTAAATTAAATGTATCTAACCCAATTTTTATTTTAAAAGCTGTTGGTCTCTCTTTTCCTTTTAGGCATACTCCATGGACAGATGACGAATGGTACATGCATTATTTTCATTTGCAACAGAAATCCTAAGCTGGAGTGGTACTGTTATTTGTTGATTCTGGTTTGCCTTTTTACTTTATTAACAGGATTTCTAGGCAATATACTTGCACTACGACATTATGTTTACTGCATGAAGACATGGACTACCAATACCATATTTCTCTTTAATTTGGCACTGTGTGACTTTACTTGGACTCTCATGGCACCTTTTTCAGTATATTATAATATCCAGAAGGCAGCTGTCTATTTCAGTCAAGTGTTTTATCGGATCATACGACTATTTTTTGGTATTAATATCTATGGAAGTGTGTATTTCCTTACACTCATCAGTTTTGACAGATACATAGGTGCTGTTCATCCTATCACTTCATTAACATGGTGGGACAAAGAGAAGGCTGTGTATTGTACCATCGGGGTGTGGATCCTCATAATGATTGCATCGATGCCTGAGATCTACTACACAGTTGCAGCTAGAACACAGCATGACATCATAAATTTCCTGGATAGCACTGAACAACCTTTACAATTTGCAGTGCCATTTACACTCTCCAAAATTGTATTGAGATTCCTAATTCCAGCCACAGTCATCTTTACATGCTATATGTTGACTCTCAAAGCATTACTACAACTCAGTAAACGTCAGCAAAGAAGGAACAGACTTGTTAGGCCTCTGTTACTGATTTCAGCTGCTATGATTGTATTTGCAGTTTCTTTCATACCTTACCATGTTATGATGATGGTGATACTAATGTACAGAATTAATTGTCAGCCACCCTGTGGGAATATGAGCACATTAAGCGCCATTTATCAAATTACAGAGATCATCTGCAGCATCAACAGTTGCCTTGACCCAATCATTTTTACAATAGCAAATAAGACATTCTATCAAAGAATTAAAAGCATAAAATGTCATCCCAAATGCCAGTACTGCTGTTGTCTGGCCGGAAGGGCAAGGGACAGCACTCTGTCCCTGAGAACAATGACTTAAACACCAGTCTACAAAGACTTGTGTCTCCAACTGCTCATTTGTGTCAACTTTGTGTCATCAGACCCTTTTAATATTTGGTCTCCCATATTGTATGGGTATCACTTGAATAAGCAAGAATACACAGAAATGCAGAGTAAAACTTCACATGAAAAGAAACACTAGCAACTCATTCCTAGCTTTATAAGAATTGGTATCTTAAATATTTTTGTCATACCCTAATTTGTTGTGAAATAATACTTCTATCTGTATGTACATGCAACATGGAATAAAAAATGATGAAGAGTTCTAAGTTGCTCCTATTTTTCAGGGCCAGAATAACAGAGTAAGATTAAGAGCAGACACTGTTGAGGAGCCTCCTTACAGTTTCTGTTAATTATTTCTTCATCTGTTTGTAAGTGCCGCTGTGATTGTGATTGTGCAATTAATAACTGTCATAATGCTTACGGCTGAACTCCTTGAGCATTTGCAGAGAGGCTTTCTACAAGTACTTCATTTTAATGCTGCTTGCACTAGAGTTCCACTGATAGTGGAACCTCATTAACCCAGGAAAACGCAGCACATTTCCAAAAACAAACAAACAAAAAATAAATAGCAAGATAAAGTCCCTGAGGATAGTCAGAGCCACAGTGAATCTGCTCATGAAATAAACAAGCACAGATTAGAGAGCTTTGCTAAGTCTTCTCCCAGGCAGCAGGGGTTCCCCCAAACCCCGGGCAGCTACAGCTGTTTGTTGTTAGTGTTCTGCTCCAGGGGAGCTCATGCTCTGCCCTGAACTCCGAGCTCCCCAGCAGCGAGGAGCGTGCACTGGAAAAGCTCTGAAATACAAAGGTGCCTGAGCTGCAAGAAGGGTAAGAGACACCACTACCAGAATTGCTGCTTCTCCCGTTCCTTTGGGATCTTAGCATCACAGTTTAAGGACGGTCCAAGAGAATTAGACTACAATGCATTTTAATCATTCAACCAGCACAACAGTCATCAGAACATCCACCTTCAGGAGTCATTAAATATGTGTTCTTTCATCACATTGTATGGGCAAAATAATCATGTTCCAATAATCAGCCACCTGCTGACTTGTTTTCTTGCCAAGTTCCACACATTACCTTGTTAATTACAAGAACCCATGTATCAGTGAGCACATTAACTTTCAGAAGTTACTGATGACGAAGTAGAATTAATATACTTCATACAGTGTCTTAATTCTTTAATTTCTACAGTTTTAATATAGTTTTCTCCTTGAATATATTAGAAAATAATTCTATTCTGCATGGGTATTGAATTTATCTTGTTCTAAGTTTCAGTTGTATTCAAATCATATTGACTAAATATATATGTATAAAATCTAGAACAACGGGTTTTTTCTGTCTGTAACTGTGACGTGAAAAGAACCTGGTCCTGATAATCTGAAACACTTTACAAGTGTTGGGATGTACTGGTACACTCAGAGAATCCCACAGAAAAATTGCATTCCTATATATACTCACTTCATTCGAAATACTGCTTCTTTCTTTTGATATTTCTTAATATTTCAATTTTTCTTCTTTTAAAAGAAAAATACTATTTTTTAAATTTAATTGTCTATTGGAAACAGGAGAAGGTTATTAACATTGCATTGACTTCCTTAAGAAAGAGAGCTTTTTAACTCATGAATGGGCACCCATGGACAATTAACTACTATAATATACATGTACATCTCAGACTGATACAGAAACAAAGGCAATGCATTTACTGACAAAAGTGATCTCAGTATGAAGAGAATAGAAAAGGAGAGATCACTGTTAAGCTCTGGGCTAAATGATTTTATTGCTCCCACCAGATTGTACCCAAGCTTGTAAATTGTAAGCTATTTCCAAAATAAAACACTTGCCACTTTTATCTTTCTATCTGTCTTTAAAGATGCAGATACTCTGGGAAGCAGGAATTCTCAGCTTTTACCCAGCTTCTATTAGGTGAGCTTTTTCAGGGGAGACAACAGTAGCTTCGACCAGAAACTTGTTTAAATTTCTTGAGATTTTTAATAGAAAAAGAGTTGGTTTTCCGTTCAGACGGATTATTTTATTCTCACTGCGTAATCTCTACTATATAGAAGTTAATGCTACATATTAAGCAAGTGTCATTAGAACGATTTGTTCTTAAAGAGGAAGGAAATACTCAACTCCAAAGTAATTGTAAAAAACATTATCAAACATGCTGCCTGAATTTGGAAAAAAATTGGATTTGTTTCCTCTTAGAAATGCTGCCTTTACAAAACATATGAATAAAGACCATGCTCAAAAGTACCCAGAGCTGGAAAGAATAAAATTAAAAATTTTAATTAAAATTTGGATTGAAATTTAATTGAAATTTGGGGTTTCCAGTGAGCTGAAGACAAATACAATAGTTACAGAGCTTCACAAAAAACCCTTCCACAACTCATATGCAATGCCTCTTACTACCACCATAAATGCACATTGCACAGATGGTCAAGCAAAATCTAGCATTTTCTGGTGTCTCTGTCTGCATTTCTCTGTCTGCATTTCATGGTGTAAAAAGAAAAACTAAGGCAACAGTAAGGAAATGCTTTAGAACAATGTGAGTCTGATGCAAGAAACAAAACAAGACTATGCAGAACTTTCATTCCGGCCAGGTAATTAGAACATAAAACACATTTAACTAAGTAAGGATGGCATTTCTATTTCAGCGTGACTGAACTATGCAGTACACTCAGATAGAAAGATGCAAAATGAGATGCTTTTTGCTCTTCTATCAGCATCACCCTACCAAAGAGCTGCGTGGCCCAGGGCACACAGGATGGAGCTATGCCAGCGACTGTCATCATGGGCCTGGGAAAGTATCAAGGAGCACTTACTGCACTGTGCCAGTGACCAGAGAAGGACTGGGGAAGCAAGCAGGTAGGGATCTGATTTGCAGGGGTTAATCCAGACCTCAGCCAACTCAGAAGAAAAAAATTACAATGAAATAGTATATATCCAAGCTAGTTTCCTTCTATGACAGCATCACCTGTTTGGTGGATGAAAAATGCTGTGGATGCTGTCTCCATGGACTTTTGTAGAGCCCTTGACACTGTTTCCCACAGCATTATCCTGGAGAAACTGGCTTCCCATGACTTGGAAGGGCATACTCTTTGTTGGGTAAAAAAACAGTCTGGATGGGCAGGCGCAGAGAGTGCTGGTGAATGGAGTTACATCCAGCTGGCTGTCGGTCACCAGTGGTGCTCCCCACGGCTCAGTATTGGGCCAGTCCTGTTTGATATCTTCACTGATGATCTGGGTGAGGGATCGAGTACACCCTCAGTGAGTTTGCAGATGACACCAGGCTGGTGGGAGTGTTGATCTGCTGGAGGGCAGGAAGGCTCTGCAGAGGGATCAGGACAGGCTGGATCATGGGCCAAGGGCAGCTGTGTAAGACTCACCAAGGCCAAGTGCCAGGTCCTGCATTTGGGTCACAACAAGCCCACGCAGTGCTACAAGCTGAGGGAAGAGTGGCTGGAAAGCTGCTGGCAGGAAAAGGAGCTGGGGGTGCTGGTGACAGTGGCTGAACATGAGCCAGCAGTGCCCAGGTGGCCAAAAAGGCCAATGGCATTCTGGCCTGTACCTGAAATAGTGTGGCCAGCAGGGCCAGGGCAGTGATTGTCCATCCGCACTCAGCCCTGGTGAAGCCACACCTCAAATGCTGTGTCCAGTTCTGGGGCCCTCAGTGCAAGAAGGACACTGAGGTGCTTGGGTACAAGCGACACTGAGGACACTGTGAGCATGTCCAGAGAAGGGAGTTGGTGTCACCAGAGCTGATGAAGGGTCTGGAGCACAAGTCTTATGAGGAGCAGCTGAGGGAGTTGGGGGTGTTTACCCTGGTGAAAAGGAGACTCAGGGGAAGCCTTATCATTCTCTACAATTCCCTAACAGGAGGCTGTAGTAAAGTCAGGATCAGCCTCTTCTCCCAGGTAACAAGCAACAAAAAAAAAGGAAATGGCCCCAAGTTGCACCAGGCAAGGTTTAGATTGCACATTAGGAAAAATTTATGCACCAAAATGTTGTTGAGCACTGGAAAAGGTTGCCCAGGGAAGTGGCTGAGTCATCAGTCCCAAAGGTATTTAAAAGACATGTAGATGTGGCACTGAAGGACATAATTTTGTGGTGGATTTGGCAGTCCTGGATTAATAGTTGAACTTGATGATCTTAAAAATCTTTCCCAAACTAGATGATTCTATGACTTTATCATGACTTTATCTGATTTCTGTGGTGTATCCTTTGATCCTCCCTGCCCCCTTCAAGTATATGAGCAAGAGATACAGGCAGCATGTCCCCAGCAACCACTTTGTTGGTAACAAGCAGGAGCAAGCTGGACACTCCTCCAGGTCACTTCTGTAGGACTGAGTAAGGTGAGTATCCCTAGCTCCTCAGTTCACTGCTCTGGGCTCACCTGCAGAACAGCGTCAAGCTGTTTGGGCTCTGAGATATAATACAATCCATTTTTCTGCATTGCTCCTTTTTGTGTCCCACTTACAGAAAAATATGGAATAAACTGTTATATAAGCGAATCCTTGCCTGCATGTATGTTTTCCTCCATTGTCTGTGTCCACACAATTCAACAAATCTCATTAATTATCTATCAATAAAGCCATCTGTAACAGAGGTCCCAAGATGCTCACACACATAAGAGAAAAAGGGGAAGAAAAAGAGAAGAAACAACGCCATGCTTCTAAAAAGAGTAGTCTCAACCAACCCTGAATAATGAAGAACAGAACGCAAAAAAGCAGATGAGGGCATTGCTACAAAACACATCTGTGCAACGATGCCTCTGTTGTCTGTTCTCCCAGCCTGGACATCTCACACAACATGCCCTTGTCCTGGGCTGAGCCTAAAAGCCTTGCATAGTCTTTAAAAAATGATCTTCAGGACACAATACTCTTGAAAAATCCTTCCCTTTCTTACACTCAGCTATTCCTGTTTCTCATGATACTCAGCAGTGAATGTTCTCTAGTAGCTGACAAGGGCTCTAGACATTTGTTTTCTTGTTTATAAATGATTATATAATCAATTAAACACACTTTTAAAAGCATTTTTGTTCAACTAGGCTGATCTAATGCTAATGTCCTAATTGAAATCAAAGGTTTTCTGCAAAATAAGAGTTAAAAGGCACCAAACATCTGTTCATATTTACTTGGTCATATTTTTGCTTTGAAATACATGCTCCTAAAATGTTTTATTATAATATTACCCAGATAGAATGACATAAACAAATAAAATTAAATGTTTATTCCACTTTGCTACAATAAGTGAATAATAAACTAAACAGTTAAGAGCCAAAGTCAACGTCTTCTATTATGACAGGTAAAGTTGGCATATTGGTTTCTCACAGATCTTTGGATTAAATCTGAGGACACAGTGTCCAGTTAAATACCCAACTATTATGAGTTTGAACACATTATTGTATATTGTAATAATGTATCAGCCTACAAAACTGACTGCAAGGTCTAGGGAGGTTTTGTGTAGCATATATGCTTCAGCATTGTACATTGCTTCCATTTGTGGAAGTCAAATCTCTTTAGACAGAAGAAAAAATATGCCTAGACTGATTCTACAGCTGGAGGAACCACAGCAGAGGCAGGTGATGTGACTAAATCCACCATCTGCCTTGCAAAAAAATGTAGCTTCTCTGCTCCCACTTTAGAGAAACATCCAAGACTCTGAGCAGCCAAGTCTCCCTATGCTCTGCCTGGAGCCTGCAATCAGAGATGATGGGATGTGCTGGCCTTGGGCAGGGACCTATCAAATCTACAGCCCTCCCAAGTTCTCTTTTCAGGACTTCTCCCAACTTGGCACTTACCAGCTCAGTCCCCTCCACTTCACATGACTCAGCATAGATGGGGCTTCCTCCAGCTGGGAAAGGTGAACCTTAGTCAGGGAGCACTGCGGTTCTCAGCTTTTGCAGTCTAAGGTAAAAAGCAGCCTAATGTCACAAAAGGTAACAGTCAAGGTCTCAGCCACTGACCCAGCTACAAAACTGATGTCCTCGCACAGAACACTGTGTGCTTAGAAAATGGGAATTTAGGATCTCCGGTTTCCCACCAGTTCAGCCAACACTGGTCAGAAGACCGATGTCTGTAGCCAGATGTCTTTCCACTGGGCTTCTTGTGCAGCCTGTCTTACCTGATTTTGGTGCTTTCAAGGACCTGAACTAGAGACTGCAGGTGAACGCACACAGGTGAAATGCATGGCACTCTGCCTTCCTTAGAGAAAGAAATGCCATTTTAGAAATGCCACATAGCCTTTAAAGACTGCTTGCTATTTCTCAAAGAAGAAAGAATAGAATTGCTCAAAAGAATGCACATTCATCTTTTAATACCAAAACAAAAACAGGAGGATGGACTTTTGCTGCTGCAAGGAAAGAGCTGACATTTTCTTTTCTTAATGGTTTACCCAAAGGCAACCAAGAGCAGGGTGGTGATGGTCAGTGCCGTCTGCCAAGGTATCAAACGTTGCAGGGGGTGTCCTGAGGGCACCACATCTCTGCTTTACATTAATGTCACTACTATTATCTAGGAGCAATACTTCAGGCTGCTGATTCGGAAGAGTTGTAAAATGCAGATAATGTGGGAAGACTTAAAGCTATGCCAGAATTAGTGTGTAGGCAGGCTTAATTCTGAACTTTTCTGTATCTCTCAAATTCCATTATAGAGATTTAGCATATAATTTTAATTTTAGACTTTACTATTGCTGATGTTATTATTTCAGGTTTAGACAATCGTGCTGATGCAGATGAAGGGAAACCTGTAAAAATAGATATTGATTTCCTGTAATGTTTTAGAACATTTTTTAGTGGGGAAGTAACTGAAAGCCCTGCGTTAGCAACAGAAAATGCTAACGCATTTGTTCCTGAGGTGCAGATTTTTAAATTCTACGTGACTCTGTCCCAGGTTACAAAATTAATATGAAAAAATAATTCTCTCTTTAAATGGCCTCACTGCATAATAAAAGAAAAGTTGGTTAAAGGGTGTGGAAGTATTAATTATATTTTTGCACTCTTTATTCTTTTAGAATTTTTATCATTTTTAAGAAACATGTTTTTTTTTTTAACTGCCAGACCTATAAAAGTAATTTCACAATCCTCCTTATTTTTTAATTTTAGAACTACAATAGTTTATCACCATATATGTCATGCCTCCAGAAACTACATTTTCCTTCTTTAAATTCTTCTGAATCCAAACTTCATAGTAGATAAAAGAAACATAGTAGTATTTATAGCCTGAATAATGCTGAGGCTGAACTCTGATGGGCAGTGCTGAAATCTCTGTTCTTCAATACTAGTTTAATGATACTCTGCAACAACTTGTCAAAATAATCAGGTTTTTTTCTATGCTCTTTGTTCTTTTCTCCTGAAGCCAATTCACAAGCTTATTTTTAATAGTAAACAGAATTGCTTACAATGTATCTACTACACAGCCCTTTAAAATAAACATTTATAAAGATTTTTGAGTCATAAAACAAAGCAGGTTAAGCAGTGGGTTTACTTTTTGTCTTCAATAAATATTTGCTGTCTCTTACGGCGACTGTGACTAGATCTCACAGCGACAAACAAGAACCCCAGGGGTTACTGAGCCTGTCTGTGTTTCCAGTGCAAGATACAAGCGGATAATTGGTTTTGTTGGACCAAGAGGAAGCACATTCCAGTGACAAAAAAGACAGTCTCTAGCCCATAGTGGAGCACAGGGGTATACATGTAGACCTGAGCCTTTCCCGACTTGGTGAAAACTGTTGTTTCATAAGCTCTGTACTTCTCAACTGGAATCTGTACATGCATCCAGATCAACACTTGTCTGAGCACCAAAAAGGGATGCAATCAGTTAATGCAGTGCTCTGTCAGAACTAGTATGTGCTGCAAGCTGCAGATCTTACACAGGAAAGCTGATGATTATTCTGCCAGACCTGAACCAGTCTTACAGTTAGGCAGTTGTACTTCTAACAAGTGACTGTGCAGCACTTGCAATATTATCCAGAGTATTGTCCCTGCAGTTACAGAAGTGGCTGACAACCCCAAAATTCCATTACCTTTGCTGCATGTTCCCGGTTGTCTTACCACCCCTTTGTTCTCCTAGCATGGGATGGAGGATGCCAAATTACTAGCTATTTCAACAAACCAATTTTAGAATGGCACCACCAAAACAAATGATACAAAATTAGCTTTCATGGGTTAAAATGTTTGCAAGACTTATTTTATCTTTGGGCTGAAGTTTCCAAAAGCTGAAAAATTTCTACAGAAAAAAAAAGTCAAGTTCCCTACTTTGATAACTAGAAATTTGTTTAAAGTGCTTATAGAGTCAGGAAGCGAACAGTTATGTCTTGGTTTAATCACCTGAAAATCTGAGTATTTGTATTTGACATTTTTTCACACAATTGCAAAATTCAGAGAAATGTCATGAAAATACAAGTATAAATATGTTTCATACCGTTAGCTTCCACTAATGCACAAATATCCTGCAATGACATAATATTAAGCACTGTTTATTAATCTTAATTTGCCTTTCTAGAAATAGCACATCATTCATTTGTAGTATGTACACTATATAATCATGTCCAAAAAGGATTATCTACTACATACAAAATGAAAGAGACCACAGACTAGACTAAACCATCACAGCCACTATATTTAGTAGAAACTTAGGAAAAATTGAATTTTAAATCATTTGATACTATGTCATTTGCAAAAGTAACCAGAACAGATACTACCGTGACTGGAAAACTGTGTTAATAACCAGTGAATCTGAACAGTAATATTTCCATGGCAAATTTCCTTTGGAACTGGTGTATAATGAACATAAATTTTCAGGACTAAGAAAGCCAAAGGGTGGGAAGGTTACAAGTAGAATATACAAAAATACTATTTCACAGTAACTGTATAAAAAGCTAGTAAACTAGTAGGTCAGCAGGGAGAAGCAGGAAATACTGTAATTGAAAAATGTTTTAATTTTTTCTAATATATGTTTTCTCTACTCAGGCTTGGGTTTTTTTTCTTTGTTTTTAAATGAATTATCAATTTAATCATAAAAACAGTGTACAGAAATATGCACTGCTATTCCTTATCTAGCATATTTACCCCTCCTTATTTTAGAGAGCTGTTTAACTACCTGCCATGTTCACTCGAGACCACTAGAAGGTGCTCCTCTGTTAAAAGATAATTATTTCTGTCTGAATTGCTGTTAAAAGCTAATTTTCCCCCTATAACTGGTTCTGGTCAGTTGTTTACATGGAGTGTAATTGCAGCAGCCACCCCTGCCATAAAACAGCTGGAGCTCATCTGCTATAACCATTATCACAGCATGAAAATAACAGATCCGTTATCACACATTTTCTGATAAATCAAAATCCCATCTGAGCAGGACTCTAGTTAGTTTTGCTGGAAGGTGAGGGATGGAAATTGTGGTGGAGCTAACAAACCACACATCTTGTAAAGTTAGGAATCACAGAATCAGAAAATCAGACCGGAAAATACTTTTATGATAATTGAATTCAATCATACACCTAACACCACCATCATCTTTTATACACAAACTTACATGAGCCTCAATCAAGTTCTGATTAAGTTTGATACCCAGAGCGACATTCTGATAACCTCTGGGTACACACAGACTGCCTGGGTCAGCTCTTTGCACAGGCAGTGTAGCCCTCATCTCTGCAGTGACCCCTGCATGTGCTCTGGCGTGTGCCCTAGCGAGGCAATCAGAAACAGTCTCAAGAGAAGCTGGCTTTTTATCTGCAGCCTGAGATGGAAATCTGTAGACATCCCCAAGAAAGCAGCACTCCTGCTTTACTCTGAATTTAGACAAGCCATACAGATGTGACCTCCAGTTTAGATAAAAGCTGCTCCACCTTTGGCTGCCACAGAGAAAAGGCTCATGGGGTGTAAGCCCCAAACCACTTCAAAGTAATCTCAGCTGGTACCTCTCAAGGATAACACGAAGCAAAGTGGCAGGCATGGAGAAAACTGTGTGAAAAGACTTTTTTGCTTGCTGTATGAGTGTGATACAAAATGGAATGTTACACTAAGCCCTGAGTTCCCCAGGTCAGGAACTCCACAGAAGTTCCACATAAAATACTAGTTTTTAGTTCCTCCCTCCTTTTCCATACGTCTAACACATTACACTGGCAGGTGTGAATTAAGATTCGTATTTTTTGTCACTTACATCGATGAGCAAAGATTAACAAAAGAGCTAGAATATTTAGGGGGGGTTTTGTTAATTAAAACTGTGATCTCTCAATTTTTAAGCCTTTTACTCCAGTAAGCTAAAATTAAGTATTGTTGCTGCTGTGACTCTCTAGAAATGTTTTTCTTGATCTTGCCTCATCTCTTTACTCCGTCACTGCCCTAATTATTTTTTTTCATTATTTGTTTAGCATGTTTGACTTTCCTTGAATCTTGTACAGATTTAGCTTCTTCTTTGCTTTATTATTAAATGAAAGTGTGCTTCACAGTAGACAGACATTACATCAGTGTCCCAGAAACAGAAAATATTATTTAGCATGTGCATAAGTGAACCTCAAAAGCCCTAAGCAGCTGGCCACTTTGAAAGATGATAGCCCAGTGTTGCAGGGTGAAAGATGAATTCAAGGCTCTGCTGCTACCTCTACTCAGATGTCCAGTCTGCTCCTGGGAGACTCCTTTCTCACATGAAGGCACCAGGGAGGGTGTGAATCCTCAAAGCAGGAAAGTCTCTGCTGTTCCTGCCCACCCCTGGCAAGAACTACTCAATGGGGAAAGGGGTATTGGCTCTTCTGAGGAAAAGAGAAAAAGAAAGGAGAAAATTCTCTTTTCCAGCATCTGAAATTAGGGCATGTGCCTCATGTGTCTCAGCAATCACATTTAGAAACCCTGCATTTCTGCCCTACTGTGTCATAGGGAGCAATTACTGATCCCTCCTCCTTGAAAATCACCCCGGTTAGCAAGTACATTTACATATTCTTTTTACTTTTGCCCTATGTAAAATATCTGTAAGAAATGTATAAACCACACTTGCTATTTGCTAAATAGCTCTTAAATCCTGAGAATGTATCCGACTTTTTTTTATGGCCCAGAATGTTGGGGTTTTTTATTCTAGAATTTTTTTTAAAAATTCAAAATTTTATTAATAAAATTATAAGACAGGTGTACAGGCAGGGAGTGCACGGCCTGGATTCTGCTTGAGGTCCCAGCAGAATCACACAAAGAGAGTTGGTTTGTATGTCAAGGATCTTCATGCCATTCTGACAGTCCAAGGGGACCTTCAAAAGGACACGGCATGACCAAGGAAATCGTGTTCTCCTTGAGGCTCTCCAGCAGGCACATGGCGAGGTGATGTTCCACACTAATGTACTCTCCATCTCCTCCTTGTATGGGATAAGGATACACAAAATTTGCCCCTGCGCTAGGTTGCACCTGCACTATGCCCATCAGGCTGCATCTACTAAGAATAAGCTCACTTCTATTTCTGGAAATGGGGGAATGGAGACATATCACTCCTGTAAGTGGCAGGCCTCAGCCAAAATCACTCCCTGCTTCAAATGGAAAGAAAAATCTGAAAGTCATGTCAAAAAGATCAAAACACAGATTTGACACATCAATATGAAGCAGCAATGAACTTATTTTTAGTATTCAGTCACTGGATGATAAATATTATCTAGAGCTTTCCCATTATGGAAAATCTGACACACATAGCTCTTCTTGCACTCTCATGCTACTGCTTGGGGAGTGGGATATGCACCTCCAGTAGAATCAAAGCTTTCACCGAAGACAGAATAATCATTTTGTAGCTACTGCCTGTATCTCTCCAATTAAACTCTGTAATTTACTACCCAAAGACTGATTCCACAACTAAGGCTAAGTGCAGACAACAGCAGTCTTCTCATTGAGTGGGAAAAGAGGAAGCAGTGAGATGTTATGGCTCTTCTAAAAATAAAAGAGTAAGAGAAGAAATTAGGAGGTCACTTGCATGCTTTTCATTTATATTTGGAAGGTCGCTTGTGGTCTCCCTCATGAACGATGCAAAGTTTAAAATAAACTGATATCTTAATTACTGTCAGCTTGCCAGAGCTGGAATCCGATGAGCCTGCAACTCATTCAGTGGCTGGCTGAGAGCTTCTTCTTTTTATGTTGCCTTTTTTTTTTTTTTTTTTTCAGGATTCTGGCTCTCAGAAATGCTTGCTCACAGTCATTTGCGTGTTATTATTAGCAAACTGTTAGACTGGCCCCTTGGCACACATTTTGTAGGACCAAAATAATTTTATTGTATTGCTTCAACATTTGACTGGAACAAAAGAGGTGAATTGACTGTGAGGCAATCACAGTAGACCTTGAATACCTTCAACAGTATTAACTTGGTCATTGTTATTACAATACTGAACAGGCTCTTGAAGACACTATTTTTTACCAGCTATCACGTTAGCTGTTTTCTTTTGGGCTGAAGTCATCAATGGAAAAGAAAGAGCAGGAACAAAGTTGCTGGCTATTATGTGACAGTTCTTACTATAATGTAAGACACAGAGCTGAAAAAAGAAAAGAATGTGCTCTATCAATCAGGTTAGAATTTTATGCAAGTATTGCCATACACACATCACTTGTTTCCGCAGATGGTCGTACAACTGTTCCTATCACTACTATCAAACAAAAATGAGAAACAATCTGGCAGAAAAATAACCATGCAAAAATCTTATCAAATCTATGGGAAGCTTCTTCTGCAAAAGAAAGCACATTTGGTTCATTAGCTATTTCACAAGCACCACTATGAAAGTGATATGCCAACACTAGCAGCAATACCACTGCCTAGATTTTATACTAACATGACCCCTAATAAAGCAGGACACTAATTAACTATATATGTAATATGGCATGAATTTATCCCGTTACCTGCCTAACATAACTTTTCCTAAGTAGTGCACCATCATCCTGAATTAAATCCCAGTCTGCCTAATTTCCTCTTGCAGTCTTCATTCAGTTGATTCACCCTTCAGTTGACACACCCTTTAAATTTCAGCATAAAAGTAGACATTGAAGAGACTTCTTTTAAGAGGTTTGCAAGATCTTTTAGAGCCTTCCAGATAGGACATTTGATAAAAAGAGTATTGTTTTCAGACAACATATCCTCAGTGGGTGTTTTTTTTTGAAACCATCTATCATGAAATTGCTCCCAGCATGGCACTACTGCCCATTAAAAAATCTGCAGCATTCATGTGTACCCACAGTTCAGTGCAATTCCTATAATGAGTGCTTTATTTATTTACCCCAGTGTCTATGAAGCTCAAATTATAATTTAATTTTAAACAAACTGCATACTGTGAACATTTGTAAGAAAGCAACCGAATAAATTCCACATTTATTCAACAGTTCTAATTCACTCGCTGATTCCTCCATTTAAAGAAGCACAGATTTAGTTCTATTTCTTTTCTGGTAATTTTTTATAACACGTTAAGTATTTAGTTTCCATCCACACCATTTAGAAAGGAACTAACAAGCATAAATCTAGAGCACACTCATTGGCAATTGAATAAATACAGTCTCTGAAATCAGGCTTTTAACCAGATTTTAATACCTCTTTATAACCACTTAGAATCAGAAAAATGGGCAGGTAGAAAACTGCATGTTCCGTAGTAAGCAAGGTTTTAAAAACTTCTGTATCTAATATGCAGCATAAGCTAAGGATTAGTACACATAAAGATCAGTCAAAGTAAAAATGCTGGACTGAAAAAATTAAGGTATTATTTTTCAAAGAATACTGCCCATTTCTGCACACAGTATATTCAAGTTGAAGACTATTTTAAATTTACATGATAGATCATATTTATCTATATTGTTGAAAAATGCACAGCCTGAATTTTGGGCCAAAAAACCTCCCAGTGAACTCAGAATTTAGGTCTGAAGTTGTAGTGCAGAACTGCAACTGTGTGCATGCTGAGGAGGTGCCAATTAAAACATACACTTTCTACACCTTAAATACTGTGCTATTTTCCATACAATGCCCCAGAGCAGTACAAAAAATGGGCAAAAGCTTACTTACGAATTTCTTTTAAGTCAGGATTTGAATGAATTTTTTGAATGCATAGTGTCATCGAATGGGTCACTTAGTAAGCTCTCTCTGGTTTTAATAAAGCAGAAAATTAATCAAGAAATCTCCAAGTGAAAATAAATTACCTCTTTTCCTTGCCTCAAGTAATTCTCTCATACAGGAAGAAAAAACAAACCAGGAGTATATATCTTTATTTTTCATTTCCCCAAACTTCCAATAGTCATCTACAACGTTTCATTTTCCATCACAAAATAAAAAGCACAGCAGAACACACTGCCTAACCAAATAGAAGATATGCTTAGTGATGAATCAAAATAATACAGTGGGTAACAACCAAAAGACAGTATCAAAATTCTACTTATTCTGACCACATGCCATGAAGATATAAAGAATGTACTAGATAAGAGCTATTTTCCATGAAAATATTAGTCATGAGAGATGTTTATCAAATGAAGTAAGCTATTTCTTGACTGAAGAACAAGAAAAGTAATTGTTTTCTAATCTTGCTTTAAGTAATGAGCAGTGCCTTGAAGGATTCCCTGAAGACAATACTGTTCAAAGGTTGCAACAAATTTTATCAACAGAAAACATCCCACTATGTCCTCCAGTCGAGATCTCTACTTCTCGTCCATATAATTTACCTACTCCCTTATCTCTCTGTAAAATCAGTGATGAAGCCTAAATAAGGTTTCCAGCACCTGTCTCCTTCCACATTCAGACACATAAGATGCTTGAACTTATTTCTTTTATTTAGTCCATGACAGTCACGGCTATCAGACAGTGGCTGTCACAGACGGTAAACTGTATTATGACACAGTCCTAGTTACACTATTTTTCTAGTTCATATGCAAACTCAGCAGCAAGAAATACAGAAGACAAGGGACAAAAGAGCAGAAAGGGCATAGGGAAAGAAAATCCTTTCCTCTTCATTTAAAGAGAGATGTGCAGACTAATCCTTTTCATTTTCAATTTGCAGCCTACACTGTGAGCCAAGATCTGACAGGGAGAGACTGACTGGTGCTATTTGGTCTCCTGATTGCAGGAAGTTATATACAGGCCACAAGAAACAACCAGTCACAATTTCCTCTACACACAGAGTTTAGCAGAGAAAAAAAACAAAATTAATAAACAAGGACTTAAAACCAGAGTGGTCCCAAGCAATTATACATCTTAAAAGGTTAAATAGAAAAATTACAACAGTAGCAGCTACCTGGAAATATAGACTAGGGAAATTAAAAAAAATAAAGGGGTGAATTCATAAACTGCTTGATGCCAGAAGATCCAGAGGACATACCCAATGAGGCTATCATTAAAAGGAGGGATTTCTAGGCAGTGAAGACACTAAAATAGTAGCAAATAACTGGCATAAAATATTTCAGCATGGGCTATACAAATCTTCTGGAGACACAGAGATAACTGAAGCTGTAAACCCACATTCTCATCAAAGCAATCTCTATCCACACCAGCTAGCCTACAGCCACGTGGCCACATCAGTCAGCAGCACAGTCAGCTCTCCAGTCACGCTGCCTGCCATCTGCTCGCAGTGGATCACAAGCAATGGCACAACACACCGCGTGGGCGCAGTCCCACAGCACTGGAGCCAACACAAGGTACGGCTGCCACGGCCCCCAGCTCTCTTGGCTGCACGGTCCTTGGCCAGTTCTTCAGGACTGGCACTGAAGTGATCACATCAGCTCAAGGAGCTGCTGTAGATGACAGCAGAAGCAACTGGTTTTCCAGGAGATCGGCTGCCTGAGCTGGCTTGCTGCGCTGTCACATCAACAGCAGCGCTGGCTCGAGGGAGGCACCGAAATGATGTGGCTGGCATTAGGAGGGTGGGGATGTGACAAATCTACATCGGCTTGAATTGCCATGAAACTCAACGTGTAGCAGCTAGCCCCAAATCAGATTGGACCTACGCCCATGTTGGTTACCCAGACCACAACCACAAATATTCATAAGCCAGCACTACCCTCAGGGTTAGGAATTTCTTGCCTGTTAGTTTCCTCTCAATGATGACCCCATCTTAGCGCTGCCACAAACATCGCTATGGTCAGAGATGTGATCGTCACAGAAATAAAAGACAGGCACTGTTACTATGGGCAAGTTCCCTATCCTGCTTCTCTGAGCAACAGCACAAATGCACAAATTAGCAGACACTGAAGGCTGGACAGACCTTCTCCTTTTGGCAGCAAGACTGAATAAAGCCACTTTAAAATCTATGTTTAGCTACATATGATATTCACTTACAAGACCAGAAGGAAGTATCATAACAACCTACCTAGATAGAAGATAATTACTCTGTAGTCAAACAAATGTGTTCTCAAAAAGAAAAATTCATGTCTTGATGAGGTCATATCATATAAAAACTTGCTCCACTGATTGTCTAGCCTTTGAGATAAAAAAGTGCTGGCTATCTGCCACTTCCAAGCACTGGACCTTGCATTACATTTGCTGAGCTGAAAGTTCTGTCCTTCAAATTTGAGCAAGTCACCCTCTAATCTTCCCTTTATCCTCTCAATCCTCTCACTATCAGCCTAATTTTCTACTTTTATCATCAGTTTCATCACTTTTCCTGAGATTTCTTGAGTTTAACAAAATCATTGCTCAATTGGGGAAGCCAGAATTGAACAGATTCTTGTGATAGCTCTTGTTCCAGGTAAAATGTCCTCTTTATGGGAACATTTTACACTTACCATTACACTATGGTAAAATAGCCAAATAGTCTTAATGATAAGTATTTTTCAGAGTAAGTGTTTCAAGAGAAGTCTGTATTAAAAGAAGTCCCTTAATGTGGCTTTGCTTGTTCATTCCTCGACACAACAGCTTTACATTTGATTTATTGAAATAATAGTAGCTCTCTCTCGATCTTAATAGAAAGAGACAGACTAAGGAAATGGCCTATTGCTCATGTGCTTCGAGGTGTTCCAGTAACCATCCATCCTGCAGTCCTGCCAGTATAATAAGGGGGCTGTCCACCCAGACCAGCAGCAACACACCCAGAATCAGATGTTTCAAGGAAAAGTGCAAATGGCAGGAACAAAGAAATCTTTTCTACTGATGATTTCTTGTTATCTCTAAAACCTATAGACAGCCTTGAGCCTTCAGATGCAACATTCTCTACACATAAGTTAAGACAACGATGGATATTTTTTGTATCTCTATATATTTATGAAGTTCTCAGTCATAGAATTACATTCAGGGCCATTCCATTCCTTTCAGTTAGTCCCTGTGAAGTATGTTCCCCTGCTAAGTCATACCTTGTGTACGAAAGCATTTACTGTCATGTTTTTCTCCATGTCCTGCCTTTCTATTTTACTGACTCGCTCTTGTTCTAAGACAGAGACAGGTCCTGCCTCTCTAGAATTCCCATTTTCACAAGGGAGCTCTTCAGCACAGCTCTGCTAATACTAACAAGAGCCTCTGTTTCCATTTAAATGTCTTTTGACAAGACATGCAGTGTTGCCGCCCTAAGGAAGAATTCCTTTTCTTCGAATTGCTGAGAAAGTTACATAATAAGACTTATAAATTGGTCTGAAGGTGCAAAGAAGTATTTTTGTAACATGGTAAAATTGAAAATTACTGACCTCTCAAGTATTTAAAACATGTCAGCTTACACTATTTTTATCCTTTTTTGACGGAAATTATTGAGAATTATGCTCACATAAGTAGACACAGCATTAGTATCCACGATGATGTAAGCTTTGATGTACTGAGTTCTACACAGCTCTAAACAGGAGAAGCAAAGCTTACAAAATTGCCACGAGTAGAAAGCTAAAAGGAAAAGTCAGAAAGCCATTAGCAGGAAGTCAGCAGATGCATATTTTAACTTACCGAACAAGCGCTGATGGAAGAGAAATTTTCCAGCTATCAGTCCTGTGAGAATGGCAAGCAGCCACAGAAACACCTTCAAAAATCTCCAGCCTCCTCCTTCAGGGTATTTATTTGTTACAAAGGAGAAACAATTACCAACAACAATAACATTGGCTTCTGTCTGGCTGTGAGATACTGGGTCCTCAGCAAATATTAAGAAGTTAAAGAAGATCACTAAGTAAGCCACAACTAAGCGAGACCACGGGTGCTGGAAGTAGTAGCGGAAGTCTTTATCCATCCTCAGATACTGAAGAACTGGTTTTTGCCTGTATGTAAAGACACAAATGCATAATGTTATATGTATTCCAATTTCTCAGAGCTTAGGAGAGATCTGCACATTACAAAAATCAAATCATTGCAACCCTGTCATGAGTAATTTTAACACTTTAGACTTGACTAGTAATGAAAGTTTCAGTCAAAATATATTGTTAGATCCAGGTAGAGAAAAACTGAAATTTCTCCCCATTACAATGTAAAAACAACAAACAAATGCATATACGTTACAGCACAGGATTTTTAGTCTCAAATATACTATTGCTTTCATGATTCCTCCATAATGGGGCATGAAAAGAATGGAATGGATATAAAAACATGGCAGGCTACACAAAATCCAGGCCACCTTTCCACACAAAAAATACAATATAGATTTCACAAAGGTTCATGCTAAGCCCAAACAGAATCTTTCTCCTTGTACGAGAAGGATGGAACCAGCCCGTAAGTCCAATGAGGTCTTCTACTGGAAGCTTAAAAGCATATAACCCAGAAACATCAGAAACTTCTGTTCATATAAAGGAAGAACATGTCGGAAAAGGTTCTAGAATCAATTATTTCAAGTTAGGTAAGTCTGTATAAATCTTTTCATTGACTTCAGGGAGTACACCTATAGCTAAGCATATTTTCAAAACTATAAAATAAGACAGCCCTGAAAATGGACTGTCCTGTATGAATACAAAAATTGTATTTTGAAACCTGCCTAGTTATTAAGTACTGCTAAGGAAAAATGCAACCGTGCATTGTCAACATTTCAGTTGTTTGCCATTTGATTTCTTTTTCTTTTATTCACAACCAGTTAGTTGTTTCATCCTCTTGAACCACTTTGCATGCACAAAGATACAAGGCCTTTGTGTCGTGGAACACCGCAATTATTCAAGCGACACAGACTGTAGGAAGAAAAAATGTGTCTAGTAATATTGCTTGTTTATTACAGCACGATACTTGAAGGATACAGTGACAAATTTTCGCAAATGTCATATGCCCTGAAGCAAAAAACAAAACAAACAAACAAAAACCACCCCACAACAGACCTAAACCCCTAGATCAATTACTCATCCCTTCTTGGACTTCTAACTTAGGACTTGCAAACTTAGAAATCGCATGAATTTCAATGTCTCCCTTTAGTTAGTCCCTCCAAAATGATTTAACTCTATAATCTGATTTATATTAGTAAAATTGCAAGGAATCCTGTACCTATTAAATGAAAAGGATAAAAGAACCTCTCAGCAGACTCAGACAATGCATTCAATAAATAATAGAAAGGAATAATGTCCTATTATGCATAAATTACATGTGAAGAAGAAAAAAAATACCACATTACAGAGTTAAAAAGTAGGCACAAGGAAGTGTCAGTCCTTCAAAAACTTTATGAAAAAAGTGATTTAAAGTAAGGGTCGTTGCCTATGAAAATACTGCTCTGGGGACATCAAACTGTCTTTAGAGCCATAACAATGCCCAAAGCTATTTCTTGTTCTCCTTTCTTTCTGTTACCGGTTAGAAAAGTTTGGGTATTTCCTTATGTGCATGAAACATCTTAAAGCCCGCATAGGGCTGGAGATAAACAACTACATGTCCTGGTATTTTTGACAGCTGCCGGATACCCGAGAGTTATCAGACACCCAGCTGAGACTCGGCTCCCTAGGAAGGGTTTTATGGCATCAGAAGCCAATATTAGCAATAGCAGCAGTGCCAAATCCCTAACAAAAATCCTGCTCCTACCTACCCCAACGCCAAAAACGCGGGTGCCAAGAGCGCCACGGAGCACACTCCCATCGCAACCTGTTAAATCGACCCATTTCCCCCCGCCGCCGGCGCGGGGCCGGGGACACGCGGCCGCTTG
>VZRL01003795.1:799681-813775 GCA_013397895.1 Origma solitaria | reverse complement strand
GGCGCCGCTGCGGCAGGGTCCCGACGCCCCCGGCGCCCGTGCCCGTCCGCGCCCGCCCCTCCCCCGGAGCCCCCAGCAGGGACCCGAAACGCGCGCGGTGTGCCCGCTGGGGTCTTTATTCACCCCGGGAAAGGCTGGCCTGGGAGCCGAGGGGGCTTATGCCGCCGGCGAGGTGAACGAAACCCGAGCAGCGCTCAATTCCCACCGGTCAGACTCCAGTATTATGCAAATTTACAAACGGGGAAATAGGAGGTCAAATCTGGAGATGTATTAGCCCAAATCAAAAGCACGGGGCTGGCAATAACAGCCAGATCACTCAGGACGAGTTAGGAAAACACTCATAATTTGGGAGGGGAGGGAGGTCTAGATCCAATTTACTTACTTGGGAAGGGGATATGCTGAGGCCACGGCCAGTCTCCAGGGTGCACACACAGTCTGTACGGTCACTGTGTCGGGCAAAATGCCTCTGTGCAGCCTGCCAGAGTTGTTGACATTGCACTTCAGCCGAATTGTCAACCAAAGCCTTTTAATGTGGGATGTGGTCCCTAGTGTCAGTGTGCTGGTATTGCTGACATCCCAGGAAAACGTTTACAGGATGCTCTTAGCATTACATTATCACTGGGTTTTAATGCAGTATATACTAGTTCTGGTCATTGCTGAAGATAGATAAAACAAACTTGAAGTTGCTAGACAGCCTCAATATATTGTTGGGAAAAGTGACTCCTTTGGAGCAAGTATCAGAAATTTGGCATCAGACATCTGGCTGCTTCAGGCCAAGGTAGACAGGAATGTGGCTGAGATCCACTGAGGAATGTGGAAGGGTCTTTAGAAGAGACATGTTGCAAAAGACCAGCACCACCAGAACAAGCAGCAGATGAAGGCTTCTGTACTTCTGGCAATAAAGAAGTATTATGTATTTTTGTAAATAAACATAACTGTTATTGAAGGTATCTAACATAATCACATTATCTTCCTCAGTGGAATAATCTGAGAGCCTCAATTTTATGTAGAAAGATGCAGTATTCAGTATTTCACACTAACACAGCCCAAGCTGTCTTCACAGTAAAAAGAAAATTCAAATATTCATAGATGAAAAATCATGATGTGCAATGTGAGAGTACAGAAATACAGTGAAAAGCATTGCCTGTTCATGCAACAGTTCTGTGTGTCTACTGCCATGCTTGCAGAACTCTGTCCCCTTATGTTCAACTAATGAGAATCCACAGAGGGAGGCAGCACGCACTACAAAGAGATCACACTCTTCATGCACCTACACACCAAAAAATATTCTCTTCAGCTCAGATTGAAACTCATTCTACACTACAAAGCATCCATGAACATTTTTCCAGATAGTAAATCAGTGAGTAAGTTTTTGAAATCACTAAGTTAATTGAATGAAAATCGTTTCCTTTTCTATTAAAGTAACCAAAAGCATAAGTGCACCATGTATCTCCCCCAAATTTTCATGTTACATTTGCTGTCTTAACAGGAAGCTAATATATTTTTTTAAAGTTTTGTGTTTCACTCCTATATAAAAAAGATGGATTGCTCCTATTTCTTCTTTTTAATCAAGCAATCAAGATTTACTTGATGAAATACGTACCCGAATAGCAACAATTAACAAATTATCTCAGTAGACAAGACTAATCAGGCCCGCTCACTGAAAAGCCAGGGACTGCCTGCAACAGAAGAATATAAACAAACTCTTACCTACAAAACTGTCAGCAAATGAAAAAGCCAGCAGTAAAAACAGTAAGTTGAACCTAAAAAGCAGGATGAATCAGGACAATGAGTCATCTTGAAATGTTAGTTTTGACACTTGTGAATGGAACTATTCTATCAGCACTCCTACTACAAAATAGCACTTGTGTAAAGGCTATCGTTTTACACTCAGTTTCCAGCAGAGCTCTGAGTATTGAACTAACCGTATATTGATACTACTAATTGATACTACAGTATCCATTTCTGTAGAGTCATTTTACACTCAGATATGAGGAATCAGGCTTCTGCACATTAGTCTGTAACTGGAAAGTTCTCTTACAAGACTCTGCTGCCTCAGATGAATCTGTCTGGTGCAGGAACATGTACCAAGCTACAGTGTGTTCCAAAATAATGATGCTGCACTAACACAGATTTCTTTGCTTTTCTATGTCAAAGCAAAAGTGCTAGTTTTGTCAGTGAAAAAGCTGCAGGTTCAAACTAAAAAGACTGATGTAATCACTCTATTAAGACAACAAATCCAGTGTATCCAGGACTTAGAAGTAGCTCTGGAGCTTGGAAAAATTGCTACAACTTCATCTGATAAAGATGACTTCTCTGATATCAGATGTTGTCTGTGCTGACTATGTGCTTGGCTGCCTGACCCACAAACCTGTGGGTTACTGAACACCCATGAAATTTCGCAGTCACAACATAGCTGAGGCTGGAAGGGATGTCTGGAGATCCTTTTGGCTGGCCTTCTGCTCAGAGCATGGTTGTGTCATGTTGGATATCCCAGGATACCCAGGGTTGTGTACTTCACAAGCCCTCAAGGCAACCTGTTCCAACATTCTTCCACCCCCCATTAAATAGTGTTTGTCATAAATTATATGAGAGTTCTCATATTTCTGTTTGTGCCCATTGCCTCTTGTCCCTCACTGGACAGCACTAGGAGTCTGGCTTCATCTTTACTCCTCCTATCAGGCTTTTAGACACATCAGTAAGATCCTCTCCCTTGAGCTTCGTGTTCTCAAGATTAAACAGTCCCAGCTTTCTCATCCTGTCCTCCTTCTCCTTTCATCTGTGGTTGCACAAATGCCTATTCCCTGGCTTGCTTCTCATTGAAAGTGCTTAATTCCCTCAAACCTCAAACCCCCATTACTCAGAGATTGTGCTCTTAATGTATTTTTCTTCCATCCTGCTGTTGTGGGTTGACCATATCCAGCTGCTAGCTCACTTCCCCCCACCTCCTTCCCCAGTGGAACAGGGAGAAAAAGAAAGAAAACCAGTCGTTCAACATAAAGATGGCTAAGNTGATAATTACAAAATATAAAAAGTAAGGATTTAAAAAAAATATGCTAAGGCAACCACTCACCAAAGCCCACAAGCAGACCATCAGTCTCTGATAAACAGCTTTGAAAACAACCCCTATCTCACCCTTTTCCTCTACTCAGTTTTAGTGGTGGGCATGATGTTACATATTATATGGGGTCAGCTGTCCTAGCTCTGTCCTCTCCCAAATTCATGCCTACTTGGTGGTATGGGAGCATGGGCAGAAGGGGAAAGAGAGACAGCTCTGATCCTGTGCAAGCACTGCTGAGCAATAGCCCAAACATTGGCATGTTTTCAACACTGTTTTAGTCACAAACACAAAACACAGCACAATTTCACTGCTACGAAGAAAGTCAACTTAATTCTGGGCCAGGTCCAGCACACCTGTAAAAAACATCCTTGAAACAGAAGACTCCTCCCTTCAGAATTCCACAGTCATGGATACAGCAACCTGCCTCAGCTATACCACTTCAGATTACCCCTTATCTGCATCCCCAACTCTTTTCTTAACATCTTCTAAAGGAAGAGAAAGCAGCACAATAAAACATGAAACAAATGGGGGAGAAGAAAAGCCCAAAAGCTGGCAACAGTTAGCATATAACTGAAGAGCTAAACAGTTCAAGAACTTAGAATGGAGAAAAGGTAAATAGATATAATCCATGGAAATCAACAATGTTAAGCTCTTCAGAGACAACAGTATTTCAAATACTAGTACTGCTTTATAACTAGATATAAAAAATAGAACTGTGTTAAAGAATGTGGAACAGCAGAAATGTTTCGACTGCATATTTGGAAAACATAAACAGTAACAGTGTTTACACATTACATAACATGAAACACTTTCCATTAAATCAATAATATGAAAGGATAGTAAACTGCAAGAACTAAAATTAAACATTTATTTTTAAATGGCAGACTGAAGAATTATTATAAAAATAAATGAAAGAACATGATAGACAGCAATGTTAATAATTAAGTTTTTTTCCTAACTTCTGAAGTGCTGAGGAAATTTCACAGAAGCAGAAGAAAGTTAATGTAACAAGTGAAAGGGAGAAAAACACACACACATGCATACCCACATTAAGGAAAAAAAAGTGAAAAAACCATTCGGATATAGATTTTAACAAATATAAATGATGCTCTAGCTAAAAATGTTAGTGGAATCTTGAGATATGGGTGATTAATAAGTACTTTTTGATCCTTGTCAAGCAGGTTTTAGATAACTAAGAGGAAGATAGGGATGGTTTCATCATTGTTGATAGGTTAAATAACAAAAATAAAATTTTGAGAAGAATTTAATACATGTATCTAATTTTACAATACCAGTGGAACTTGGAACAAAAAAGCAGTAGGAGAACCAGAACTTTACACGACCTTTTACTTATTGTCAAGCAGAACTTCAGTACTGGAGTCAAATGATATAGGACTTACCAAAAATAAAACAGAAGTTGTACTGACAGTTGTACTGACAAGATGGGAGTCCCATGACAAACCTTACACTTGAATGAAGTACTTACTTCTGTTCATCCACACCAAGTTTATTCCAAGTAAGCATGATTCTACTTCAAATAATCCATACTGGTTTCAAACAGACAGGCAATACACACCTAGCCTAGATGAAATCATTAAAGAAGAAGGGAGTGAGGGGAATTTACACCACTCATTAAATACCTTTAAGTGCATCTGTGGGCCATATGGATGCCTTCAGCAAATAGAACAACTACATGTTATAGTTGTAGAAAAAAAAGGAATAAGCAGCTTGCAGCTACTCTGATAGTTCAGAGTATGGAAATAGAGAAAACACAAATTAAGAAAAAGTGAAAACTGAGTTCAGCTTCATACAGACACTTTTTAACCACACTGTCCAAGTTGGTTGCAATGATAAAAGAAGACTTCAGAAAAACAGAACTAAGCTGGAAGACGAAAGGTCAGAAAAATAGTAAGTGGCAACATAAGGTCTTTCAAGAAAGAAAATATGCTCTAATATTGCTGAACCTTTGATTCACAGACCATTTGGTGGATAAGGACTTTGCTGGGTGGTGGTACTCAAAGAGTTGTGGTCAATGGCTCCATGTCTAAACAGAGACCAGTGATGAGGGACCCCTCAGGGGTCAGTAGTGGGACAGGTGATGTTTAACATCATTGTTGGTGACATAGGATTGAATGCACATCAGCAAGTTTGCCAAGGATATCAATCTGTGTGTTGTGGTTGATACACTGGAGGGAAGAGATGACATCCCAGAAGAACCTTATCAGGCTGAAGAGCTGGGCCTGTGCACACCTCATGAAGTTCAACAAGGCCAAGTGCAAAGTCCTGCACGTGGGTCAGGGTAATCCCAAACAGAAGTGCAGGCTGGGCAGAGAATGGATTGAGAGGTGCCCTGGGAACAAACACAGATGTTGGTGGACAAGAAGCTCAACATGACGTGGCAACGTGCACTCACAGCCCAGAAGGCCAAAAGCATCCTAGGCATTAGTATCCTACACTAAAAGTAGATGGGCAGCAGGGCAAGGGAGGGTATTCCCCTCCTTTACTCCAATATCAAGAGACACCACCTGGACTACTGTGTATTATGCTGGGGCCCTTAACACAGAAAGGACATGGACCTCCTGGAGAGAGTACAGAGAAAGGCCAGGAAGATGATGGGCTAGAACACCTCACCTATGAAGACAGGTTGAGAGGGTGGGAGCTGTTCAGCCTAGAGATTTATCCAATACTAAATACTTGAAGGTTTATTCAATACTAAAGAAAAATTTGATTAAAAATAATGAGGGGCAATTTCTTAACTGCATGATAAAACACGTGACAAAAAAAAAAGTCCTGCTTCCAACATACTGTATTTCATGATGCTCTTCTAAAGTGCAATGAACAACTGTACTGTGTATAATTGCAGTATAAAAATGCATTGCCTCTGTAAAAACAAAATAAATCTGAAGGCTTTACTGTGTTGTCATATTATTTCACTGCATCTTGGTCCTGTTTCTGTTAGAACAAAAATAGGTGTAGCATGACACAAAACTTTGCATCTTGAGAGAAGTACTTTTTGCATCTTGACAGAAGTATGCTTTTAAGCTCAAGCATAGTGTGATAACTCAAAAAATTAAATTACTTTATTTTCAAATCCCTGCATACCTGAAATTGGAGTATGCTATATGTTACGATAAAAGGACTCTGTGACCTGATCATACACTGCCATATACAACTGACCAAAAAGGCGGAACAGAAATGCAGCCAGGGCAGGGAATGCTTTGAGGCACTGGCTGCTGCATTGGGTGTCTCGACAGAGGCTGTGGCAAACCAGATGCTGCACTAATATACATGAAGAGAAAATCTGTCATTACCAAAGCAGACCCTTACGGGTGTCCCATGCAAACCACAGCTTGTCCAAGCAGTGGATCAAATACAGGAGAGAGTACAAGTGACCTAGGCTTGCTAACATATTCAGTATGAGTGTCCAAATGGTAGCACTTGGTGAATCAGAACTATAATCTCACTGAAAATAATCAAGTGTGCCAATATTAAACATGAGAAATCTAATCATAGTCTGAAGATAGTTAATAGGAGAATCATATACACACTGCTATGCCTAGAGAGTCAAGGTTTTGCTGTCAGATTTTTAGTTTTGAACAAGTGACAAGAAGATCAGGTTTTGTGACCTTTCTTTAAAGCTTTTTCTTGTCCTTATAGGGACATGCAATATCTATTATGCAAATAGAATTTTTTTCAATGACTGAAGAATAGCCTCTGGTAAATGCCTGCTATTTTTATCTCATGCTAATGCATTGTGAAAAAGCATAGTTATGAAAAAAAATTACAGTGATAAATGTAATCATTTATTTAGCAGCTGGAAATCTATTGAAAATGGACAGGCACTTTGAATAAATGCCTGAGAGAACAAGTAAGAATGCACAGTGCAGTCAAAATATCCTTTGTTTTTTCATTGAATTTCCTTCCATTTTTACGAGCAGTGAGTGCAAATGTAGAATCTTTCAGAACAAAAATGAAGTACTGGAGACAATCAGCTTATGCTGAGACATAGCATCCATCTGAGTTTGTGTGTGCCTGTGAGGGTCTTATTCTGCTGGGAATTAAGTGCAAGGAGCTGAGCACTAACAAAGCAGTCTAAAGTGCTAGAAGGGAACAATGCAGCTACTTCAGGTTTCACTGCAATTCTTTCCCCTACTCTTCTTCCACATTTCTATTTAAACACTAAACACTGCAGACTAATGATCTATGTTAGAGTTTTATTCTGCCACATCTCAGAAATGTTTTCCACAAACAACTAGTAATATAATCCCTAACAGACCTCATGGAACTCTTTTGGGATAAAACTTCCCATGTTTTTTTGCTAATATTTTTATGTAGTAATTTATGGGTAGAAACTGGATGTCACTTGTAAATGACTCTGGAGAAAAGCCTGTCCAACTGAATTCTTCTCCTGCAAGCAGGACCCCACAACTAGAAGGAATCCTTTTTCCCAGGTCTTCCCATTCTTTTGCCCCAACTTAGACCTCTCTCAGAAGGTCTTAGCTGTCCTCATGATGCCTACATCAAAAAGTGGAATTATCTAACAACATTTCTTATTTTCTTTGGAAATTTGGATAAGACCATAAAGCAGCAATAAGAAGCATACAAGAGGTAGTAGATGCCCCATTCCTGGCAACATTCAAGGTCAGGCTGGATGGGGGTCTGAGCAACCTGGTGTAGTTGAGGATGTTTCTGCTCATTGCAGTGGGTTGAACTAGATGACCTTAAAGGTCCCTTCCAACCCAAAATACTCTCTGATTCTGTGATCTATTACATCATGGCCCTACATACCATGGAGAAACAGGCAGGAATCTGTGATCCCAGGCTCGGCAAAATGTCAAAGAACATATAAGACAAATGACCACAACTTTGAAATATTGATACTCTTAGTCTACAAAGTAAAAAGTCTCAGCAAGGTACAGAGACTCTGCAACACTGATTAAGAGAGGAAGTGACTTAGAACTTTGTCTTCAGCAAAGTGCAAACAATGCCTTGGCCAGAGCTGTGCTTGCTTCCTGTGGAATTAGTTTGTACTAACTGTACCTTTTCAAGAGAGGAACTGCCATCCCTCTAGTAATGGAAAACAAGATAAACAATTGCACATAATCAGCATAGTGCTGGTGTTTGAGCTGATACTATTTTACGATGACTCAATGCACTCATCTAAAGTAAATATTAAAAGAGAGTGGAAATGGGTATGAAAGGAATGTTGCCCAGCATCTCTCTTCTGAATTCACCAGGAAAATTACTGGATCCATGCTAGTGCTGCATCAGTGTATTATCGTAGATCATCTGTCACTAAAAACAGTTCACATACTCCCTACTAGTAGAGTCCTGTCTGTTCCAAAGTCAGTGAGAGAATTCTTAATGATTTCAGTATGGTCATTATATCCTCCATGTAATGTTAGGAAAAACAGAAGTATAATCTCCAATTTTTGTTATATGCATTTTCACCTAATCATTGTATATGCCTTGGTATTATTTTTTTCAATATTTGTAATAACAGAAGCATTTGAGTAAGGAAATCTTTGATGAAATTACTACTTTCCAGAGTACTCAAGGCTACCTACCAGCTCATTAGATCATGAAAACTTCAAATACTGCTCTATGTTTAGACATGACTACTGGCCAGACAAGCCACCCCTGCAGGAGATAATTAACAATCTTGGCAGATAAGATCTAGTCTAAACCTAGACTGTATTGTGTTTGATGGCTCTCTGCCAGAACTCACTAGCTTTCTAAAAGGGGTCGTTCTCCAGACACCATGTGTCGGGCTGTCAGTATGATCACCCAGATGGAACTGAAACAGTCCCAAGCATATTTTCTTTGTCACCAAGAAATAGCTAGCAAATCCAACAGAATGGAAGGTAGACTAGTCCTAATTGACAAGAAAACGTACAAGGAGAGGCTGCTGGAAGACATAGCCAATCTCTTAAAAAATAAATGGATATTATAAAATTTTTTTCTACCTTGAGTCCCAGATAAAAGTTTTACATGAATGCAAAGAGTACCTCATGTTTGTCTTGGAGTTTTTCCCAATACAAGATCTCAATTTTTAATATAAGTGTTATTTTTAAAGTGAAGCTTCTATTTGGTGGCAGGAAGACTGACTTCATTCCTGTTGAATGAAAATAGCAATATGGCTTCAGTTACTGCTTTGTTATATCATCTTTGATTTGAGCTACAGCAATGTAATATACCTTGCTACAAATAATTAGTACATCTCTAGCCACTAGCCCTACTAGAGTACATCATGTCCTGCTCATGTTTTCTGTGCAGTCTTCTAGATTCCAGTCAAATTTGAAATCTTGGCATTTATGGTCAGGCGTATGATGGTCTGGGAAGTAGGCACATATTCACTAGCTTGGTCCTGATAGCTCAAAGTTTAAATTGTGACTTATAAATCTCCTCCAAAGGCCTGAGAGAGCTACCCAGGTCTCGAACAAAGGTTTTTTTTTCCTTTTTCTGACCCAAGAATCACTTTGAACATCACGTAAGAAGATTCCTAAACATACTAGGAAAATTCTTGGAACATGTCATCAATAACTAACAAGCAAACTTAAGTTTTAAGTAATGAAAATAATTTTTCCCATTGGAGAAAAAGGGCAGAATAGAGAACTGCAGAGATACCAGTCTTAGTTTAATGCACTTCAGAAATGCATTCAAATAACATCAGATGGAGACAGAAAAGAAAATCTGAAGAGTGGCAAAAAGGATGACTGGATCACAAGTCATTTTGCACAGTGATTTTGTAGTAGTATTTATATGTTAGTTAATCACTACTACAAGGGGAAGTATTTGAAAGAACTAACAACATTTGAGAAATGTCATCGTTTAAAAATCACTGAGAGCATGAAACAATTTGATCATGATACTGTCCATTATGCTGTGCATGGAGAATGTAGAGATGCCATGTCTAGTGTTTATCTACAGGTTTACCACATCAGCAGAAGGACTAGCAGAATCAACTCCTTAATAGTGTCTGGAAGTACTTAACAGAAGAGAAAGAGGTAAGAAAGATAAGAAGTCCCACCAATTGTGCTTCTTTTCAATTTATTTCACAGGACATCTGCACCTTATTATCAAAATATACCAAAACGTGACAAAATCCAATTGTCTACAACCTTTAGGACAGCAAAACTTATGGCTACAGATTTGTTTTCATCTATGGCAGTGGCTGGGAAAACCCCAGTGCCACAATCTTGGCTATTTACTATATTGCAATTCAATTTAAAATAGTTGTCTATCTAGCACGTTCCTAGATAGGCCACCCACAGAAATCGCCTACTGTGTCAGCTGTTTAAGGAGCCAGAAAGAAAAGCCCCTCAGATTACACATATTAAGAGACAGGAGTTAGATGGTTTATTTGCTCATTTACAAGAAAAGAACAGAAATGCCTCACAGCCTCAGAGCATAAAGAGATGAAGAGATATATTCTTACTGCTATAAAGACTTACGGATGAACATGAGCTGAGAGCTGTCCACACTGTACTGAAAACCACTTGCCATGGTTTTGCAAGAGAGCAATGAGTTCTTACAGAAATAATTCTTAATAGCAGACTATCCATAAGCTTTGTTCATCATGAAGAAATACCTTTTTATTTGATTTGAACATAGGTTGATTAGAGCTACATATAGTGAGACTTACAAACAGGCAACATTGGCATGCTCAAAAATCAAAGTCTATTTGCTAGGAACACCTTTCACATTATTCTCAAAACTAAAAGCAAATTTGTTTCTAGGAGTGGTGTGATTTCTAATTTCTTTGTTTAACTACCTATGAGTGCATTGGAATGGAGATAACTAGCAGGAAACAGAGTTGAAGAAATGAAGTTTTCACATATTTCTGAAGGAAGTAGTTGATATTCATTTTTACTCTATTAGAAGAAATTTCACCTTGCTGATGGACTCTTTCATACTTTAGTTATCTTAAAATATGGTTAGTTTTGTAGACCATGCTGATGGGGGAAAAGCATAATCTAAACAGAAGTTTTGAAGAGTATCAGGATAGACATCTACAGGCAATGGGGTTCCACAGCAAGAAACTGAAATTATAATACTGCCCAGTAAAAAGAAAGGGTTTTACACTTCCATTGTTGGAAATGTGTTTAATGTTTTAAGTGTCACCTCAAGATAGGTACAGAATGCGGTAATATAAACTGTACGTAAAAAAGTACATGCGTTTCCATTTTCAGGTGGACAATTACAGTCAAATCTGGGACATGCCTTCCTGGCAACATCACAACAGGAGACAATGATTGCACACCATTACACAACTATGAACAGAGTGAACTGATGATTCCACAGAGTTTATAAACACTGCATTTAATAAAGTAGCATGACTATTTGAATAAAACACTGTTAAATCAATGAAGAAGTAAATGTACAGGAAAAGGCAACAAAGACACTGAAATCAAGACCCAGAAGTCACACAAAAAATACTGCACCAATGTCTATTACAAGTATTTCCTTTTTTAAAATGTAATTTATTATTCAGTTAAAGAAATCTTATTAAAATGTGGGAAACTGCAATATGCTGTGTCTACCAAAACAGTTGCCTTAATTAGATATAAAATCTACTGTAAAAAAACTATTCAAGTTCAAGGAAGAAATTATATGCAATAAAAAGAAGAAAAGTTACTTAGTGCATAGGCTAACATACAAACCTCCCTATTTTTGTTCAGACACTCTTTATGATTTGGATAAGAGTTTAATGATTAAAAGCAGTTTAGTAAGAATCTGAAGGACACATAAATTCAGAAGTTTGGGAATTTTCATTAGATACAAAATCCCAACTTCCTTGTGCTAGTTTCTGTGCAACATTTCTTTGTCACACATCAATCACTGTAATATCGGAAAATATTTGTGATATTGAGATTTTAAAGAAAATACATTTGATTTTCTGTTTGTCTTTTTCCAAAAAGGTGCTACAAAATGCCAATGTGTGCTAGTCTTGTTTCATATAAAATTGATGCTAAGTTCACATTTCTGCACTTTAGAGCCCTAAGATTGGTGAGAGTTGAAGTGATGTGACCTGAGACAAACAAAATTATCTGAATAAATTGACAGATGTTATACCACTCTGATATTTCCAGTCTAGGCATGGACTTCCACTGAAAAAAAGAGTTCCACAATCTTAGCTACGCATCCTTGTTACCACAGTGTGACAACAGTAATGCTCCTGGGGACACATGACTAACTGGAGCAGGGAACTGATCTGTGGTTTAAGGACATGTCTATCAAGGAAAACTTTTTCCCTCATACATTTTCAGGCAACTCTGTCCTTTACAAGCACTAACACCAAAACAGGGAAAACCCAAGAATTTAGAAACTGTGGCAAGCTTGGGCTCAAATAATTTAAAGTAATTGTGATAAAACCACATCTTTGGTTGCCACTCTTGTTAGATCTCTAGTACTCCTTTCCTCCTGAAAAAGCTCTTCTCCAAGAGCTTGCACCTCTTTTTTTTTTTCTTTTCTTTTTTTTTTTTTTTTTTTTTAAACAATCCTGGTGCTCCTGGAGGCTTACAATAAAGGAACAAGAGCTGACTTCTGAATACCTGGTAGGCACTGCCTGTCTCTTATTTTCTGCTTTCACATAATTTTTTTCCCTGTTTCTTTCAGCCTCCTTGCTAAAAGAAAGAAAAACTGCAGCCTCTCTGTTTCCCAACTGCTGTTAGTCCCAGCTCATTAGCTGGTGATGTGTCTCCACAGCGACTTTGTATTTGCTGGACTAGCATTACACAGCTCACAGTTCACATAACAGTTACAGTGCTGTTTCACAATTCCCAAATAGGACACTAAATCTCACATGTTCTTTAAACTGGGGATCTGACAAAGCACAGGCACCCACATTTATCAACACAGTTGACTTCAGAAATTCCTGAGCTGCAGCACTCTGGAGGCTGGGAAGGTGAACCAGGGAAGGATTACCATGTGCTTGCCTTCCTCTTCAAGTCTTGCAGGTCCATTGGGCTGGGTGTTTGATATGCCCTATTACAGCACTTACTGTGTTCTCTAGTTGAATAGTGCCCCATAAAACCTGCTAACTCCCAGCAACCTGAAGGAATCATCAGCATTAATGCCTACAGCATGCACAATTTGCCTGTGGAGTCTTAATCCAGATCACAGCACAGATTAAAAATGCTGACTACATGACAATTAAGTGATTTTTAATGAAGATATAGTACCCATCTTTTTGTTGTTAAGAGGATGGGGCTTCTCAACCCATAGACAATTAAGCCTGCCAAAGAACTAGCAAAAGCAAACCTTCAGAGCATGCTTAAATTAATGATGCAAGACTCTTCTTCGCTGGAAACTTTGAAAGAAAAAGCTGAGGGAAACTGTACCAACACAGACTGAAAAGGCACGAAGAAGTCCTTGGCCGTGTGGATAGGGTTCTGAGAAGGAGATACGTTCTTTGCCTGGATCCTTGCCCTGCTGAGACAGACGAGGGGTTCAATCACCGGACCCACAGGGAAAGAGAAGAAATCCTCACTGCTTCTGTTGATGCAGTGCCACCATGTACCAAATACTGCAAAATTAACAGAGAAAGACTGCCTTGTCGGGGAAAGGGCTTGAGCTGAGAGAGCCCTGGGTCTGGGCTCTGTTCTCTGATTTGTGGGCTTTGTCAGGGGCTGTTTAATCCGAAATGTACAGTACACGCAGGCAGCCTGCTGTCACACACACCTGATGGCTCCTTGCCTGATGTCCCAAGCAAGAGCGACAGGTGTCCACCACGGACTTCTACAGATCAACTAAATTCACCTTAGTTATTTTTCGGTACTTCGATTAACAAGCAACCCGGGCCGGGGTGCACGTGTCCCTTCCTGCCAGGCAGGATGCCCGCAGGCTTTGCGCCGGCGATGCCCGCGGCGGGTCACGCTGCAGGCTTTGGGACGGCGGCTGACGGGGGCGACAGAAAGGAGAGGGAGGGAGAGTAATGGGAACGGGAGACGCCAGGGCCGCGCCCCGTGCCCGTTCAGCAGCACCGAGGGGAGGCGCAGGGGGCGCGGGCAGGGCGGTGCCCGAGGCTGGGC
>VZRL01003795.1:764061-799382 GCA_013397895.1 Origma solitaria | reverse complement strand
GGCCCTTCCCGGCGGGACCTTTCCCATCGCTGCGCTCTTTGTTCGCTGCCGGAGGAGCCCGTCCTTCGCGCCGCGGGCTGGCGGCGGGGCGAGCGAGTGGGGAACTGCTTGCTATTTCTGCCCCGCGGCCGCCGCTCCTCGGGGCCGAACCCAGAGCTCCGTCCCCAGTCAGGCGAAGCCTGCAGGGTTTTCCGCCCGGCGAACCGCGCCTGTCCGCCGCGGAGAGGCAGGGAGCCGGCCCGGGGAAAGTGTTCACTGCAGAGCCCCGTGAATGGCGGGGAGGGCCCGCCCGGGCTCAGGTAACTCCCCCAGCGCAGGTTTTCCTGCGGCGGCGGAGTGAGCGTCCAGCCGGGGGCTGTCGCCTGCTCGGGCTCGCCGCAGCGAGTTTGGGATGGCGTGCACAGCACGGGAAATGCCGAGGGTCGCTGCCGTGTCCCTTGAAGCGAGAGCCTTGGGGAGGAGTAGGAGCCCTGGCGTGGGAGAGTCCACTGAAAAGCCCATCACTGGAGGCCACAAAGGGGAGAAGTATGTGAAAGCCTTTTTTTCCCTGTGTTTCCAGGCCTTGAAGGGTGCGAAGAGCAATTAGAAGAAGACAGCGTATTGTTTCGCAGTATTAGCGGGTTCCTCTGAATCACAGAATTGCTAAACAGGGATTATATAGCAGGATTATGGAGGGGTCGAGTTTTACTGTCTGGATTTCTGCAATCTGCCTGTTCGGTGACTAGTACCATGTACTTTGCCTGCACTCTGATATTTATTGTTGAAGGTGACTTTTGTCCCAGCCATGACAGCCCTTAGCTGTTCTTCTATGCCCTTTTTTGTCCATTGGGTGCGTGCGGTCTGCACCCTTTTCCTTCTCTTCTTTTCCTTCCTTTGCATGCCAGCCTTTGGTCTTTTTTGCAGCTTCTTGTTTTAAGTTCTTCAACTCTTCTCAGGCTAGAGGTGCACCTGGAATAGCTTTTTTTTTTTTTTTTTTTTCCCAGTCTGGGGAGACCTGTTAGTAACTCTAATCCCTTGTTCTGGCGATGCTGGAGGGAGGAGCAGAATACTCTGTTGTTTATTGTAAGCAAAAAGAGTGGCTAAGCCTCTTCTGCTGCCCTCCTTCGTGTCTGAGAATCATTTGTCCTTTGAGGAGAGCTGTAGAGAACTCAGCAGCTTTCCTTTAGGAACCTGCCTCAGCAGGCACTAATCAGGAGTCCTGTTTGCAGCAAAGCATCAGCTTCTGCAATTTGGAAGAGAAATAGCTCTATTTGTGCCATTGCTGGCTTCAGCTACAAACAGGCTACTGTCACTCATAAACAATTACAAGATTTGGCAGCGTGGGCTGCTTTTTTCTGGAAACAAAAATGAAGTCATGGGCAAAGTGATATGTACCAGGCAGTTGCTAAAAGGACTGGATTTTTTAAACGGGCCAGTGCAGATAAATACTGTAGGAAGTCACAGAATGCATTAACTGTGGGAAAACACAATTGAATGGGTCCACAATCTTCTAAATAATTTTAAAATAATATTCCCTGTAAAATATTTGTGAAATAAGCCCACATTTTGATTCCGTAGCCTTCTGCTATCAGAAATTTTAAGCAGAAAATAATATCACTGTTGTGAATTTAAAAACTTCTAAGAGGAAAAAACCCCATAGATCACTTGATAGTGAGCTGGTTTCACAAGTGTCTCAAAGTATTTTTTCAGGAATTGTCACAGTTCCGGAACTGGTGTAGGGACTGCTGTCTTGTTTGGTGTGTAGGGTTGAAATGAGAGAATAAGGAACAAAAAGATAATAGATAAGAAGAGGACAAAGAATGTTCTGGGGAAACAAAAGGTCTAGAAAATGGCACAATGTTTGGTTACTCAATGGAATGGTGAGGACCAGCAGAGATGATTAGAAAAGCTAGCAGCAAATTACTGGGCAGGTCTGCGCTGGTTAGTGGGAAGATACCGACTGGGATTGAACTGGTAACCCAGTGCAGTTCAGTTTGTTTAACATGTTCTTTTAGCATGCTGTTTTGGTCTCTCAGGATGGGCCTGGCATCACTTGGGTGGACATAAACGTAAAATGTTTTTAGTATGGGCAGTAAAGTTGCTGGATACCGTCTGTTCACTTGGCCTTAACCTGACTATAAATAATGCATTTTATTTGTTTCCTGGTTTAATGTTTGTTTTCCTGGTGCTATGCGCTATGCTGTGAGACTGCTTAAAGGACCAGCTTGCAATGGGTGTTTTTCAGTAAATCCTTACAACCCTCTGTCTCTGGTATAATTAAACTGATTTGCACTTGGATTATTTAGCAGAGCAGTTGAGATAAGAATGGTCTTCCTGCAAGTCAAGCACAGTTCTTCAGTGTGCTTAGGGAAGTGAGTCTCTCATGTTTGTGGTGCAGTGTCAGTGTGATTTATGAATATGTAAAAATATTTTTGTAAATTCACTATAAAACTATCCTGTTACAATAGGTTAGGACTTGAACAATATCATCAACCATAGAAGGATGTAAGGTGGTGTGAAAGATGAGCAATGAGTGGCAGCTTTCATTGGTACTCCGCAGAGACATGTTCTCAGGAAAGACCATCACTTTTGCCAGACAAGCTCTAACATTTTCCTGGCAGGCGTAAAGTTTCTGTCTGAAAGTTTGTGCTAAGCCTGTAGACTTCGTGAAGCTGTTGTAATTTGAGATGTGTCATATTTTTATTGTATTGCTGTGTTAACTCTGAAACCTGAGATTCATGATATGATGTCACCTTTAATTTTCACAATGTTGAAAATCATTTGGTATGCTAGGAAGCAGAGCTGTTTTCTAATGTTGCCTTTCTTCTTTGCATGGCATGCTGGTGGCTGAACAGTATGCAGCATAGCAGGAGCATCATTCCTGTATTCCTTTTTCAGTCCAACTTTGTAGCAAAGGGCCAGTTGTATGTTTTTCCACTGTTGTTCTTACCCTCATGAATATTCTTTGTCCTAGGGAAGTGAAATGTGCTAATTTGATTACTTTTATTTTCTCTTTTTCAGCTAGTGGAAGTGTTACAGACATCTTTGTTGGAGCCAGAAATGGACAATACAGGCTTTTAAAAATAGTCATTGACAATGGTTAGTCAAATTTTATTCTTTTTTCTGGTTCTTTTAAATATTTTCTGAGTTGTTTTAATGACCTACATGTACAATTGTTTAAAAACCAGATTTTTGCCAAACTTAATGTTACTAAGGTTTCTCCTGTGCAGAAGGTAAAATTTAAATTTTGATGATCCTAAGCTTCTGATTACAATGCTACTGTATTTTTTCTCCCAAATGTAATTTAATATTTTACCAAGAACTGCTGTGTATTTTGTATGGATAATATAGATAAGCTTACTCTTATCTCTTACTAAAGAAAGAGTAGAGGGAATGAAAATTTCCACACCTGTGTAACATTTGGACGCTGTGGTTACTTTCATTAGACAGAGAGCTAGTTGTGCACAACAGCTAGTCACCTTAGTTGAACTATAAATTTTATCTTCTTTTTTTACCAGGATCACTATAAAAGTACTGCATGTAGAAAGTCCTGTTAAAGGAGATGCTTAAATAGTAATCTCGCTACATAGAAAATATCTTTCTGAATCTATAACTTTATTTAAATTTTCAAAGTTAAAACTTTTAAATCTCAACATATATGTATGAATAGAAAATCATATAATTTCTGTCAGAACTTAAGTTTCATCTTTGAACTTCTTGACAAGGGATATAGGCTGTAAACATTGAAAGAATATATAATTACTTTTATTTTCTTTAATAGCAATGTTGGTTGGTTGTATAAGACATTTCCTGGTTTAGTGCATCTTCTCAAGTATGTCATTGTCCACTTCAAAGTTGTTTGTTCTAGACTTCATTCATTTACAGTGCACTAAAAGTCTGTTAGCTAGAGAAAGGTACATATACGTACATACACATACATACTTGGTAGGTAAATAGCCTACTGTTGCCTTCTTTGTGTTTGCTTTCCTTAGGAAGTCTTCTGATACTTTAATATAGCTTTCTTTAAGGTAGTTGCAATAGTAATATTACAGGCAGGACTTTGTTATAGTCTCAGTAGCACAAGGTAAATGCTGGCATACCATTGTTGGGGTTTTTTCCCATTAAGCAAGGCAAAACACTATGCTTTTGCATATATGCTACTTTATAATATGAAATGAAACCTAGAAATGAGACACAAATGGAAGACTTTCCCTATTTTTTCATTCCCTGTTTTTTCATTTTTGTGTGTATGTATGCATGGTATAACACATATATATAGATATAAACACATATATATAGATATATGCATTTCTTCTCTATATAGAAGCAGAATCCAGTCTTTGATACTATTTTCTGCAGTTCAGAAAGAAACCTGTAAAAATCCCAGAATACTGGAAGAAGGGCAGTTGCCTCATCTGTCTTCAGGAGCTTTCAGCAACAGATAATAGTCCTTCGCCAACAGATGATACTCAAATCGAGTTTGGCTAATCTGAGTTAATAAGAGAAGAGATTTGTTGCTGGGAAATAAAGTTCCTCTGACTGCATCTTAAATCCCACTGGGTATAAATCTACCTAGAGTTCAGAATTGGCAAGTACGTTCTGAATACTGTTGGTTTGGGTGTACTATTCAGGTACTTTGCATCTAATTCAAAGCGCCACACACCCTTGCCCTGAGCTGTTCATGTTCTGTGAGTTTTTGTGGTGGAGTGCTTTGTTTGAAGTTTTGCTGTAGAAGCATTTGTGTGCTGTTATACTTTTGTCTTTAGTTTTTTAAGTTAAGCCTTAGTCTCTCAAAAGGTGATTTGTATACTAGCTACTCTGATGGTCCTCAAACTGTTGCAGGATACCATTTAAATGAGGTATTTCTATTCCACTTCTGGGGGTTAGTATTTCTTGGGAAGCTGATAAATGTTTTGTAAGACAGTATGCTAATACTTTCTTTTGGAAGCTGAGATGTGATGTGTAAATAAGAGAAAAATCTTGTTGCTACGGCTGTTCCCATAATTAAATACCATTGAAGTATTCTATACAGACTTAAGCCAATTATGTATAATAAACAATTCAGTCATTTAAAGAGACCATAGCTATGAAGCTGTATTAGAAAGAGGTTTATCTACTTACATAGTCAAGTTAGTGATTAATGCAAGCATATTCATTCCAAACTCTTTTCACTATGTAACTGAGTTATTGACTCCTTACAGTGAGTACAAACACTAACATATTATAACAAGAGCATCAGTAATCTTAATTCTAAAATTTGAATGCTTACTCTAATCTTATTTAGACCTAAGTATTCCAAATTAAAAATTAAACTGACTGGTAGAAGGCAGTTCTTATTTCCCTTCTGTGTATGTTATGTTAGGAAAAACTAACATCAGTCGTATTACTTTGGGTCAAAGAACTTGGTGACAACCAGCACGTTACTACTCAATTATCAGTATTTGGGTTAAAGTAAGTTAGGGTTTGAATATACACAGCTTTTGTAGGAATTCACCCACTTTTACATGTACTGTTCTTGTCTTCTATTCTTCTGGACATAATTATGAAAGATTAAGTGTCCAATTAACTTCTTATTGTAATTGTTTATTTTGTCAGGTATTGTTGCTAATCTGTAGCTTTGGTTATTGTTTATAGAACAGCTTGTTGTAGGATCCTCTAGACGGCCAGCTGGATCATGGGAAAAGGATTATGATTCCTTTGTCCTTCCCCTTCTTGAAGACAAGCAACCATGTTATATATTATACAGATTAGATTCTCAGAATGCTCAAGGATATGAATGGATCTTCATTGCATGGTCACCTGATCACTCTCCTGTAAGTAACAGTCATCAGAGGTTTCATGTTGTTAATGATTTTTCAACAGTACCATTTGATCTGAATCCAATATATGAAGGAAAAGGATTTGAGGAATGAAGCATTCCCCAGCCTCTCCCTATATTCCCAGAAGAAAACTAGGAAAATGTTTCTTTAAGAAGATTGAAGACTAAATCAGTAGGTCTAGATGGAGTGCAGCTGATCCAATGTATTTTTAGCCTGACTGGCAGACACAATACAGTTTTTTTTCCCTGTTTATCTGTCTTACTGTTAGTACTCCATAAAAATTCATGGAAGGATGTAGGACAGAAATCTTAATGGATGCTCGTATAGAGAAGGATTATAGTGTGAGCTCAGGCTGTTTATTCTGTTTGGCTTGCTGGCTGTCCAGCTGGCACTTGTGAATCTGTGGTGTGCCACAGAATACACTGCTTCTTAGTGGTTTGAGAGCAGTGGAGAGAACTGACGTTAGAGTTATGGATTTCTAGGAGAAACGAGAATACTCTGTACGGATTCTGGAAATGTGAGATAAAGGAAGGCAAAAAGTAAAGCTGTTCCAATATTCCTACTGCTTTCAGTAGCAGTTAGGAAATAATAAGACACCAAAAGTTGAAGTGTGTAGAAATGATTATGTGGAAAAGGTGAAGTATTGTGGAGACGATGGCATGATGGTGAGATAAAGTGGGAAGACGGGATGGCTGACAGAGTAGTAAGTGACTAATTTAGACCCAAGTTAATAGGGAGCAAACATAGTTTTTCCATTCTGTAGTTGAACTGTAACTATCTGGAGTCACTATCAAATTAAAAGTAATAATGAGTTATTTCCAGTCTGCTCTTTTCCTGTCTGTTGTATCCATTAGTACGCAGACTGGGTGACAAAAGATTCAAACTATTGTTTTTTTTTTCCCATTTAAAGTTAGTAAAGATTATGTTGACTTTTTTTTCCATTAAAAAAAAAAAAAGCTCATACTCCTACTAAAGCTGCAATTCAGTTTTGCAATTACTTTGATAATAATACATAGTGTCATGACCATGTGAGTTTAATAGCATGTGTAAGTATCATGACCCAGAGCTCTACTAGTGCAGTTTCAACACTTAAAATACTTGTTTAAGAAAGATGTTTGTTAATGGACCTGATACACCAACATGCTAGATTCTCTGTGTAGAGCAAAATTTAAAAAAAATAACCCAAACTAAAAAACCACTGTTTTATTATATGCTAGGTTCGTCAAAAAATGTTGTATGCAGCAACCCGAGCAACGCTTAAGAAAGAATTTGGAGGTGGTCATATTAAGGATGAAGTATTTGGGACGGTACAGGTATGTGTTTCTTTTTAAAGTCAGGACACTGACGTTAAATACTAAGTATAGTAGCCGATGTTATTGGTATTAATGTGCATTGTTTATGCTCTTTTTGGATTAAGGAAAAAGGAGCTAAAAGCTATGTCTGTTATTCCAATGTTAAAGTGTATTTAATCTCATTTGAACAAGTTACTAAGTATAGTTCACATCTTCAGGCTTAGAAGTCCTTGCTTTAAATGGTTATGAAAGCTAAATAACCTAAGAATAATAGACATATCCCTTAATCTCAGTGTATGAACATGAGTCCTCTAAAAGTTGCAACATTAATTCCCAGGTCAACAGTATATACAAATCGTTTTGGATGTATGGCTCTGAATCAGAAAAGGGCTAGAATAGTGATCTGTAAGCCATTAACACCTGAAAACAAATGTTCTTGTCTTGAACTAAGGATATGAAGTTGTCATTTCTTTAGAATTTGACCATAAAATGTAACTCGTGCATGGTTGTCAACTTCTTAACTTAGGGAAACAGAATTTTTGTAGCTACTGCTTTGTTCAAAGAAAATATTGGTAGTTGGCTGTTCACTCATGGTAAGATAATTGGAAGGTGCATGTATGAACTCTAGCAATTGTCTAAGGGATGTTGAATAGTCTTTAAGTGCTATAAGGAAAAGACGGAGCTATGTTGTTTCCTTAGTTTCTGTGAGAAATAAGTCTTACATGGTTGTGGTGCCTGCCTGTTTGTCAGGCTGACATCAGACAGTCTTTTTCCATCTGTTGCTGGTTTCAAAAGAAATACAAATTTGACTTCTCAGTGGAAAAGAATTCCTATAGCTTTCATGAAAACTGATGGTTACTTAGAGACTCATATTATAATTCCTCTGTTCCTCTTTCAGCAGAGGCTGCAGCAGTTATTTTCTTTTTGACCTGTTAATCAGTTCATCTGAACAAATCTAAACCAAAGCACTGCCGCTATTGACACGCGCAGCTGATGCTGAAGCAATGGAAGGAGTTGGAGGTTTGGGGAAGAGTAGACAATATTGTAGTGGGGAAAAATGCTGTGAAAGAGAGATGGGCTGTTGTGGTGGACATGAGGCAACAGTAATTCTGTTGCTCACTGAGAAATAATTCGTTATGTTCAGCATTAACTTGTCATGGAGGCTTCATTATCCTAACAAACATAAACAAACTTCTCTAGAGAGGCTGTAGTCTAGGGAAGTAGATAACTGACTTGCTAAGAGGGTTTACTGGTAGAGGTCTTGTTATTTTTTCTTGTCTGTTCAGTCAACCAATCTCTCACTGCTGCTTGCACCAAACCATTAGCAGTCTATGCAATATGTGGAATTTGTGTCTAGCCCTTCAAGTCTGAGCTTCTGTCTCAGTTTTAAGGAAGGAGCATTACATCTGTCTTACTGTTATTTCAGAATGGGCCTGGGGCACATAGAGGATGGCATTGATATAAATCACTTTTTCTAGGCTCAGTATGTTACAGCTTATGTATCTCTAAATTGTTGGTTTCAGTGTCTTTATAAAGTTCTTAATTGTGGCTGGCCTTTAATGTTCATCTGTGTGACAATCACAAGGATGATCACCTTGCTTCTTCAAGGTGTTCAAGTTGCTGATCTCACTCAGAATGTTGATGGTCAGCATCCTTTGTTTTTATTTTGTTAAATCTAAGGATGGTTTTTTTGCAGCCAGCTCTGTTACTCTGGTGGAACCCTGTTATGGTCCCACCTGCTAATTCACAGGCATTAACTTCAATACCTCCGGGCTTCTGAAACAAGACATGATGGAATATTAGAATATTCAAATAAAATTACCATAACTGTACGGAAGTCAACTACTTTTTGCAATGCTGCATAGAAAATCTTTGAAGAAAAGTTCTATTACCAAAAAAACTGATAAATATTGATATTGTGCTTTCAGGATGATGTTTCACTGAATGGATATAAAAAATACTTGATATCACAATCCTCCCCTGCACCTTTGACTGCAGCAGAAGAGGAACTTCGACAAATTAAGATTAAAGAGGTACGTAAAATGTCTTCAAGCATGGGTAGGAAATGGTGCAGATTTCCAGTGTTTTGTAGGGAAATGCCGTTCTAGGGTAAAGAAGGGCAGAACAGAAAATGGAAAGTTTCAGAAAGTATGAATGCATGAGAATATAAATGTACTTCTTAATGGGTTGAAAGTGCAGGATGATGATGGCTGGATTTGAAGTGGTATGATCTCGCTGCATTTGAAAGGCCTGCACAGCTTAATCGTTGCAACTTCAGCTTTTAGTATCACTGGATGTGCTTCTTTGTGAACGGTTAGAGAACACTGGCACAGGTTGCCCAGGGAGGTTACAGAGTCTCCATCGTGGAGATACTCTAAAGCTGTTTGGACAGAGAACTGGGCAGTTGGATCCAGGTGGCCCTGATTGAGCAGTGTAGTTGGACAAGGTCACCTATGGAGATGTCTTCCAACCTCATGTGATTGCCCACATGTGTTTCCCATGGTGGCAGAAATGGTAGAGAAGACACATAATAGCGATTACTGCAGTGGATGATTTCCAGGAGTATTTCAGCAGCCTTATCCTTAGAGGAAAGGTACATAGCTTCCAGTACCAGTGCACTTGTCTTTGAGACTGAGAGGAGGTGGATTCCAATAAAAATAAAATAGAAATCCAAACCAAATAGCTAATCTCTTTAAGAGACTGATTTGCTTATGCTCCAAACACTTTTTAGAAAAATCTCTAAGAAATGCCTTTAACAAAAAAAATTGATAATTGCCAACTATCTAGTGACTGAAAAGTTTCAGAGGATTCTTTTTATAACATTTTTCCTTAATTTGAATACTGTTTGTTTCAGATGTGTATTGAAATAGGTCATGTGCTGATCTTATTGGTTCTTTAGACTTGTGTATTAGAGCTGTGGTGCATGTGTTTGAAATATGATTTGTTTCTGCAGCTGGATACCAGGCAGCCATTGTGTTAAACACAACTGTGTGTCTTCTCTTAGTTTTCACTCTACTGAGCTTTTGCTGCAACTTTGTTGTTTATTGACTTTTTTCCCCCCAGTGGTGTCTTTTGTTAGTTTTCATGTCTGATTTTAATAATTCAATGCAGAAATACATTCACCGTCATCAAACACTGCATTTTACTTGATCAGCTTTTAAAAAAAAACAATAATGAATGTAAAATTTCTGGCGGATCAATGATCACTGCTGGTGTTATACTACATACAATGTGTTTAGCTGCTGATTCATGCAGACTAAGACTTTGTGTGTTATTATGAAACTTAAGCAGCAATAGCTGTGCTTTTCAGAGACACATAAACTGTAGATTGCTGCCATTTTGGCTTTGTGTGAAACACCTCACAATACATTAACTTACGTAATTTTTCTCTTCATTGTTTCCACCATTACAAAGCCTGTAATTAGACTAAGAAAATGAAAACCTTTCTGATTTTAAAAAGTTTTCCATATGTATATTATTTTATAATTATCCTCAAAAATAATTTACTGGGCTAGATCTAAGGATCACCCAGTCTGTTGTCAAGTCCTTGAGTGAACCATGGCAGAAATCTAGAAGGATGTAAGAGCAGGGCAAGAAGGCCATAATTACCTTGAATACTCTTCTGTTGTCTCAACATTTGCAGGTAGGGTTTTTCCTGCACAAAAGATGACATCTTACTATATAACTCTCCTTAATGGGTTTTTCATCCATCATCTAATCTTGTCATTTCTATACATCCACATAAAGGTTTTGTTGGTCACAGCTTGAGGCAGCATATTCCACAGCTTGACAGAGTAGTATCTAAAGAGCCACTGATTGCTCTCTAAAATCTCTAGTTTATTCTCATACCCCTGCAGATAGTGTGGGCAAGGCAAAGAAGAGTCATTAAGTTCAGCTTCCCCCTCCCCTTAGATAAAGCCGTCTGTATCCCAGAATGCCAACCATGTCCTGGGCTGCATCAGAAGCTGCCTGGCCAGCAGGTAAAGAGAGATGATTCTCTACTGTGATCTGGTGAGATCCCACCTGGAGCACTGCATCCAGCTCTGGAATGCTGAGCACAGGAAAGACATGGACCTGTTGGAGCAGGTCCAGAGGAGGGCCACAGTGATGATCAGAGGGCTGGAACATATGCCCTGTGAGAAAAGGCTGACAGAGTTGGGGTTGTTCAGCCACGAGCAGAGAAGGCATCGGGAAGATCTTGGTGGCCTTTCAGTACTTGAAGGGGGCTTATAAAAAATAAGGGGACAGATTTTTTAGTGGGGCCTGTTGTGATAGAACAAAGGGGAATGGTTTTAAACTAAAACAGGGTAGGTTCAGGTTAGATAGGAGCAAGATTTTTTTAATGATTAGTGTGGTGAGGTGCTAGAAGAGCTTGCCCAGAGAGGTGGTAGATGTCCCATGTCTGGAAACATTTGAGGTCAGGTTGGATGGGGCTCTGAGCTACCTGATCTATTTGAAGATGTCGTCACGTACTGCAGGGGGGTTCAGTAACTACTGCAGGTAGTTGCTGAACTAGATCCCCTTTAAAAGACACTTCCAACTCCAACTATCCCATGATTCTATATCCATGGACCTCTGTTGTATTCCTTATCAGTTATCTCTTCCAGGCTGAAGAATCCTAATCTGGGTAGTTCTTCCTCCTAAACAAGGCACTCCATACTTCTGATCCTTTTGCTTTTCTCTGCAGTTTTTCCAGTTCTGCTATATAATTTATGAGATGGAGGGATGGGGAAGCCAGATCTGCATGTGGTATTCAAGATGCAGGCATGTTACTGATATCTACAGTGCGTAATGATGTGTTCTGTTCTCTACTCTTTTCTCTAACAAGTTGTAACATTTCATTTGTGGGTGGGGAGTGTTCGGGGATTTTTTTTGTTTTGCTTAGTCTTATTTTCAGACTTAGAATGACCTGCAAGGTCTTCCTTCTGGATAGTAGTAGCTAGCTCAGCCCCATCACCGTATAGGTAGAGGGTGTTTTCCTCTTGCGTACATTTACATTTATTCACAGGAAATTTTGTCTGCCATTTTATCCATCTCTCAGCAGCCATTATTAACTAAATCTTAGTGGTGAGAATTTAAATATTCTTAAGTGACTTAGGTGGTTTTGTTCATTTTCTTATATCTGGAGTTACACTGAGTTACTTTCTTCACTTGTCTATCTCCACACTTCAAAGCTAGTTTTTACATTTGGAGTATTTGTTTTCTACCTGTGTTTTAATATGGTTTCTAGAATAGGGTATTTTACTATGCTTTATTATTTTTGTGATGCCTCTTTTACATTTGTCAATCAGGCTTTTATGCACATATATATTTTGCAAAATATTTTTTTCTATAGGCTTGTTCATAAATTTATCAATCTTTGTACAAAAGTAAGCTCTCCACCTGCTTTTTTTTTCTCTTTCCTTGTAGCTAACAAGCTGTTCTTTAAAATGTGAAGTATAACTTAGTGTTGCCACAAGTATATTTGTTTTTTATTTTTTTATCAGTTTGTTTCATATTTCATTAGCATCTCTTTTTAGTAAAGCTGCACATCTTTTAATTATAGACATAAGGCCCCACACTTTCCATTTGGTACACTTTTTTTACTTTTGCAGCTTCATAACCAATGTTAAATGTAATTGTGAAACTATAAAAGGAAATGAATATATTCAAAAACTGAATATATTTTTTAATATATTTGAATATATTCAAAAGTAAATTAAGACTGGAGAAGACTGGGGGCCAGAGCTCATTTTAAGAGAAACTGCATGAATATTAAGATAAACGTAAATTCTTGAAAAATGGCTTTATAAAGCCCTATAAAGAAAATAACTGTTCTTTTTTCTCAATTTGACGCTAATATAGCTTGATTATGAACAATGTCTAGCTTCTCCTGGATTTTTTTTTCACTTTGTGTTAAACCTTCTAGAAGTAAGAAATTAAGATTTTGTTTGTTTGCTTTGGTTTTGGTATAGACTTTTTGGGAGAGTATGTTGAAGCTGGAAGGAGAGTAGTAGCTTTTCCTTTGAGAAGATCAGTTTGTCCCATAATTTCTCTCTTCCATCAGAAATTTTGACTCCCTAGAAATCAAATCTTAGTTTTGATGTAAAATTTTGCAAGCTATAATAAAGTTTATAAGCAATATTGTCAGCTCAAAAGTATAACACAGCATATGAAAATAAAAATTTTTCTTCCTGGATTATTGTGTCTCTATACCAGATATTAACTTAGAACTTTTTCAGTGACACTTGAACCAGTTTTCCCTCTGATGATTTTGTTACTCTGCTAAGCAGAGCTGTTTCAGAGATATGAAACTTTTCAGCCTAGCAAATGAATATGACTTGTAAATTAAAAAATGCAAATATTTTGTATATGGGGATGATTTATTGGGGTGGTTTATTCTTGGAATAGCTACTGCTATCAGGTATGTGTAACCACGCGGAATACATTGACAATCATTGTATGAAACCAAATGAATGCTTGCAAAGATTTCTGTTAACATCTCAGCTGACTTGTGTTCCAGGTACAGGCAGATGTTGGTGTAGATACCAAGCATCAAACATTGCAAGGAGTAGCATTCCCCATTGCTAAAGAAGCTATTCAGGCTCTGGAGAAATTGAAAAATAAGAAACTCAACTATGTACAACTGGCAAGTATAAAATATTTTAACTATTTTTTAATAATGAGTATAAAATAGATTACTCACATATTAAATAAACAATGTGTGTTGATATAGTATGCTGATAAATTACCATTTTGAATTAGATTAATTCAAGTTTTTTTCCATCCTGTTGTGTTTTCTGGTTTGCTTTTTGTGTATTAACTATATTCATGTTTGCTTTGTTTACAGCAAATTGATATGAAAAATGAAACTATTATTTTGGCCAACACGCTTGATACTGAACTTAAGGACTTGCCAAAAAGAGTTCCAAAGGATGCTGCGCGTTACCACTTTTTCCTGTATAAGCACACACATGAAGGAGACTATTTGGAATCCATAAGTATGAGAAAATTTTTCAATGTGAAACTTCATTGGCTTGTTTCAAATTCTTTAGGAATTTTGAGGCAGAGAGAAATATGTGTCAGCATGATCATAAATTTCAGAGTAATTTGGTTGTGAAACTGTGAACTTGTGAAGAAGAGCCCTTATGTTTGGAAAGTAGTGAGTTATCCCTTTTGATTATGAACATCCATAAATGTGAAAACATACAGATACCAGCCGTTCTCTTATCCCCCGTTTGAAATGAAACACTCACTGAAGCAAAAAAACTTCAGAATGGCATTACATTTTTCTCTTTCAGATTGCATAGCTGATTTCCAATGCCTCTCTGCTATAAATGATTTTATGATACAGCTTTTGATGGAGTGTAGTTACAGCCTGATGTGTGGTGTTGTTTTCTTTTCCTGCAGTTTTCATCTACTCCATGCCAGGGTATACCTGTAGTATACGAGAACGAATGCTGTACTCTAGTTGCAAAAGTCCACTGTTGGAAATTGTAGAAACACAGTTGTGGATGCAGATAGTTAGAAAGGTAAGTGCACTGGGTGTAAGGGTGTTTTCTCCTTCCCTCTCTTCCTTTCTGAATGAAAAACTCTGTCACCACCTTGTCTAAACAATGAAAAGTGTTGTACAACTTAGTTTGTCCTGAACAAGAAATAATTGTTGATGTGTAGCTACAGATACAAAGTTAAGTAATGAAAGTTTTACTCAGTTTCATAATTTCTACACTTTCTTATCTTGAACAAACATATCCTTGTGCATCAAGGAAGTGTTTGAGAGTCCTTTGAAGGACTTTATAGAATTAACATGATTTCTTACTGAAAGTCGTGTCAGATTTTGGACCACAGCACATTGCTGTTGTTGAACTCTAAATTCCTCTAAAGCCAAACTTACATAGGGATTTTCAAAATAATTTCAAGCTGCAGTTCTGGAAATTAGAACTGCTGTCTTAAGAGTCTTTGATGGGGCAAATAAGGATTTGCAAGTAAGGTAATCTTTTCACATGCTATAGATTTCACTGTGATGCAAAAAGTTGCTTCTCACCTCCGGAGCAGAGACCATAGAAATGGTCCACTTGTGACCTAGGGTTGCTTTCTTAACACTTTTGTGGAAGCTTAGTTTCTGTGGAGATTATGTTTACCTAAAAATGGTGTAGATTATACTGACCATTTTTACTGAGATGACATGAATTAAGTAGATTGTTGCTATGTGTTTTTGTATGTAAGTATTTTTCTGAAATTGCCTTTCTGCAACAAAATAAATGCACCATGTGACTTCTGAAAATTCCCGTAGACAGAAACTCCTGAAGCATGTACTTTTAACAGCAAAACTGGGGCTGGCAAGTCTGTCAAGTGTTATGGTTGGCAGGGCATGAAGTGCTGAATGCTCCGTAGAGCAGAGCCAAAGAATTTCTCTGAATTCTAAATTCCTGCAATATAAAACAGTGGAGTTTTACTTGAGAACACTATTTTCTTTCTATTCAGCTTCATATATGTAGATTTTGAAAACTAAAACACCCCCCTCCATTTTATTCATTAAACTTGTTTTAGCTTCTCCTTGCAAAATACTGGAATACTTGCTGAACGGCAGGAGCCAGCTAGTAATATAAGCTTGTTTATACTCCTCTCCTTCTTTCTCAAGAGACAACAATATGTATGCACATTGCTTATACAGTTAGTGTTTAAAGCATGTTATAGTGAAAAATTTTGATTCTTAAAATGTGTAAATACTTTAAATGAGTAAATAAGCTCTAGTTTCACATGGAATGTGTTCTCTTAGTGTTAACAGGTACACTGTGCTGAAGCTCGGCACAAAAGAAATTCCTTGGCATATGTACTGTGTAGTTGTGCTTACATTTCAGGAAAATAATCAAGTCACATTTAATACTGCTAAGAGTATAGGGGATTCTCGGGAAAACTATCCAGGATTTCTCAGGGCATTAGGTACAAGTTGGAGAACTTTTCATGCTCAACTTTGAACATTTTTGCACATATGGTTTTAATATAGTATTGAGTTTCACCAAAGTGTCTAAATATTTTTGAATTTAATATGAGTATGTTGTTTTTCCTGCCAGATTGAAATAGATAATGGTGATGAGTTAACTGCTGACTTTCTTTATGAAGAAGTACATCCAAAACAACATGCTTACAAACAGAGTTTTGCGAAACCAAAAGGTCCTGCGGGGAAGAGAGGAATACGAAGACTGATTAGAGGTCCAGCAGAGACTGAAACACCTAGTGATTAGAAACTGTGTTTGTGTGAAGTGTTACAGTAAGAAATTAAATTCTGGCTTTTGTTAATGAACTGAAATCATTCCATTCATTGATGCTAGGGAAAAAAAAAGCTCTTTTTACTCTTTTCTGACCTCAACACTTTTTATATTGTTACATGATTATATTTGTTGACCATGTTTTATGACATATAGAAGAGGTAATTACTTTAAAGCTAGAGGAGAAAAACTAAGCTAGTATCCCTTTATTTTAATTTAGAATCCAATATTTAATAGCTGTACATGTGATCATAAACTTTACAGACAGAAGACTACGAAGCCCATGTATTCTGTGGGTAATTCACAGCTGTATTCTTATGTGTAGCCTATTAAGCCTGTGAGACTTTTCATGTGAGAAGAGATGAACGACTACATAGCATTGTCCCAATTAAAACTTCATTTTTCCTTGTAGCATTTATGGACAATAGTAAAATAGAAGGTTGTCTTTGGATTTTGACAGGATGCATTGTTGGATTTTGTTGTTGTTTTGGTTGGTTTTGTTCTTTTTTTTTCTTATATTGGAAAAGATAAACTAAAATCAGTTTTTCTTCAATTAATGTAAGTGTTCAGGAATAGCTGGACATTTTCCTAGGCAAACGCTTGGTCATCTCAAATTTATAACTAATTTAATGAATTATCTTTTAAAGAAATCTGACATAAAACCACCATAGCTTTTCCAGACTTCTGTATCACTCATAAGCCTTACGTATTAGGTACTGAATGACCAAGTGAAAGGTGATTAAAAGTGCATGAGTTAGTAAATTATGGAGCTGCTTTCAGAGCAGTATACCTAAAGTATCTAATAATTAATTATCTGTGCACTCAGATCAAAAAATGTGTAAGTTCTGTGAAAATTGAAATAGTCTTACTTCATAATGGTGAGTTATCCTTGAGATCCTAGTGTGTTTGCAGTATCAACTGCAATTTTAACTTTCAAGGTATTCTGAAAATGACTTTTCCTAAATGTTTGAACTTCAATAGTAACTTACATCTGTAATTTCAATCCAACTAGGTCTTGAATAACTGCTGGCAGCAAGCACCTAGTTAGGATTTGGGTTTTTTTTTTCCTCCCTTCTTCAAAATACTAAAATCAGCCAGAACAATCTAAACTTGATTGAACTGTAAGTAATGTGTGTAACAGGAAGAGGAAAAATAGATTATTTTAATAAGTGGATTAAGAAAGAGTTAGATGTGGAAATTTAGGATTGGATGACCGTAAATATTTAAAACTGTGTGATGAGGCAAATAATAGTGAATGGATTATATTCTCAGTGAGGACTTGCTTTTTAGTGTCTTGTATGTGACCTTTGTGTTTTTTGAGTTTTGTTGGTTTGGGTTTTTTTTAAAGCTACATGGGAGTAGCTGGCCTTGGTTCATTGCATATTGTCATGGCTGCTGGATGTACTCATTATAGAGCTGAATTGTGTGTTTACCTGGTGGACGATGGATTATAACCTGGTTTTGTAGGGAATAATGTTTTGACTCAAGTAGTTCCTGATAAAAATTGCTGTGTCTATTATTTTGTTTGGAGATACTAGCTTGTTACTGACATCTGAGATTGCACTATATAATGTGAAGATTGCAATAGTTGGTTTTACTGTGGTTTTTTTATATGCAGCAGAAATTTGACACTTTAGTTTTTTTCATTTAATTTTACACACTACATCAATCCAATTCAATAGCTCTTGATCCTCAGCTAATCTCTTGCTTGCCCTTAGCTCCTGTATTCTTTTCCTGCCTCTTGCCTTCTCTCCCTCTAGGGTAAGGAGCTGGTCTTTGAAGTGTTTCTTCTATACTACATGTCAAGCAAGTGTCATTGTTTTTAAAATACAGTTACTGTAATTAAATGTATTTTCAGATGAACTCAGAATCTTTGCAACACACCTAATTCACTTTGGAGTTTTTGTTTCAGTTTGGTTTTAAGGAGTGTAGCATTTAAAAATTACTGCTAGAGGGTTGTTTGAATTTAGTATTCCTGCCCATGTGCCAGCCATAGCAAGAGTGCACATACATCTTTACGCTTTCTTGAGCCAGTAAAGAAGTTGAACCTTTTAACTCTTAATGATATGATACTTAATAATTCTGATATGGTTGTGTGCATGTCGTGGGGATTCTGTTGGATGTTTGTTTTGGGGGTTTTTTGTTTGGGGTTTTTTTTTTTTTTGTAATCCTGCCCTAGGTGGATGACGATAGAAGATGGAAAACTTAATCCTGGAGGATGATGAGAGCTGGTTAAGTGATTATGCAAGAGCGTTTATGAGGAGCTGCTTTAGAGTTCAGCCCAAACCTGACATTGTAAATTATCTTATGTGAAAATATTTTATGTGGGTGTACAAACCCCTGCCCAGCCAGCAGTCAGTCATGTCCTGAGCATGTCTCCCCCTCACCTTTTCCCAAAAAGGGAATTGTATGAAGTCTTGCACTGCTGGCTGCCTCTCCAGGCCTCTTGTAGCTATTCTCCTGACAGCAATAACTATCTGTTCTTTTTGTAAGATCTATCACGTTTACATCTACATAGTTGCCTCCACTTCTGTTCATGAATGTTCAGAGCCAGCACAAAATGTTGCTCCTTTAACTGTCTCTGGTCATTAAATAATTGAAAGTGTCCATTCAAATTGTTGTCGGCCTTTATAAAGCCCAAAAGCAATGCAGCTGCTTGTAGTTAACTCACAAGCTATTAAACAGTTAATTAACAGGACAGGTAATTATTTAATAAATGTTTATGTTGCAAGGTAGGGAGATTTTGATCTTTTAAAACACTCCTATCAAAGGTTCAACTAATCAAGGTAACAATTGCTCTGTTGGTCAGATAAACACATTGATAAACAAAACTTTTGATTTACTGTGTCTATGTATTCAATGAAAGCCACCTTCAGATGCTAAAATTAAGTAAGTTTACCTTATCTATTTTGTAATTTGCTTTATAAATAAAGATTGATGCTTTATCTTGGTGTCGTCTGAATCATTTCATAGTCTCTTTAACAAAGAGCTATATTCTAAAATCAGAATGTCTAACAGGAAGTCCCCATGGGACTAGAAAGTGATTGCAGAATATAAGAAGGGAGGTGAGCAGAAACAGAATTCCTGGCTTACGCTACTAGAGAAAAATCACTATGTTAGAAACAGCTACTTTCCTGTTGCCTTATGGAAGCGGCACTGAGGGCTCCATAGCAGGATCCAAGGGTGTTCTTCTCTTGAGCTTTTCATGCTTTCAGTAATAAGCCCCTTCAAAAAGTTCTTCTATCCTTTTAAAATGCTGATGTAGTTGACTGGTGATGTAAAAGTTCTATCTGTTCTTACTTGCCCAGCATGAACTACTATAATGAAACTACTCAAGTTGTGTTGTTCCGTTAATGATTTTTTTGTTGAAGCTGGAAATAATTTGCTTGAAGACCTCCTGTTGACCTGAAAGTTCCAGCTGAAAAGAACTTTTTTACTGGTTTGGCTTTCCTCAAACTGTCCTACCAACACATCCTCACTGGGGAATGTCTGTGATGCAGCAATTTTACAGTTTAAAGAAGAAAATTTGAAGATGTGAACTAGGATTTCAAGGAATAATTTTAATGCCAAATGCTATATACAATCAGCTGAAAGAAGAACAGGCACAATGTAAGAGGAGGGAATAGGCTAGGCTTCTGTGTAACCATGAATCTCAGAAGCAATTTTATGTGCCTTTTGATCAGTGGGTGGTAAATAAACACCCAGCTGTAACACTCAATATAAAGATGAGGCATTTCGTGTCTGGTGTATTGGCTCAAAAGGCAACTGGCCAAACTGATCAAAGAAAATTTAATAAAGTCTTAATAACTTAAGGAAGACCTTACATCCTTTTTAAAGTTAATGAGCTGCAAACTGTACAAAATGATCGTATTCCAATGCACAATATCTAGATACGTATCCTGTTCTTGCTTTTGCTCCTCAGCAGGCACTCCTGGCTCATCCTGGCCCCAGGGCTGTGCAGACACCCCCTGCCCTGGCTCGTAACAGCCATTCTGTTACTCCTGCTGCAGCCAAGGGCAGAACTGTTGCCCTTCCTATGAAGTTCTCTTAAAAAGACAATTTTCTTTGGATCATTATAATTTTCTTTCATCTTACTATTTCTAAATCTTGGAATTGCAGTAAATCACTCACTATTTTTCATTAATCCATCCTTCTCAGGGTCACTAAATTGCTTTATATTACAGTTCTCTAGATCCTTAATGTGCAAAAGGTTGGCTCTTTCACCGAGGGTCGTGATCCTCTGTTGCCTTCCATGGCACCTTCCCTGCTGACACAGGATGTAGGCCAGCCAGATAAACCCTAGCTCTGTCCCATGTGGCACTTTCTTCACTCAACAGGAACTGTACTGGATTTCTCTCCGCTCCAGTTCTATGAAATCACATCATCCCATTACAAATATCCTGAATGACTCAAGTTACTGATTTGTGTCCTAGAAAACCTTATAGTAATTAACATGAAGAAGTAAGTATTCTGGCATAATTTAATATTTTTTCAGGGAACAACGGAAACTGAAGTCAGCTACTCTTATCCCCTGTTAGTGGCTATAGACATTGACTTCACTGTATGAAGACCTCAAAAAAAATCTGGGGTGGGAAAGGGAAGTTGCCTCTCCTTGGCCCCTGTGTATTAAAAAAAATAGTTCCCACATAAGTTAGCTACTTTTACCTAATTAACACCTGATTTTTTTTTCATTCCTTGCTAGAGTAATAGTAAAGAAGTTCAAAACTTTTTCCTGAATTGTATGAAAGGGTAGCTAACATGCTTCATCTTCAGTGAAGAAGGGAAAACTACTGCCAATACTCACTGCTGAGAGCAGCACTGCAAATAGTAATGGTCTAGTATGACAATGCTTGTAGCTGAGATTCTCCTAATACTTAAGAATATCACAGTGCATGAACAGAAAGGTTCTACCACACCAGAAGTGAACAGAGCTGACCAGGGAGTTGCTACAGCAAACACACTATGGATGTATTCCAGCTCCAGGGAATAACAAGCAGATGTGATCTAATAAGAAACCTTCACATAACAGCTGCAGATGCTTGAAACTGAAGAATGGCTTCTGCAGATTTTATTCTGATTTAGCTTTAGAGCAGCTTTTTTCTCCACAAGCCCAGGTTCAGAGTTGCACAGCTTTATTCCATGCAGTGAAGTCAGCATAATGTTATTAACAGAAATGAAAACAACAGAAAATGATGATAATATCCAAGGCTCAAAGTTTTAATAGCAGCAAAAAGTAGTAATGAAGGGTTTTTATTTATGTTAATGTTTTTTTACAATTTATCTCAATAAAGCCAGAAACCATTAGGTAGACCCTTCCTTCTATATTAAGCTAGCAGTTTAAAAAGGCCATACCTTGTGAGTTAATAGCCAGAAATCTAATGGTATCAATGAATTAGAAATCCCATGCTTTCTGCAACGAGATATATATTGCCGAATGAAGTCACACATAATCACAGAACTCCAAATTTAATTGTAGGCCACACAGTTTTCCTATCCCTAAGCTATTAAGAACATTCATAAGGTGCAAAATGAGTTTATATGAAAATAACTTCATTTACAATGGTTCATACTTAGTCCAAAGTATCTGGAAAATTACTAGTCACCTTCATTCCATTTTCAGTCTGCTTTGATCTGTCAATGTTTCTATTTTTAAATGCTTTCCATGTTATACTTTTAGAAGTCCAGTTTTGTATTTATCTAATATACATACCTATATATATATATTAAAAATAGCTTAATTATTTGACTAAGTAAAATGCAGAATTGGTCTTAACATCATTATTCTGACCCCTTTAAGAAAAGCAACCATCTGTATTTATAATCCATATGGAATCCTCTCCTAAAGTACTAAAAATACTCAATCCTCTCCTAAAATAGTCAAAGTAGGAGAGTCTTCCTGTGAATAAAAATTAAATGGTTTGTCATCACAGACTTTGCTGTAAGAAAGCATTTGCAAGTGCAAATGCATCTGCACAGCAAGATAACTACTTTGCTCAGGAATCCTTGAAAGGAAAAAACAGCCCAAAAAATGTCTTGCAGCATTTATTTGACTAAAACTAATGCCAAGAAGACTTTTTCATAATAATCACATTCATTAACACTGCCAGACCATTCATGCTAATATGAACACTCAAGCTAAAATGCTAAGTAGAAGCTTGTTTTAAGTGAGTAATGCCATTGTCATTTCCCCAAAAGACAACATTAAGTACCATTTATAGCTATTAATTGGTTTTGTCTTCAATAGACCAAGGTCTAGTACACCTGATCAAGAAAGTAACTTGCAGAAAAAACATTCTGCCCTGTTACAGTCAAATGCCTTTGCAGCAGATATTTGATATTTGGAAATAAAAAGAATCAAATAGATTCTAATATGGAAATGCATTTAAAAAGCTATGGGAGAAAATGATGTTATTTGCACTGCAATTTGTTAATATGGAAAGAGTTTTCTCGCGTTAAGAGCCCAGTGACTAAGGGTATGTGAAAGAGCTGCTGACAGGCCAACAGCTCACATTATATCTGTCCAGAAAGTTCTGGAAAGCAGAAAAGATGAAAATGTTGCATTAAATACTGATCAAATATTTGATACTGGTGTCTACTCCATTAGAGAAACATTTGTGTATCAGAAGAAACACATTATCAAGTTTTTATCTCTTGGAGATGCTGTTGGACCTGTAAAAGAACAGACAGAAATATAATTAACTGATACTGTAACCACACACAAGGGACACATACACACTCACTCAAGCCTTTTATCTGAAAGACTACATACCATCTTTATGTCTGGCCTTCTGTTTTTCTTGTCAGTCAGACACCGATCAGCAATTGAATACATTTTATGAATTGAAGGTACATCCCAGTCACTCATCTTATTATCAACATAATCCTCAATAGTTGCTTCCTCATCCTCAATTTCATCTTTTATACTTAACTGCAAGAGAATTTGAACCAATGAAGAGATATAACTGTAAATATCTGAACATCTTATGAGAGTAGGAATTAACAATAATTTTTATAATTTTGTGTATAATTTTAATTAACAACATCATAAAGCAAATTTCTTTAAGCTGCATCATACAAATTTAACTTTCTCCCACTTCAAAGCTGTTTTCTAGTACTGTCTCTTTTTTAAGAGAAGAGGCACGATCAACAAAGTATCTTATGTTTACTTAATAATCCATTAATATGCAAGCTTAAGTTGGTATAATTCTTTTAATCACTTTTATAAAGCCTCTTTCTGTAAATGAATGTCTGTCTGTAAACTAAACTTCTGTCTCCAGTCTCAAGTGGCTGCTGTATCCACTGAAAACTTCTAGTCTGAAATCACATATTAAATCTGACTGGTTTAGTCCAAAAGTCCTGGACTAAACCACATACTTGAAATGGGTTATCTGTAATCACACATACTGTTTGAGGAAGCATAAATTAATAAATAAGAGACAATGAGTAGAGGCAGATCTTCTGCCTTCCTTTTTAGGTCAGGCTGAAATTGCTGATCAACATTCAACTACCTCAAAATTTTCCTTTCAAGTTAAGGATGCCATATGATCTTACACTGACAATTCTCTTTATGCTCCCAAAAGTACAATACAAAGAATAGTAAAGAAAAGAAAATTCAACCCACCTCTCGCTCTGCAAAAAATGCTGTTATATTTCAAACTTCACTAAGGTTAAAAGCATAAAGTACTTGCCAATTGTTAGTAAAGTTGAAGACAATTGAAATTGATACAGAACCATAAAGAAACAACTCAGATGAACAGTTCAAAATGTTTCAGGGAATGAGGAATTACAAGGGTATCTGGGAGTATGCTAATAAAGTATAATGGTATTACAATAAGAAGCAGTATCAAAACAAAGAATTCCACTATCAGGTTAGAAGATGATGACCTTGAGGGCTGAACAAATCCACCAGCCACAAGATAGAAGTTTCAGCCTCTCCTCTAAGACAAAGATTGAAATAAAAGCTGTTTTGACAGCTACATATTTTGATGGTGTATTTGATTGTCTCAGAACCTGTTAACTGACTATGATTTCATAAAAAGTGATCCTGGAGAAATGTGAGGGGAGAAGAAAGCATAAAGAACATACCAGCAACTGTGGCTCCCGGTTTTCATCTACTGGAGGTAGACCCGTTATTACTTCTAGTAAGACCTAGGAGGAAAAAAAACAGAAGAGAAAATGAAACATAGAATAACCCTTAGCATACATATGATTTGCAAAAAGGATCATGACCTCCAGGCTGTCAACAAATGCTCCCAGGATCTGTGTTTGACAAAGATTTTCTATACAATCCATTGTTGTTGTTGTTCCTACCTTTATTTTCATTAACTGATACTAGCACTGTGGCTTACAAATTTCAATGCAAGTTATTCTCACCCTGCATGGATGTTCCTTCACAGCAAGATGGAAGGATTTCCAAACTATTCAGACATAGTGTCACAGGCGCACCTTCCCATGAAACGAAATGCCATGAAGGAAGTGGTCAGTGGTGATTAGATCTTGGATCTATTCAGAATGGATTCATTATTCTTCCAAATACTAAGCTCATGTCTTTTTTGTACTCAGCTCTAAGGCAAATCAAACATGGACATTGCATTTTTGGTGCTGAATATAGTAAAACACAATAATATTGGACGATTTCCTTGAATTTTCTTTTTCAGCCTGAGGTACACTTTCATGCAATACTATGCAAGCAGAAACAATGTTCCACACAACTTCAAACTACATTTAGCTAGAACTCGGAATATTATTTTACTCTGGTCTTTCACATAGAAAATCAATGCATTCAAATGATTTTAAAACAATCAAAGTTTAGAAACAGTATCTTAAGAAAATATCCACTGGGAAAAAGAAAAATTATAGACCAGAGTAATTATTTAATTTCAGATATTCTTGATTTTGTGCGCTCCTATCATTTAAAAAAGAAGTCATATACTGCTTCCCACATTCTACTTACTACTCCAAAACTGAAGATATCAGATTTAGGTGTTATCTCTCCTCGCAGAGCTTCAGGTGCCATATAGGCTGCTGTTCCAACAATTCTTTCAGTCATGACTGTCTGTGTGAATGTTACAGATGCTCTTGCAAGGCCAAAGTCAGAAATTTTGGGAACATATGTATCAGTTAACAAGATATTTGCACTGGTGGAGAGGGGAGGGAGGCGGAAAAAAAAAGAAAAGAGAATTTTAGTAACCAAATGTAAACTGCTATTTTGACTGTCTTGAAAGCTAAGAAATATATACATTATTCATATAACAAGTTATGTTAATTTAGTTTTGGTGGAAATCGCTCAATATCAGAATTCACTCTTCTAAACAAATGAAGAACTGACTGCAAGATCCATCCATGTTTTTTCTTCTGTGTGCATGCATGCATGCACAAAATAAAAAGCAAAACAACAAAACACAAGCTAAAAAACTGGCCACTACCCCTACCCCCACACCTTACAAATACAAAGCTTTCCTATAACAGATTGATTATGTTACATTTATGGTTTGGCTTTAAGAGGGACAATAGAGAATATTTAGCTCTGATCAACTTTTACTGGACCACAGTATAATTCTTATAGTCTAAATCTCTGCTCAGAACTAACAAAAGCAGATTTTTTATACTTATTATCTAAAACTATGTCAACTGTGACAAATTCATGTGCCAAATTAATAATAATACTCTTATTCTTGTCTTGAAAGAAAACCAGAAAACTTATTACTGCTAGAATAATGTATGTGCTGTTTTTTCACTTGACCTCAACACTTGATCTCAAAGACCTTAACAACTTTCATAAAATACTCAGTGGGATGAATTACATCAGAAATCTACTGGGTTTTAAACTTGTAGCACGTAGAATCATTTTAAAATAACTTGATTTAATATTTATGTAATCCTCATTTTCTGATCCCCTTAATGGAACTGTAAGAAAGCCACATAGCCTGATACAACATATAACACTTAGTAGAAACTTGTATTTCTAACTCGCCCTTCCTGTTCACTGAACTTTACCAAAATTAACACAGCTGTTACAATGGATCACTTGATGTTAGAACTGCTGTAAATAATGCTACATGTATGACCACTACAATAGGCCAAACACTTGTCAAGGCATCATCTACCAACTAGTCTCCTATTTAAAGCTCAACTTCTAAAACAAAAAAAAGAGAGAACAAGATCACAACTTCATAAATCTGAGCTTCTTATCAACTTGAGTCAAGTCCAAAAAGTGGTCATTTTTTTGGATACACCACAAAAAGCACAACAAAAGTATGTTTTACTGCAACTTTGACGTTTCAAAAGAGAAATGAACTATTTCCTGGGCATAACCAAGCCAAAAAACTATGAACGACTGTGAGAACAGCCATTAAATCATATCCCCTCTAGCCTAGAGAAGCTGTTCTAGTGCCTGTGTGTTTATGAATGGTCTCCACATGTCACAGCAAAACGAAGACTGAAGTTAACCCTCTTAGATGTCTCTTCATCTACATTTTATCTGATAGTGGCAGCACGAATAGCACCAAGTAAATTTATTGAAGCATTCACACTAAATTGCAAAATGTTATCCAAACAAACAAAAAAACCAAACCAAAACCCAATTCTGTAATATGATCAACTCACAGCAGTTAGAAGGGTAGAAGTAGGGTAAGGTAAAAAAGTGCATCCCTTCCAGTCATTATACTTCTCCAGAGGCTTAAGCAGGGAAGAAAGAAGAAACATAAATTGTCAAAGCAGGAAGCACATACATGAGGCAGCTGAAGCAAATCTTGGTCCTCACAAGCTGAAAGGTCACAAAACTGAAGTTGCCAGTATTTAGCAGGTTGCCAGAAGCCAGAAAGCTATTGAAACATTTATCCATGACACCCAATTGGTCAGTTGCTCCTCCCTAACCCTCAGGAGTAAGGCATTTGGGACTTTTCTTCAAAGATTTGGCCTGCTTTTAAAAAAAAACTAATACAATAAACTGCAGCAGGAAACGGGAAACAAATGATAACAACAAAAACACATGAAAAAAACCAACCAACCTCTACAACAAAACCCTCACCTTTTCTGAGTTCTGATATTCCTAGAAAAAACACTCTGGTATAACAAACAGAGAACATTCATTATCATTGGAGAACCCTGAACTTCATTAACCTGACTTAAGTAATTTTACTGTATCCATAAAACATAGAAGTGAATCAGAGGAGACACTCTGAAGAAGTGTTCTAGGAAGAGGAAACAAAAAAGGTGTGTTTTGATCTGAAAAATTCCCTATTTAAAAATTGTTCTTCAACAGCAGCTTCTTCATTAGCAGCAGTTGTGAAAGAACAGAACTTCGTGTGTTCTCATGGCACACAAATAACTATTTGAAAGTAACAGATTATGATACAAATTACAATTTACATATTACATCTATAACACAAATTACAATTACAATGCAAAATCTCACAGCTGGAAAGCTGTCTGGTGGCTGAGGGAGCTAGGAGAGAAGAAGGCTCAGGGGAGACCTTATCACTCTCCACAACTGCCTGGCAAGAGGCTGGAGCCAGGTAGGGGTCAGTCTCTTTGCTCAAGTATCAAGTATTAGGACAAGAGGAAATGGCCTCAAGTTGTGACATGGGAGGTTTAAATTAGGTTTTAGGAAAAATTTCTTCACTAAAAAGGTGGTAAAGCAGTAAAAGAGGCTGCCCAGTAAAGTGGTGGAGTCACCATCCCTGGAGATATTTAAAAGACATGCAGATGTGACACTTGGGGATATGGTTTATTGGTGGACATCACAGTGCTGGATTAACAGCTGGACTTGATGATCTTAGAGGTCTTTTCCACCCTAACCAATTCTATGGTTCTAGCCCCATAATTATCTTTAAAAGTCTGTACTGGTCATGTCCTAGTGGCACAGACAAGATTATGGTGATGATGTCACTTGCCCTTGAATGAAGCAATGCTTTTTACAGTTTGATCTCTCTGGAATTCCTTTATCAGGTGAATGATAAAAAAAAGAAAAAAGAAAAACTGAAAATGCAGACAGCAATAGTCTACAGCTTTTACCTTTTAATATCTCTGTGAATATGATTATTTTCATGCAAAAAGTTGATGCCATTTGCTGTACCTTCAACAATTTTACATCTTATATTCCAAGGAATTGGTGGAGTGTCATCCTTGATTAAGAAGAAAGAAAGGCAAGTAAAAATTTGAAATTATATATATACACTCACATAAACCAAAACGAACAAAAACCCTGCAACCCAAAGAGTGACTTCATGCTGTTTTATTGTTTCCAAGCAGATCATTAAAAATACCACCAGCATACATTTCTTAATTGACTTGGGCAGAAATACATACATCTCTCACATTACATTCATTCCCTGCATTTTGCCTTAGATTAAGTTGCCAGTTGCAAAAAATGCTCTTGCTTAATGTTCGACTCTGACCCTCCAAGGCCAGCCGCTCTGCAAAGACCTATCTGTATCTACTGCACCTCCCACTTCATACTGGCACTGATACCAGAGCCTTCAACCCAAAGCAAATAATTCAAAGCAATCCACAGCTTTTACTAACAAGAAGTCAATCTTCCAGTGTTTTTGGATTTCTTGGGAGTTTAGCTTTATTCATGCTACTAACTATACCTTAGAAGTAGGCACACCTGCATTTCAAAACTACTTCTTAATCTTGTCAGTGGCCAAGGGAAGAGGAATACAGTATCTCACCATTCTACCACCTCCCTCGCCTGCTCAACATCCAGACATGAAGATGACACAAGCAAGAGTCCATGCATCAAACGCATCGAGTGAAGTAACAATGTGAAGTTATCAGCAAGAATCAAGTAAGTACATTACTCACCTAATGTACTATCTTGTTAGAAATATATCTACTATCTTATTAGATATTAGATATCTTATCTACCTTATTAGAAAAAACTAATCTAATCTTATTAGAAAAACATTCTTTCTGATTTATAGATTCTTATTTAGACTCCTTGATTTATGTCATAAATTTGTCTCTTCCTTGTAAAGGATTCAGTTATTTCTCCTTTAGCTTTCAATTATCAGCAGCCTTTAAGCTCATTTGATGATGATGGCCAAAGATACATAGATGAACATTTTCATATACATCCTTGTTAAGCACTGCTCATCTCTACAGATAAACTTGCACTGTCCTTAGGTAAGACTTAATCCCTCATTTGCACTGATTCAGTTAAAAAAAATAAAATAATTCCACATGTAGCAGTGTGTGCAAGGAAATGAATCAATCTAAACTGAGACAGCAATACTACCAAACAGAGATAGTCCTTTCCCCAAGCATTGCTACCCGTTTTCATCATAGCACCACTTTCCCACTGGGACAGAAATATTTGTGCAGCCATACAGAGGAAACGTCTCCAGGTGAAAATTAAGTATTTTTTTCACCAAGTATTTTTTTATCAGTCTGATCAGTTCCCTAATCCAGGTCCTTCTCCAACTAACAGATGCTTGAACCAGTACAACCAGAGGATCAGTGCAGGAAAAAAAAGCAAGCCAAACATTTTTAGGTCTGGGGCCATGGGCAGCTGAAGTAGCACCAATTTAAGATGTTCACCAGATAATGACTTCAAAAGCTGCATTTGCTTAATATAAAGCAGATTTTTCTAACTCCTTCAACTAACTAACATGGACACTAATCTACTATCTTAAGTCCAGCTTACTATTGGACTGCGTGTCCTTGACACACAGAGTTGCCTCACTGAATCACAGAAACTTATTATTTATTTAAGGCCAAGGCTAGCAGATACACTGTTCGATTAAATCAACAGCATTTACACAAAATAACACATTTTCAAAAACAAATTCACATTTACTTAGGTACTTCAGAAAGAGATAAGCAGACTGTGAGCATTGCATTATAATTGCCACTCTCGCAAGGATAATGAACAAAGGGCAACTTCACAATGCAGAATCTCAAAAACTGGCAGAGAACATGCCAACATCAGAACTGGGAACAACACTACAGCACTCTCTGCACTGCATCACATGGGCATAGTCTAAGCTTCTGTGACGCTTCAGGTACTTCATTGTGTTGTCAGCCTGATTTGACTTTAATCTAAGACATTTACATAAAATCTTACTGGAAGAATACTTCTTGTATTTTTTTTTCCAGAACACAAGAAAAAGTAGTAAAACATCATTTGGCCACCCCAGTTCAGTTCAGTACCATTTGAAAGATATTCTGTAGACTCCTATACTTTCGCTAAGTAAGGCAATTGGAAGCTAGAAAAGATTTCACTTACCAAACAGGCAAGTCTGTCGAGCAATGAACCGTTGGGCATGTATTCATACACCAGACATGGCTGAGCACCATCACTCGAAAAACCAAGTAACTCTACCAAATTTTCATGCTGACACCTATAGCAAAAAAAATTAAAAATTAAAAAAAAAATTGTTCATGTGCTCTGAAAGACTCTCAACATCTGAGGAAAACACAAGGCAGAGAGAACTTGATTCCCAATTATTTGCTTCATCACTACTGCACAAAGCCAGGTTTATGTGATGATGCTTTAAAACAAGCCAAATGTAATTGTTCTGTGTAAGAAACATTTTTAATTAACATGAAAACTGTCATGTTAGAAAGACAAAAATTGTATAATGGTGTACTCACTTGGCCATTATGTTTATTTCTTGCTCAAACTGCCATTTCAAGTCCTGAACACTAACATCAACCATCTACAAAAGAAAGTATTTGACATTAACATCACTGGTCAAATTAAAATGCACAGCTGCTCATTAAAAAAAAAACCAAAAAACAAAACTGAACTGTAAGCCTTCCTTAGTTAACTGTTTGCAGTACAATTTCTACCCAGCTCAAAAATAAAGTATCAGAACATGAGTTTTAATTCCTTGGAACACTATATTATTGGACAAATGGATTTAGTTTCAGCAGTCACCAACTTACTCCATTCACTGCAGCTACCCCCTAATAGCACTTACTCATAAAAAAATTCATTATTCACACAAAACAATGAGGATTCAAATTCTGTGACAATACCTATTTAGCTTGTGAATCTTATCCATCCTAATCTGAAATGGAATCTTCCTTAGGACCCATTCTCTTCTGCCACTTCTTGAGGGTGGGGGGGAAAACAACTGGAGGAGTACTCTGCTCTTCCCAACAACTTGCCTGAGCCCCTCAAAGGTAAGCTACAGAGAAGGCAACAATTATATCCTGTGACTGAGCCAACTCACACCACTCATGGGACTAAGGATAATGTTCTCAACTCAACCAATATTTAACATGGTGACAACACTTTTTGAAATTTATCATTCAACACTTTTCCACAACAAACAAGACAAACAAGTCTATACTATAAAGTGCACAATCATTAAAATGAACAATTCCCAGGACAACTCACAGCAATGAGCTTCTTGACAGCCACATTTCTGCCGTTGATGTAGCCTTTGAACACGATGCCAAAGCCACCTTCTCCCAGTTTATTACCTCCAGCTGATTCTGGTCGGGCATCAAAATTATTTGTAATGCTTTCCAAGTCATGAAACAAAAAATTATGGAACCCTGAAAGATATACTGACATTTAGCACAAAGCTATGTTTTCACTTAAGGAACAAGTTTTTCTGCTTCAGTTCTCTTAAAACAAAAACTTGCCACCACACAAAACCTGACATAGCAGAGCCCTACTTCCAGCTCTGTGATGAAAACACCAGAAAAACAAAAGGAAGGCAGATAAGTATATATAATCAGCTATGCGTAATTTTCTTCACAACTGGCACTGTAGCAGGCATCTGATTGTATTTTTTATTCATACATAATACCGGTAAATTATACATGCAGATCACAAAGAGAGCCACATTGCCTTATATGTAAAAAATATACCCAGACTACATCATGTTTCTGGCAGCAACCCAAATGTGGACCTTTAGGAAGCAAACCACAAACTTCCCTAAAATGCCTTCTTTAGTCATCTTTTCTCCAGAATTCTTCGTCATTTCTGACATACAAAATCTAGTTTTAAAGCGTAAGATGATGAACAGTCTATAAAATACGTATTGGAAAAGGGTAACAGGATTATGTGTGGCACAAAAGAAACCACAATTTAATCAACAGTTAAGTTTCTCCTCACAGTAGGTGACTTATTGGCAAGATATGAGACGCTGTTTCCCACAGATGCACGGTGATAGGAATAGAGTCATCACTCTCATGCACTGCTATGATTTATTTCACATAGGGTGAAGGACAAATCAGCAAAAAAATAGCACTGAATTTTACCAAAGTAAGTGCCTACCTGCATTACTGGACTGTGAGCTGCTGTTTTCTCCACTTAAGCAGGAAGGATCTGAATGTTGCTTCTCAGTAGTCTGAGTTAAAACAGACTTTACAGATGCCACTTCTTTTTCCTGTACAGGTAGTTGTTTTTCATGTATAGGCAAGGTTTCCTGTGAAGAAAGAGGTAATATAACTTCTTGTGGCATCCTTACAGCTTCTGAAAAGGGAATTTAGAAAAAGCGTTAACTACATTAGGAACCAGAAAAAACCTAAATAATTTTTATGCCAGTATTTTTGAAAATTAGGAGACATTTAATTATCACAAGGTTATATTCTGCCACCCTGTGTGAACTCCAGCACTCTTATTGAAACTTATTTAAACTGCTATTACAAGCGATAGAAAGTGGAAAATATATCCACTTTTGGTTATTTTAACGTAATCCTTTCTGATTTTCAAGTTAGTGTGAAGCTCTTTAGCATCTTAGAAAACTGAGAACACAGTACAAAATGTACAAGAGCAACAGTTACCTGGAAGCAAAAGGCATGCTGGTGCTAAGAACTGATTCCTAATCAGCAGGTCCACAAGATCAGCGACCGTACAGTTTGTGGTTCCCCAGTCATAAAGCAATTCACATGTGGGGCTCTTTCCCATTTGTACGAATGCCTCAAATCGCCTTAAAAAATATGTTAAGACCAATGTTAAAAAAAGATAGTGACCTCAAGGAGCATGAAGGGAAAGAGATTAAAAGCAAATGACAAAAAAACCCACATTGAAAAAAATTCTCAATGTACTGTACAAAATTCACAAATCTTCTGAAAGCGCAGCCAAAAAACCTAAACAGATTCAAAACCAGAATAAAAACATATAAAATATGGGAAAAACTAAGGGAAAACCACATACACATGGCTTCAGCAGTTTATCCAGGATCCATAATATATTGCCATCTCGGACTACCAGTAAAGAGAAAGCCAGAGACAGGGTAAGTCAGACCCAGATCAAATGGAAAAATTATTGTTTTCCATCCCTCTGGCATTCGCACCCCATTTCTAATATTTTGAGATGGCCATTAAGGAAATCAGATCCAGTATTCCTACTGAGCTAACACTATTACTGAAAAACAAAGAAAGATTTAATACCAAAATTACTAGAAAAGACCGGAAAGTCAAGATGATACATACAGTGTGTAAAATCTCATAACCTGTAAAACAGCTTCAACAAGGATTCAACAAGCCCTTCATGCAATGAGGTGTTCATAAAATGTTGAGGGCATTACTTCTCAAGTAAACTTGTTTGTTTTAGGCCTCGGGCTCCCCACATTCTTTGGGCATTTTCTTGGAAATAGTGAATTAGGAGTTACAGTCCAGCTGTCTCTTGAGCACAATAAGGTCAATGTCTATTAGTCTTTAGGGCAGAAAAAGTTATACAGCTAATGCTGTACTACTAAAAATACCTATGTCTGTAGCTCTAATTAATCTTAATTTTCTCAGTTAATTTTCTGGGGCTTGTCTAAAAAGTGAGCTGTGGAACCATTAGGAGTAATTACCTCGAGTTCCCTAAGGAAACGGGGCTGTAAGTACACACCGGCACACAAACTGCAGCAAGTTACAGTAATGGGATGGAAAACAGGACTGACACGGTATTTATGTTATGGGTAATGCACGAGTTTACGTTACAGGACTTTTATATAGGACCTTATATGCACTTGGCTGTATCTGCTTTCACCGGACGGGTTGGTTATATCCACCGCAAGTTTCTTCCACCCTTCCTGCGGGTCGATGAACTCCGCCAGCCGCCTCACAAGCCCGTAGCTCAGGCAGCGGACGTGCGTGGAATCCGTCACGGGCTCGCCCATCCTCCGCTCCTGGTGGGACACAGGGTTACCCGTGCGGTTCCGAGGGACGCGGCCGCCCAGCGAGGCGCCACAGCCGCCCCCCGCCGGCGGGGCCGTGCTCAGCGGCGCAGCTCCCACCCACCGTTCCCGGCTGCGAGCGCCCCTGCACCCCGCAGAAGGCGGCGGGGCCACCCGGAGTGCCCTCACGCCTCACCGTCGCTTCCAGGCCACGGCGCCCAGGATCACCCCGGGCCGCGCGCCACTTCCTATGGGGCGCCACCGGCGCACCGCTTCCTTCCCACCCTCACACTTCCCCTTTAAGAGGGAGGGACCGGCCCCCGGCGGCGCTTACGTCACCGGCGCGGTGGGCACGCAGCGGAAGCGCTGTCCCACGCGGCCCTTCCATAGGCGGCCCGGGAGGAGCTCCGCCCCAGGCACGCCCCATGTCCGGCCGCGAGGAGGGGGGGTCCATGCCTCGAGCTGCCTCCCCGCGGGCCTGGGGAACTTGGTAGCGTCCTTGGGCCCCTTTGGAGGGGCGGGCAGGGAGGGGCGCGGTGGGGAACGGGGCTGTCGTGGCGCCTCCTGGCGGCTGTTTCCGGGGTTGTGCGGTTCCCGCCTCCGTGACCGCGTCCCTGCATCCATCCCTGCCTGCCAGCTCCCCTCCCTGCCTTTCAGCGGCCTTTCCTGTAGTACTTCATTCTGTTCCGCCCCTCTCCCTTTTTTCTCTGCGCCCGTTGCAGGTGCGGCGGGTCTGGCCGGGAGCAGGGACGGCCGCAGCCATGCTGCCCTCCTTCAGCTACCTGACCGAGCACACCGGCTTCCGCGGCACTATCAAAAACTCTCCGAGGGACTTCCTAGTCACAGAGCTCGAGGTGCCCGAACTCTTCCAGAGGGACACCCGGGCTGAATGGCTCCAGAAGGCCAGCGAAGCGC